>JAPQRP010000005.1:39617041-39628518 GCA_037367295.1 Apogon hyalosoma | reverse complement strand
CCCCCCCCCCCCCCCCCCCCCCCCCCCCCCCCCCCCCCCCCCCCCCCCCCCCCCCCCCCCCCGAGCACAGGACAGGAGGGGAAAAAAATCACGAAAAGTCATGGACTCACTGGCTATTAGTACAAAGGAGATGCAGCAGATTTCCCTATGTCAAAATGCAAGCAGTTGGACAAAACTCTAACGCATAACAAAGGCACCCCCCCCCAACCCCCCTGCAGCTGTAAATTGGTTTTTGGGGGGGTGGCAGGTGGGAAATGATGAGGTGAGGGGTCTTTATCTACCGAGTTATATAATCCACATCGTCCTCCACATACTGGTTCAGCACGTTACTTTGAGACCCCCCTCGTCCCAGATTTTTTCGGGGATAGGGGAGCAGCAGGAGGCTCATGATGCCATTAGTGGACCTTTGTTTAAAAAAGGTTAAGACGTTTATATTAAAACCTGCTGAGTTAGAGTCTAGCTGGTTGGCACTGTGGACCATTTAGGAGCTAAAGAGTCGTATTAAGAATTAAAGAAAAAAGAACAAACCAAAGAAGATGCTAAGAAATTGGTAATGACCCAAAACAGAGCGAAAAGTAAAGATGCAAGCAGTGCATCTTGTTTTTTGGATGTTTTAGATGAAAACAAAAGTCAAATAAGAGACTGCCTGAAAAAAAGTCTTCCGGTCGAATATCAGGCCGAGCAGAGTAATTAACTCCTCAGGCTCAGTGAGGTGATAACAAAGGTGTAAAAAATTCCACACTGTATATACTGTATATCTTAGCATATCTGCAGGTCTGTGCCCTCAATATCTTTGTAACCCATAAAGATATGGCTGACACTCCGACAAAATCTGTAAAAAATGTGCCATTAACCCATAAAGACCCAAACAGCCACCGGCAACCTAAACCATCTACTGATCTAAAAAGTTTAATGACTTCCGAACCATTACTCTTATCAGCCAATGTAAATAATTGGTGTAAAATGCAGTTAGTCATCTTTTCATGGTTATCAGATATGACCCATTTGGATGTTCAGAGGCTCCGTGGTTACCGTGGAAACACCGTCATCTTCTACAACGTTGATTCACCCATGGAGTTGGATCAATGACAGTGGATGGAGATCCTTGGTTTATGTTCAGTTATTGATATATTTGTTGAAAAAAATCCACTTTTTCTTCAGTTTTCTCTATTTCTGATATGATAACCTTCAACTTTACTCTGATCTTTAACGAACATCCACATGATCAGTAATTAAATATCGGAAAATACGTGATTTATAATTAAAAAAAAAAAAACTAAAAATATAGAAGATAATATTACAATCAATGGTAATAAATCTCTTAAGAAAGGGTAAATATAGAGTTAAAATTAATTTGGAACTGCCACAAAAGTAGCACTGGGTCTTCATGGGTTAACTCTCTGTTGTCTTTCATTCAGATGTTTGCTTTACTGTGGCAGCAGCGTCTGACACATCTTACCAAGCATTTAGAGAAATAAAACCTTTGAATTTATTTAAACACAGACTTTACTATTGACACAGACAGATCCCACTGCCTTCTGACTAATGACCCACCAGTGGAGAAAACTGCCTGTACAGTATCATGATTGATGGCTAATTTAGGGAAATTCTACTTCTAATACCACTGGTGTTAAAAAGATTTTTATGAACATCTACATGATCAGTGAATTAAATATAGGAAAATACATGGTTTATAATGAAAAAAAAAACTCAAAATAAAGAAGATAATATTATAATAAACGGTTAAAAATCACTTAAGAAAGGTTAAATATAGAGAAAAATTAATTTGGGAACCTCTACAAACGTACCACTGGGTCTTTATGGGTTAAAGGTGTAATATTTACTTGGTCATGCACACAGATATCGGCAAAGACTATTTTTCTCTTGTTGTGTCTGTTAAATATGAACAAACTCACCCATTTTTTTTTTGCATTTTCTTTACAGGTACGAGCCTCCCATGGCCCCAAACTTGCACATCTTCCAGGAGACCGCGGTGGAGGCGTTTCCAATGGCCATCGTAGGCTTTGCTGTAGCTTTCTCTGTGGCAAAAGTCTATTCTGTAAAACATGATTACACTATAGATGGAAACCAGGTACGCTGCAGCGACTGACTGTCAGTTGGGACGTGTTTGACTTGGATACTGAGACATATTTTCTGTTCATCTTTAGGAACTGATTGCTTTTGGAGTCAGTAACATCTTCGGAGCTTCCTTCAGGTCTTTTGCAGCAAGTACAGCTTTATCCAGGAGTGCAGTTCAGGAGAGCACAGGAGGCAAAACACAGGTAAACAACACACAGTACCTGACCTGCTCATCCTGCGTCCGCATTACCATGAAAACCATCAACATCACTGACAATAGATCCAAATGTAGGAGTTGCTTTCAATATTATGGCTATTACTGAGAATAGTGATACAACATGTAACATGTAAATTTCCACATTACAAATCTAAAAGTTAACAGGCTGTTGTTATGCTGCATATTTTGTTTACTTGTTAGCTTATGCACAATATATTGAATGTTTACAAAAATCTTTAAACTGTCAAAATTCTCTTGTTTTATTCAATATACAGTAATTTCATTTGCCGGTGGCATTACATCCCCTTAAATAATATTAAAGTTTAACGTTACTTGTCGCTATTTTATTAAATAATGAGACAGCACCGTCTGAACATACATCTGCGCATCTTTTAATCCTTTATAGGGCACTCATTGAAATACTCTGAAATTCACAATTTCAACCTTAGTGTGTAATTAGACGTCGTCATCTGCCTCCTCTTGCCTTAAAACATCTGAGCTGCACTTGCTAAAATGTAAACACATGCAATAAAACAACTGTTATAAGGTCATAAATTGACAAAAATTACTCATATTCACTATTTACAGCTTCAAAATATCCATAAAATCTCTCTGAATCACTGTATGATGTTATAAGAAAAAAAAACAACATGCCTCTGGACCGCACTGAGGCACGGGATTGGCCCCATATTTAATATCTGAGGAAATGACCAAAAATAGTCACTTGCCCGATAAAGGGTTAACTGGCACTCGTAAATATGAGCACATTTCTCCGGTTTTAGCGTCGCTCCATTGGCTGCCTGTTCATTTTAGAATCCAGTTTAAAATCATTGTATTTGTTTTTAAATCCCTCCATGGTCTTGCATCACCCTTCACACTTACAAACCGATTCGCTCTCTATGGTCAGTTGATCAGCCGCTCTTGGTGGTGCCGAGAACAAAGAGTAAGCTCCGAGGAGACTGGGCCGTTGCGGTTGCTGATCCCAGACTGTGGAATGACATGCCTCTGCACATCAGACAGGCCTCCTCGTTGCCTGTTTTTAAATCTTTTCTTAAAACCCACTTGTTCTCTTTGGCTTTTTGACATTTTTGCTTATGTTGACATTTTGCTTATGTTGTTATATTTTAACTGATATTATTTATTTGATTTGATCTTTTCTTAATGCTTTGATTAATTGTATTCACTGTGCTTTTAATCTTCTGTACAGCACTGTGGGCCACTGTGGTTGTTTTAAAGTGCTTTATAGATAAAGTTGGATCGGATTGGATGCATCATGTGACATAAAAGTATGTCACATTACATATTTTAATCAGCAATGGCGGTGAAAACAACAACGATCCCACACAACTTCACCAAGTCTTTTACTATTATATATTTCGTTGAGGTTTTGATTGAGAGATACTTACTGGCAGATATTACATACTGCGTGCTTAATTCAGACAAATAACGACACATAAAATAATCAGTCTATTGAAATAACTTATCAGTAGAAGGCGCAACATAAAAAAGCTGATCTTTACACATAAATATTAATGTCTTTAATGAAAAGGGTCTTCTGTCTGTGTCAGGTGGCAGGTTTGCTGTCAGCCATCATCGTGATGATCGTCACCTTGGCTCTTGGTTACCTACTAGAGCCGCTACCAAAGGTAAATGTCAGCTGACCTTAAATTCTGCTGTGGCTCTATTTCTGACCGCCTTCTGGACTGACCTTTGACCCATTATTTCAACAGTCTGTACTTGGTGCTGTGGTCATCGTCAACCTCAAAGGCATGCTGATGCAGTTTAGAGAAGTCCCATATCTGTGGAGGAGGGACAAACCAGACTGTGTAAGTCCTCACACACTCTCAAAGCAGAAAACACAGAAATGTGAGGAGAGGAAATAGTCTCAGAGGGTGTTTCATCTGATCTAAGGCAGGAGTCACCAACCCTGGTCCTCCAGATCTACTATCCTGCATGTTTTAGATATTTCCCTCTTCCAACACACCTAAATCAAATGCTAAGCCTATCATTGAGCTCTGCAGAAGCCTGATAACAACCGTCAGGTGTGCTGGAAGAGGGAAACATCTAAAACATGCAGGTAGTAGATCTGGAGGACCACGGTTGGTGACCCCTGATCTGAGGTCTCTAAGAAAAAAGATTAATTATGATTTAATTCATCCACAAATTGATATATGTGAAATATACAAATAAAGCACTAAAAATAAAATAAATATAACGGGTCACATCAAATTCAGGTGAGTGTCGGGCAGTGTTATACAGTAATGAAGTACTAATACTTCACCATTGTGCTCAAGTATGTTTTGGGAGAATTTATACTTTACCGAGTATTTTTTATTCTGTCCACTTTCACTTTTATTTCACTAAATTCCCTAACTCAATTGCATTCTTCTATTCCCGTACGTTTTTAATGCACAGTATCGTTACACGTGACAGAAAATAAATTAAAGGAATAAATTTGGTGTTTTCACCGCTGACATTATCGGTGACTGCAACAAAGTCAGGAAGATGATTTGTCGTTGGGCCTAATCACATAATGAACAAGTGAACATGGCGGTCCACACTCAACCTGTCAGTAATCTGTCGATGTGAGCAACAGCGTAATATTCTAAATTCTGACTGTTTTTAACATTTACTTGTACTTTTACTTTCATTACTTGAGTACATCCAAAGACATGCACTGATAGGTTAATTGGTTCATCTAAATTGCCCGTAGGTGTGAATGTGAGAGTGATTGTTTGTCTCTATATGTCAGCCCTGCGATGGACTGGCACCTCATCCAGGGTGTACCCCGCCTTTGTCCATATGTGGCTGGGATAGGCTCCAGCGACCCCCGTGACCCTAGTGAGGATAAAGTGGGCTCAGAAAATAATGAATGAATGATACTTGAGTACATTTAATTGTAGATTACTTGATATACTGAAGTACTGTAAATACTAGATACTTAAAGACTTTAACTTGGTAACATTTCAGTTGGTGACTTGAACTTCTACCAAAGTAATTTTTTGGTAGGTTACCTGTTCTTCTACTCAAGTATGACTTTCCAGTACTTTATACAACAGTGGTGTCTGGGGTACAAAATGATAAAGACAAATGACATATTAAGATTTTATATTTCTATAAATACCATTGCAGTCCATGTTTCTATTTTGTTTGTATTTTCCATTGTTGTCTACACTCACAGAATGCTTCAGAAATGCTTTTTAGCAATGATATATTTTTAAATGCTCTACCTCTAAATTACTTTAATATCTGTCACTTTCTGATCATAAGCAATCATTTAAAGCCTCCTGTAATGGTCTGGTTTCTTCAATTCTCGATCAGGAACAAAGATCAGGTGTTAAACCTAAATATGGCTTTGACATGTATGGTGTTAATTACTGACAATAAGTGATATGATTTTTTTTTCTCCCCACAATATTTTTTTTTTAAATAAACAGAAATAGAACGTCCTACAAGCTTTAGGTGTGATCTGTCCCAGTATTTATGTCTATGGAAATTTTATTTAAGATATATTATTTCTTACTTAAACTTTTAAAGATTTCCTATGTAAACTAATGTCTAAATATGTTCATGACTTTTAAACAGATGGTTAAATGTCGATGACTGTTCAGCAAATACACACCAGTTTACACAGATTTCACAACCCTTTTCATCATTTCAGCTCCACACAGATCCACAAATGCTTGTTTTATTTGTTGTAGAGCATTTAATACACTTGTTATCAGTCTCACTTCATTTACTCCACATGAAAAAAATCAGTCTATCTGGCAGAATTAAAAAAAAAAAAAATTTTAATGTCTTTGTCTCCGTTATCTGTGTCCAGGTGGTTTGGATCAGTACCTGTTTGGCAGCCATCCTGCTGGGTCTGGATCTGGGTCTGGCTGCAGGTCTGGGTGTGGAGCTGATCAGCGTCGTCATCAGAACTCAGTTGTTAGTATCTTATCAATATCTCAGTCTGAACTGGCGTGTATACTTATAAAGAGTAAAAGATGATAAAGGTTTTAAGTGTTTCCTTAATATTTATTTATCATGTAATTTACATTTTTCAAGACTAAAACAAAACAGCTGTAAGGTAGGGAATATATTTCGTGTAGTTATATGTGCATTGTCAGAATTAGCACCTAAACTCTAACCATTTGTGGTTTTAATTCAACTGTTACTATCTTTAAGTTATTATTGGATTATTTGTTAATGTATTTATTTCATTGTGTTAGTGTCTATTACATTACTGGTTTTTACAAGATTAAATATTGGTAATGATGGTGATTGTCAAAAAATATGATGCTCTGATGTATGAGATTGTGATCAAATTCTAGCTTGAGTTTTGCTTTTCTGTGTGGTAGAAATTTGCAAATGTTTGTTTATTTTACTGTGAGCAGATTAATATGGTGTTTTCATTTAACCCTCTTTTTACCAGCCATAGAAGAGAATTTTTTTAATCATCCAAACACTGATGAAGTTAATAATTTCATGTATATTGTTTTTCAGCCCTCGCTGCAGTGTGTTAGCAAATATCAAAGGGACTGACATTTACAAAGACAGGAAGGACTACATCAATGTAAGTCAGCAGCATGTGTCTTCTCTAACTTTATCCTGTAGCTTTCAGAAATGTATCTGAACTTTCACAAACTAAAAACTACTTACATTTTTAAGACAGGGGACAAAAACTCCACTCAGACACAAATCAAGATGTTCAAGTCTCTCTTCTTCCCTGTTTGTTTGTATGTTACTTTAAGAAACCAGTTATACCTTATAGATATAGATATAGATAGACTTTATTTCAAACATAAGTTGGCAAAAGAAATTCCAGATTTAAAAGGACACTCCAATATATGGAAATAAATCAACCAATAAAGAAAACAAATGCCACACAAATGTATTATAATTTCACTGTGGCTTTTTAACAATACTTTATGTCTGAAAAAGGAGCAGGAAGAAGCCGAGCTTATATTGTCATACCCCAGTTTTAAATGACTTGGCAGATCACCTAATGTACACAGTCCACATAAAGAATAGGTCAGTCATTAAATTACAAAAAAAGAGACCAAATGATTATATCCCATCAAAAATTATCACTGTTGTACTCCCGTTCATTGCTACTATATCTTTGGAAAATAAGGTTTTATACATTATACTTTTTAAAAATTTTGTGGTGTTTTCACACTGATATTCAGATCCAGTCCATTCCGCAAAACCACTCCACAACATGAAATGCATATCTTTTGAAGGTTTGTTCCAGCAAACTGTTGTTTCATATTTAGTTTCTGTCTGTAGTCATAACCACCCTCTCTATCTGTGAATAATTTCTGTATGTTACTTGGAAATAATATATTTCTTGCTTTGTATAATATTTGTGCTGTTTCAGTTTCCACCAAATCTTTTCATTTGAGTGCATGTGAGGGTAAGAATAGTTTATTGGTATGTTCCACATATCCTGCATTGTTTATTATCTGTATCGCTCTCTTTTGAAGTGTGCACAATGGTTATAGGTTGTTTTTTTAAATATTACCCCATACTTACATTCTTCTTTCTTATGATCATTTGGTCTCAGTTTGGGTGTAATCTAGTATTAACTTTCTCCAGATATTTGAGCCAGAGGGAGTGAAGATCTTCAGGATACCATCACCGATCTTCTTTGCCAATATTGAGTTCTTCAGGAACAAGCTGGTGGAAGCTGTAAGTGGAGTTGAAACCCTTCACTTTACAGCAAGGGGTGCTGTAAAAATAAGCAGGTTAATGTTAAAAGATCATGTAATAAAAAGACAAGACTGACTTATCTTTGACCCCATTCTCACGCTGTCTTCTCAGCTTGGATTTAACCCACTGAGAGTGTTAAGGAAGAGGAATAAAGCCCTGAGGATAATCCGCAAACTTCTGAAGAAGGGTGACTTGCAGTGCACATCTGTGAGTATGGTTTTGACAGACACTTTCACTTTGAGCTGGCCTTTAAAATGCCGCAAAAGTCTCAGTTTTGGTTATTATTACTTTAACTTTATTACCATTTTGATTTATTAACTCACTAACTAAGGCTATGTTTAGACTGCAGGCAAATGTGGCCCAAATCTGATTTTTTTTTTTTTTTTTTGCCCATATGTGACCTGTATCTGATCTGTTAAAAGACAGAACAACACAAATCCGACCCAGGCCACTTTCAAATGTGGTCCTAAATCCAATGTGTACCTGATATTTTGCAATGTGACTTCAGTCTGAACGGTCAGGTCACTTTTATCCAACCTTTACGTCATTGAAATGCGACAAACGTCACAATTCTGTGTCCCAGGAGGAGGAGCCGCAGGAAAAATATATTTACTTCTGTAAACACAGTGTGTGCCTAATCCCAATCCTGTGTGATTTAGGGGAAGTGGAAAATGAATCCATTTCCTTTTGTATTGCCCCCTATATGATGAACTGAGAGCCTCTTTGTTTAATTAGATGTTTATCCGAAACCCTGATATGTTCTGGAGCACTGATGTTGACAAGATGAAATGGCTGTTTAGTTCAAATGTAAATAAATTAGCATTATTTGTTTGTAAAGCCTGGAAAAAGCAATAGATGTGTTTGTTTAAATACGTCAGTACACTGTCTTGTTTATGTCTGTTGTGCCTATTGTCTGGTATTTGGTTCCTATTTTTGGTGTCTAATAAGCCCATGTAAGGGCTGGGCATATTCTCATGCAGGACACAATAATAAAATGTATTCATTCATTCATTCATTCATTCATTCATTCCTATCAATACATTTAAATAATTAGTGTAAAATGCAGTTTGTCGTCTTTTCATGGTCATCAGATATGATCCATTTGGATGTTCAGAGGCTCCATAATGAACATAGAAACATTGTCATCTTCTACAACATTGATTCACCAGTAAAACTCATGGAGTTTGATAAATGACAGTGGATGGAGACACTTGCTTTTGTGTTCAGTTATTAATATCTTTGCTGAAAAAGTCACTTTTTTGGTCAGTTTTCTCTGTTTCTGATTTAATAACCCTCAACTTTAATCTGAGCTTTTATGAACATCTACATGATCAGTGAATAAATATAGAGAAATACCTGATTTTCACCTAAAAAAAAAAAAAAAAAAAAACACAAACAAACAGAGGATAATACTATAATGAATGGAGATAAATCACTTAAGAAAGGTTAAATCTAGAGAAAACTTCATTTGGGAACTGACACAAAGGTAGCACTGGGTCTTTATGGGTTAATAACTTCACCTCAGACAGTGCAAATCAGTCAGTGTAGGATTTTCTAAAGGCAAATTCAGGCCACATGATCAAATCACTGTCACTGTTTGAAGTAATGTTAGGTTTAGGTACTTAAAAGGGTGATTGGTTTTGCTCAGCAGACAGTGCAAGGTTCAACTGTGCTTATCTTTTGTTTAGATATGATACGCCCAGGCCTGTGATGTAAAGTGTAGATGTGGATTTGTTGTGTTTAGTTTACAGCATGTCTGCAACTTGTCATGCATTTAGAACTTGACATGGTCTAATTGCACCTTTTGGCGGAGGAAAGTTTTTGTACTGCCTTGTAAAAGTTTGTGAAAGCCTTATCAATTTAAAGGTTAGACAATATATTTTTTATTTTAATTCTGTACCTGCTGTAAGATCTCAGTAAAATAGGCCAATAACAAAATGAGTGAACTTTGTTTTTGCGTTACAGAAAGGCTTAATGAGCACGTCAAATGGACCCATCAAGGAGTCAGGGGACGAAGGCGACATGGAGGAGTTGGATCTGCCAACTGACTTCAAAGACCTTCCGATCCGGATCGACTGGAGCGCCGAACTTCCTGCCAACATCTGCGTTCCCAGAGTGGACACTCACAGCCTGATCCTGGACTTCGCAGCAGTCTCCTTCATGGACATTTCTGCTCTGAAAGGACTCAAAACAGTGAGTTCTGAAGTCATGTTTTGAAACACACACAGTTTTTCTTACTGATACTGACATTAATCATCTGTGACTTTCCAGGCGCTGAAAGAGCTGATTCGGATTGAAGTCGACGTCTACATTGTGTCTTGTGATCGTAAGTATGAACCTGCAGGATCAGTTTATTAAAAGCATGTCGTAAGTCCATGTCAATTCAACATCATTCTTCTTTTTTTTTTTAGTCAAAAACTGTATGAAACAGTAACTTCTGTATCTTCCACAATGTGAACACAAACAGCAGATAATGATAAAATAAAAAAATGAAACACCACCTTAAACAGGGGGAAAATAAACAAAAAAGCAATACATCAGTAAAAGACAGAAAATAATTAGGTACTTTAGGAATAGAAAATAAATAAGGGAATATAAGCTCTTTCCCTCTTAATGTAGGTGTGCATTAGTTTAGTATATACGTTATTAAAAAACTAAACTTGAATTTAATATCTACTCCATCTGTTATCTCCAAGAAGGCTGTCCAATTCACTAGACCAGTCTTGAACATGTGAAGCCTCACTGTCTCTCCATTAACAAAAAGCACATTCACTTATAGTAGCATTGATGAAACAAGTCTTTACAGAACTCAGGCTGGGTACAAAACTGTGTCGTTGCACGCATTTTGTGAAAAACAACACCACATTCTTGTATCATATGTAGATAAGACCATATTTCATCATCATCCAATACATGATGCCCAACCTATGTTTTTATCATATCACGATGTCATTATTTAAATTTTGCTTTACTAAAATAAGGTTCATGAAAGAAAACATAGACCCAGAAACTGGTGACATGAAAAATGTCAAACACAGGTTCACAGGAAGTACAAAGCTAGAATAAGGATGAACGTTTCCATCATGCAGGGTTGTCTTTCTCCTTCCGTCCTCTATCTGTGTGTTATCACTTTTGGACGCCTCCCTCTACATGAACAAAGAACAACCTATGACCTGCAACTACGCTCTGAAAACGCCGAGTTTTCACAAAGATGCACGTCTTTTTATGTGCTCTTCTCTTTTGCTGTGATTTAGTAATTGTAATAGCATGACGTGTCCCCCACAACAACACAGTTCTACAAATGCTGCGTCATAGTATCCTGCAGTCAACACCATCCATACTGTTTGATCCTGTTAGTCCAGATTTTCCACCAGTTCTTTTTTTTATACTTTCTCTATCCCTCTGAACATCATTCCTTACATTAGTACCATTACTTCATGGTACCTAACAAAGCAGGTCCACTCACTGTTCTTGCAGAGGTGGA
>JAPQRP010000005.1:39568487-39596402 GCA_037367295.1 Apogon hyalosoma | reverse complement strand
GGTCCCAGCCTGTTCACTGAACCTGCCCATTTTGATGAGCACAACTCCTCATCCATATAGATGAGATAATTAGTGGAATCACCTGTGTTAAGTGAACAGGCTGGGACCAATACATGGCAGGACTTTGACTTGATGAACCTGGGATCACCCACCTGACGTGGAGAAATGGTTTCATTAAAGTAAGTACATACCATTCGTCCATACAGCTGAATAGGAAGACCACATTTGTCACAGAAGTGAATTGGTACTTCATCCCTTTCTCCAATCAAATTTAACTGCAGGCATTAAAACCGACGGTCAGAACACTCATTTCAACATCAACACAAGTTATACTTTCCATTGACAAGCTTTAAAAATTAGACCAAGAATCCATTTTTGAAATGAAAGCAGCAATTTTTCAATTTCAGCTTTTCTGCAGAGAATCATTTGTGTTTGAAAACGATAAAATATCGGTTGAGTTAATTCTTTTTTCCTGGCTTAAATACCTTATAGTCCCAAAACAGCGGCTGGGGAAATCTCCTCTGGTTTGCAAACACATCACCAGCTTTAGTTCCACAATCGAACCTCTCCTCTTGCTTGAAGCCAAAGTTATCTGCCAAAAACAAGAGGGAATCACTAATGATACAAAAAGAAATGCTGTGAAACAACTGCACATCTCACTAGGTTTAGTCTGATTTATCCGTTATGGATTAAAAATTACCATTTAAACTTTCATAGAACAGTTTTGTCTTTACTTACAAAGCATTTTTGGGCTTCAGATGCAAAATTTTAAATTCTGTATTCATTAGCTACATGGTTTCCTGTATCAGTGTGTTTTCACTGTACTTGTTATGACAAATGTAAGGAGTACTGTATATGGTTGGAGCTGCGTTGCATAGTTTCAAAGTGAGTAATGCTTTGGTGCCTTCTGGTGGTGCAATGGTAAACTACAAAATATAACTACTAAAAATTAAAGGTTATTAACATTAATTTAAATGATAGAGACTGGTGTCTATGCTCACAACCAGCTAAAAATACTCTTGATTCTGTTTGTTAGAGAGTTTATTTAACCGTTTCACTATGATGAATTCAGTTGGAGCCTAATCTAATTGTATAGTGATGCACCAAGGTTACAATTGTTTTTGATTTATCATTATAGTTTAGTTTTATTTAGTTTTGACTTTTTTTTCTCCCATTCAGTTAGTTTTAATTAGTTTTTAGAGCAGGTGTGCTAGTTTTTATTAGTTTTTGGGTTTTTTTCTAAAAGCTTGGTTTTTTTCATGTCTTTTATCTTCCTTGCCGTTCAAAGGAATCCCATACAGGACTCTGCTGCTTTCTCTCAACTTTAATCTCCACATTGCCAGGTAGAGTGGGAACGAGAAGCCAACTCTAGATGACAAGTGATGGACCGTGAAGTGCCATCAGCTAAAATTGCTCGAGCCAAAATAAATCGATTTCATATCAATCTGACACTGACGAAAAATGAAGGGAATTTTATCCATAATTTGTATTATATTTGTAAGCACACAACACAGTTTCAGTTATTTCATGTTTCTGCTTTTAAATATAGGTTTTATTTATTTTAGTAAACGAAAACGTTTCTTCAATTCTACTTTTTTTTCATTAGTTTTTGTTAACAATAATAACCTTGATGTGCACAGTGTTTTATTTTAAAGTATTGTGATGAGTGTACACTATGTACTGATGTATTGTCATAGCTGCAGCTGTACAAAAGCTAATGGGGATCTAAATAAACAAATCCATTCAACTTCCTGGAACAAAACTCCAAATTTCCAATGAGTTGAGGATCAGATTGGAGGAAGAACAGCTACATCCCATATCAAGAGAATGGAAAAAGAAGTATCAACCCTTTGTCCACTCTGTCATGGGAAATGTGAGGACTTACATATTCTACTAAACTGTCAAAGACACTGTGAATGGGCATAAAGAGGTTTGAGGAGCGCTGTTCTTGTAAACCAGGGACATCCAACTCCAGTCCTTAAGGGCCAGTATCCTGCATGTTTAGATATTTCCCTCTTCCAGCACACCTGGTGGTCATTATCAGGCTTCTGCAGAGCTTAATGATAGGTGTATCATTTGAATCAGGTGTGCTGGTAGAGGGATACATCTAAAACATGCAGGATACCGGCCCTTGAGGACCAGGACTGAACACCCCTGTTGTAAACAATCAATTGTATAATCCTAGACTTGATGCTGTCAAAGAATATCAAAGTTTCAGTCCACATCATGTGTCATGGGACATGGGAGTTCACATCTGTCACTATTTCTGACGTTTACACACCTACATATATTAGGAAAGGCAGTTTGTTGCATCATAGACTCAGCATCCAAATCTATTATGCTCATTACTGCATATTTCACCTTTCCCCTTCAACCTGTCCATCTCAAAAACAAACAGGATAGGTATGACACCTCATCTGCTCAGGTTTTCAAATGACTCTGATCAAATGGCTCATATTTTAGCATGGTTTGGAAATATTCCCATGCTCTTGGTAAGCTGAAGACCAAGGAGACACCTGTGGATTTTAGATGGACTGGGACTAAGCATTCCGTGAGAAGAAGAAAAAATAATGGAGGAATAACTATACTCTCTAGTCCACCTTCAGAAGCCATGTACATTGTAGGAACATACACTTTTTGACGATGCAGATGTTTTTAAATCTGTGAAACTGTTGTTGCTGTAAGAATAGTCTTCACTGCAGCTGGGGACCTTGGATTTAGCTGCACACATGAGGATGCTGCATCATTTTAAATCATTGATAACATATCATATCCCCTCCATGACCTGCTGGGTTAAAGCGCTGAGTGCTGTTAATATAATACTTCTTCAGCCCCACTGAAGCTGAGTGCTGCAAAATGTTGTTCCTGTTATACATAACAAGCAAACAGTGCACCTGGACTTTATTTGCATTGATGGACTATGTAATATCCTATACTGCTGAATAATACAGTTGCTAAAACTGACTTATTTGATGAGGCTGTAACTGTACTTTCTATTAGGAATTAATAAAACGAACTTTCACCATCTTAAAATATGCATTTTCTGTAACACAATCTGGAGCTTTCGGTGTGCACACAGTTCTAGATAGAGATATACACATTATTAAATCTCAGTGGTAATAAGTACAGCTTTGTGTTTTACGAAACGTACCATCCTCTCCAGATTCACTTTTACATGGCCTGC
Organism: Apogon hyalosoma; assembly: GCA_037367295.1. NCBI lineage: Eukaryota > Metazoa > Chordata > Actinopteri > Kurtiformes > Apogonidae > Apogon > Apogon hyalosoma. The sequence continues at coordinate 39,593,218 of JAPQRP010000005.1, read as the reverse complement.
CACTGGGTCTCTGGATGCGGGGCTGAGGTTTACTCCTTAGAGGTTGTTTGGATATGAGTTTGATTGGGATCCGTCTGCGAACATCTGGACCCCCCAAGCTTCCAGAGCCATCGCTTCCTTGAAGATCATTGTCTATTTGGGGGAAAAGCACATTAAACAAGTAAATACCATGTATTTAGGCGCCTCCATTCAGAAAGTAATTCTAGATCATTTTCAATTAAGATTCCATGAAGTTGCACAATAGAGACGCATAGAGCCCATTTGGAAGTTTCATATAAGGCTGATCATTGTCAGGGTGTGACAGGAACGGTTACCGTACCCATACTGTCTAAAAGATTAACACTACAGTTTGAAGAACGTCACGAACACCATGACGAAAGTACAACAAATCTGATCATCCCTGTTACTTAAACTTCGTCGCTGACGTCTACTTTACAATTTGCCTAAACTGCACTTTCAACACTTCAAAAGTAATACTATCTGACACAAACTGCCTTTCATGGCTATAACAAGCTACCAGACACTGAATAGTTATAAATAATACCACTTACCGACAAATATAGTTGCTACACTGCATTATTTATGTTGATCATCTTAGAACACCAGCTAGCTCAGTCAAAATTATGCTAACGTTGACATTGGCGCCCCAACTCAACTGCAGTTTGCGGGCACCCCTACTTAAGTGTTATAAAGGTTCTTGTGGTCATTAAATGGCCCAACTCTGTTAATTCCGTCCCCAGTGCTGCATACAGACATATGGATTCATTAATTACTACTTTGCTTCTTGACAACTTTTACAGAAGTGATCTAAGCTAACACTACGAGGTAGCATTAGCTAACCCGGAGCACGCTAACTAGCTTTAAAGCTGCTCTGGATAATAACGGAATCTTTAAGCCAAGCCCTCACCGGTGACGGTAATATACTGTCAACAGGAAAGCAGTTTCATAGGGAGCTTTAACTGTGCAGTTAAAATGTACAACATATAATAAGTTTTGTAAGGACGGCCCTGCGAGCATTTGCTTACCGCTTTGGTCCATGATCCAAACCGATCTAACAAGCGAGCGCAATGCATGCTGGGATAGACCACGCAAGGAAATAAGAGAGAAAAGAAGAAAGTGGGAGGAAAAGATTAAACATGTCAACAGGGGCGAAGGAAATAATCTTAAAAACCGACACCTTGTAGAAACTCAAAAGTTAGTGTATCCACTATTAAGCGAAATATCAAACAATAATTAATCATTAAATTAATCAGCTGTATGACTGTGTAATTCACTCTGAACGTCAGCCTTAAACTAAGATTATGTTTGATTATAACTGTGATCACACACACACACACATGACAAATACGGCAAAATAAAGGCTTATTCAAAAAGAATGAACCGATTTCATTGCGCGATATTTCAATAAAGAAAAGCAATAAAAAAGTCCAGCCAAGTCACAAGTATTCCACTCACAATCAACTTTTATTTCCTGTCTTACAAGTGTTCAATGTGGCCACCACCTGCAGCCAACATCAATGCGATAAGAGAATTCCTGCCAGACGTGTATCAGCAGATCACGTTCCACGGAGCTGATCGCTGTTGTTTTTCGATGTCAAGTGCCCCTGTGGCAGCCATTCAAAACTTAGAAAACTCCTCTGTCGGATGGTCACTGACTCATTCCATGATGATGCTTGAAAACTGAAGCAATGCGTCATGAAATCGGTTCATTCTTTTTGAATAACCCTGTATATGCTCTGTGCTACATAAAGTCAGAGGTTAAGTCCTCTATGACATCTGTAATTTTTACTATATATATGTGGTTATTTTATTGTAATGTTTTTATTTATTTATTTATTAAATGGACCTCTGAGTCCAAAATAAAGATTAATTGATTACAATAAATATTTGCGATATGAACACATCCTAACACTACTTAAGTTTACACTGAAATTCAGACTTTACCGTTTTCATCAAATTACACGCACCTTATTTTAAATATTTAATATTTCAACAGTGTTCAGATCTTTTCGCACAGAATTCAGTTTGATGTTTTACAAATAACTCCAGTGCGCTGTGTAAGAACAAATACAAGGCTCAGAAAACGCATTATTTTGTCAGCAGTGAAATGCATTGAAAATGCATTTTTCGTCAGAATAGACTAATTTAAATAATTTTCAAATAAGCAGTACGACTAAAACATTTGCTCATGCTTTGGGTCTATTTCATTGAACTAATTTATAAATATTTTGGTTAAACTCTGTATTACCTGTTTTAAATGATCAGTATTGAACATTTTAAAATAATATGAATTATTAACCATTATCTGTTGTTTGTGGTTTAAGTTCTGAACAGCCATAATGAGTGGGTCAGTTCTACTTGTACCATGGACTGTGAGGTAAACGGGTTTCTGTTGGTGCCTTCCTGCCGCAGATCTCTGTGTTCTGTTTTTGGAGTGAAGTGCTGAGCTCAGTACGCTACCTGAAGTCCATGCACGTTCCCCGTGTAGTGCTCTGCGCGCTCTCGTGGCCGTGACGCCATTTTGATTCGAAAAATATGACTGAGTTTTTCCTGCTTTGCATGCTAAACTAAGCTCTGCGTTTAAATTACTTTGTGCGTGAGTACGGATCATACGGTATATATCTGAAGTAACTTGTCTTGCTGTTGATGTCAGGTAGCTATTAACGTATGGGAACTGTTAATTTGGTTGACTCCAAAGCCACATTTGAGTAGCGTTAGCCAAGTTGAGCTAGCTAACAGTAGCCTGTGCTGTCGCAGACTGACCCCTTCTTCAAAACAAATCACTATTCGCTCACAGGCTAATGTATGCTAGCTAACACGGCTAGCTAATAGTTAGCTGAAAAGCTAGTGACTTAGTAGCTGGCTGCCTAACGAAAAACTCTACCAACAGTCCATTACAGACGAAAGGACTTGCAGCGGATAGTAAATCAAAGGTAAGTTTTGGATGGAAGCATCGTGATGAGTTTACGCTTACGACTAGCTATTGTGAACTCCGAACCTGCATCGACAAAGTTGAACATAACTTGGAGAGCTATTTAAGTTGGCTAACTCAGCTCAGTACACGTTAACTGATAGTGGCTAATTAGCTTACAAGCTAATCAGAGGAAAGGAGGAACTACCGTTAACGTTACTTTAAGTGTTTGCAAAATAGGTGTTTTAATGCTTGATACAAATCGGGAGCTGATGGTGAAAAAGACTAGCTACTGAGTTAACTTTAGTGAAGGAATCTGTGTAAGTGTTAAACACTCAGTAAACGTTGCGACAACTAGTTTGGAGGCACAGTTGTAGCTGGTTGCATTTGAGAATAGCGACCGTGGTTGGTTTAGCAAACTTTGGACACATTTTCTTTGTTGACTCGTAATTAACAAGTAAATTAGTTGATTTGGAGTTTGTAGGTCAGAGGCCAGCAGCAGCGAAGCCCCGCATACCGTGACACAGTCTGAAAAATTAAAATCACTCCGAGTTCGTTTTTACGTTGGTTACCTTTAAAGAAAAAGATGCCTAATTAAACGAGAGTCACGGGAAACTCCACGATTGTGACTCGTAACATTATTCCGCGTAGTTTTTAATCTTGTACTGCTAGGTGTTGGTACCTCCACTGGAGTTGAAGTAAACAGAAATCTGAGCTCTCACCGCCAGTCAGTTGATGTGCTGATCATGCCAAGGTTACGCCAGATCAGTTTACATTTCATTAGCTACACATCGATGTCTCCCTCATTGTTGGACTAATTTAACAAATGGAGACCCCATACAGTACGACAGGGTCCTCAAACCTGTCATCATGAACACATACTAATATGAACCGGACCAATGTCAGCGACACCGTTAACATTTCTGCAGCATTGCAGAAAACCACAAGTAGATCATATTACTTGCGTACTGAAAAAATATTGTTTGAATGACCGTCACTATAAATCGAGTCTGCTTCTGAATATCAAAACATCAACACGTGCAGGCAAAAAGTAAATGTATTTGCTTTTGTTTGTCCACTGGAGTGCACCAGACATTGTTTGGATTTGGTGGTGCATGTCATCAGGAGCACGTAGTAAACATCCAGTTCCAATCAGTTGTCTTTATTTCCCTTCAGCTTAAATGAGAATTTATGTAAATGTATGGGCTCTTGCTTCTTGATTTCACCACTTTTTTAACTTGCCTAATTACAGACTATTGTTGACTCACAACATCCACATGCATGCCCTTTATGTGTGCTATTGTTCCTCTTTTCATCGTCTGTTATATATGCCAGTAGACTGTTTTTGTTGAGGCTGCCTCTGGTGGGTTCTATTTTGGATGTAAAGTCAAGCGTTCGCTTTCCTGCTTAGTGTCCACAGGGAGTGTTTGGAGGGTTATTATTGCACTTGTGTACTCTGTAAATGTATGCCAGATGGACGCTGCTGCTGTTACATGTGCAGGAGGGGTCCTCGTCAGGAAAAAAGGAAAAGAAAAACGAGGAAGTACTTTGATTTCCTCCTTCAGTTTTACTTCCACGATCAACAGTTGATAGCATAGAAATGTGGTAGCTTTGAGAAAGCTAATTGATGAGGAAAAACAAGAGGTACATACTTGTTTAATCACAAAAATCTTCTACAGTTATGTTCGGCATTATTATTTCATAGTGTTTATTTAAAAGCCTCTGACACTTTGCTAATGAGAGAAACATAGTGAAGACATCTTTACCAAATCTTGCTCAGCCTGTCCTCATCTTAAATATAAAGTGATAAGTGAGTATACCAGTGGTTTCCAACCTTTTTTGGCTCGTGACCCCATTTTAACATCACAAATTTCTGGTGACCCCAGACATTCAAAATGGAGATTTTTTTTTTTTTTTTGGCCAAAATTAATTTATTTTTGATCATGTAATAGTTTGCTATACTATGTTGCAAATAAACATTTAGTCTAGATAATGTATATTATTATGGACGGAGGCAGAAAAGCCAGGTGTAGATTACTGCACAAAGTTAGAATTTTATTTTCCTTGCTCAGGATATGTACAGTCAGTCCAGCTTGTATTTACAAGGCTGACAATTAATACTGAAAAAACAATAACTCAAACTATGAATTATGAAAGAGCTGCAGCATCTGAAACCGATCACAATAAACATTTGACGGATAAACAGTACCACAGTGCTTCAGTTTCAGACACAGTTTGTCATGTCTTTTATGGATTTTGATTGTCTCTCTCAACGCACCAAAAATATTTCATTAGTAAGTTTTTTTTTTTTTTTTTTTTAAATCAATTACTAATAAATTTCAGGTGACCCCATTTGAATTCCACATGGGGTCCTGACCCCAAGGTTGAAAAACACTGGAGTACACAGTGGCTTTTCTATATAGTAGTGAAGTTTTAATTCAAAGTAACAATCAAACAACTTTTAGCCTAGAAAGCTGCATTTGACTGAATAATCTATCTTTTACAGAGGTAAACTTTTCATACCAAAGCCTAATATGTATTCTAAATATACGAGTAAAAAAAAACCCTCAAGTGGGCGTTAGTTACACTGTAGGCCTTAACTTGTGATGCATTTTCATACCAAAAAACTTTGACAAAAAGTTGTCTATGTAGGTTCTCATTTGCCCAGGTCATCATTATTCGTGGTATTTCTTCTCAGTTCAGCTGGACTGGTTTAGCTCTTTTGACAAAAAGCATACTAGGCACTTTAATACCTGATTGGTCAAACTTCAGAGATGTCTTTATCATGTTATCTTGTAGGGAATTTTCACTGTAGTGGCTCTTGGACTTGCTGGTGAATATAACCATTGTGTGGAGTCTCTACTGATGCTGGCATGCTCATCATAATAGCTGTTGCTGGTATCAGCTTTTCAGGTTATTAAAACAATGAAATATTTTAGCTTTTATTAGATCACATTTGGAAATTCTAACAATTCCAGTTAAAATGTAGACTATTTCTTGTGCCAAATTTACACAAGACCAAGATGATCAGCTTCAAACTGACATGAAGATAAATAGAATGTGAACCAAAACATCACTGCAAAAAACATATAGTACACTATAATCTTTTATGTATGGGATTACATGCCATATTTGAGCAAATGTTAAACATATACATAATACATTTAAATGTAATTTCTTCCAAATTTGTCCCGCAGCTGAATATGAGTCTGTGCTGTTTTGGTGTTGTGCAGGTTATGGTGAGCCTTCCAGTGTCTCATCTCCTAAAGAGGCCTGTGTTTTAAGAGGAGACCCATGCTGATAAATGCCAGGCCTCGCCACACTCTCTGTCATCTGCACAAACACAAATGCCTGCCTGCCTGTGGGGGAGGTCTGATTAAAGATATCCACATTTCATCCACTGGTATGTGTGAGCACTTAAGCATTTTTCTCTCTTTGTAAGTGTAAATAAATAAATAAAATGTATGTAAAAGTAGTTCTTAGTGCAAGTAATTAAGTATTTTCATTTGTGAACTATTTTCTTAGAGTATTTATATATACCAAATTTCTAACTCCATAATATACATTGGTTTCCTGTAGTCCAAAAATTAACTTTATATTCCTTGCCTCATTAATCTTTTGGTATATACTTGTGTGCAACAGTGTGCACATTTAAATACCTTGTCAAGAAAAAAAATATCCATACAAGCTGAACAGTTTTTTTTCCCACAAATGAAAATTATTGTTTCATAAAAAGTTTCTGCTCTAGGTATATGCACAGATGGAATGCAGTTTTAGGCAAATTCAGTTTGATTACTATGATTCTTATTTTGATCATATTTAATTAGACTTCATTTAAATTTCATTTTCATTCAGTCATAAGTTCTAACAGAACGTTGAAATTCTTGCATATACAGGTGATAGAAAGTGGTAGTGCTGTTTCAGCACTTATTTGTTAAGCCAGTGTGTGTTTACACCAGTTTCTCTCCCCTGCTTCCTTCCCACCTACGCCTAAACTCTTTCCTTCCTTTTCCTACCCCTTTCTTTCATTGTTCTGGCCCCTATTGGACTGTCCTGCCATCCTCCTCCATCCCTATTTTTTTCTTTACCTTTCCTCTCTTCTCATTCTGCTGCTCTATGGCCCAGGGCTTTGTCCCCTGTCCCAGCGGCCACCATGTTTTGGAAGTTCGACCTGCACACCACCTCCCACATCGACCAGCTGCTGGACAGGGAGGACGTGACGCTGAGGGAGCTGATGGAGGAGGATGACGTCTTGCAGGAGTGCAAGGCCCAAAATCGGCGGCTGCTCCTCTTCCTCTCCCAGGACCACTGCATGCAGGAGCTGGTCAGCCTCATCACCACAGAGCCGCCCGCTGACTTGGAGGAGAGGAGCCGCTTTAAGTGAGGACCTCATACCATTGACTTATCACCTAAATAATGACAGGGAGCAGTGATTTGGTTTTACAGCTGGTAACCAAAACCAAATCTGTGATGCGTACATAGTTTCAAGTCAGGGCCCTGTCTTTCATGTCACGTCTTCATGCCGCTAACATGCTGTTGTGTTCTTATCACACGTAGTCATGAAAAAAATATTCTAGTTAAAAGTTATGACATGCTGTATATTTTGTTAAAAATGATGCTGTGGGGCTGGAGGTTTTGGGTGGATGTGTGAGGGGTGACGAGGTCCTTCAGGTAGTCGGGGGTCTTGCCGTGAAGGCACCAGTGGGTGATCACAGCAATCTTGTAATGGATTCTGGAGGTGATGGGGAGCCAGTGGACTTTATGGAGAATTGATATGATATTTTCCTGTTAATGCAAACTCATCAAGATTCTGTTTTGAATTAACTGTAGGTTTCTGGAGGTTTTTTCCAGAGATCCCAAAGAGCAGGGTGTTGACAGTCAAACCTGGAGGAGACAAATGATAATGGGAGTAATGTGCCTCGTTCTTAGAGAATTTATTTAGTTACTTATTGTAGCTAATATGCAAACTAGTCCTCTTTTATATTTCTGTTTTCATAGTTCATTTATGTGAAGATAACTGGTAAAGCTAGTCCATCCTAATTGTGTCATTGAAACTCCAAAATCAGTTGAGAAATACAGGAAAAACATATAGGCCTGAACCAACTCATGGTATGGTATGTTTCTAATTAAAAAAAAAAAAATCAATAAGAGAATTAAAAATGTGACCGGGGAAATTTTAACAGACCAGTAGGTAATGAGTCCATGTGACTTAAAGGAGTGATATTTTGCTTTTTTTTAAATGGAATTATGCATTTTAAAACATTTCCCTGTGGTCTACATAAACTGTAAATGCTATGCTTAGGTCTGAATTCATCATTAATTAAACTACACAGGTCCATCTTCAACCCCATTTCTTAGTAATGACAGGAGAAAGGTAATTTTAGCACCGGCCCTTCAAATGCACGAGCCACTTCATGCCCTACCACCTCCAGGTTGTTGATTGTGTGCTCTGTCCCGTTCAGCCACTTGTGTTAATTAATACAACCAACAACTGAACATTTTAGGTAATCAGCTCGAAGTTTGGACATATTTTTAGTATGGACTACAACCGCTGCTGCTGACAAACAGTTATGGCATAATCGGAGAAATGTTCATTGGAAGTCTTGACCTTATAAATGTGCAAATGTTGTGACGTAACTAGTTATGAAACATAACAACTTAAGAAGGAATTGAAATAGGTTGTAGAAATCCACTCAATTTTTGTTGGAATGAATGTGATGATAGCTTTGCAGCGCCTGGAGAGTTAAAATTCAAACTTTTTGAACTATTAAGGTCCCCAAATACACAAATAAATGTACCAAAGACTAATAAAAGTGGGTTTAGCAAAATATGACCCCTTTAAGACTGCAAAGACAGCAGGTTACTGAACATGACAGGTGGGTTTCAGTCACTGGCATCAAGGCAGTATTTGCTAGGTTGTGTTTTGATAAAGAAGCACAGTCAGTCAACATTGTGCTTACAGTCATTAATCCTACATGTTTTTTCAGCCATGTCTCAGTATATCATTTTTGTTTCCACCAGTTATTCTGTTATATTTAATAACTATTTGGTTTGCTATAAGTTTATATTTTTGGTTTAGATCAGGTTTCATTGTTATCAAAGATGATTGTGTTCAGTTCTTTGCTTTATTGGACTTATCGATGCTGAAATTCCACACAGAAATCTTAAAGTTTAATTTAGTTGAGTGTAATATCGGTTAACCTTACACATTCAGATAATTAAAAAAAATAAGTCCTCACTAACTTTGTGTTTGTCTGTGTTTTAAGGTTTCCAAATATTGCTTGTGAGCTCCTCACTTCAGATGTATCCCTTATAAATGATAAGCTGGGTGGGGATGAGTCTCTCCTCGAGATGCTGTATCACTTCCTGGAGCAGGATCCACCTCTCAACCCTCTACTGGCCAGCTTCTTCAGCAAAACCATCGGTAATCTCATTGCCAGAAAAACTGAACAGGTACGCTGAAAAGACTCTCTAGATCAGGGGTGTCCAGTCCTGGTCCTTGAGAGATACTATTCTGCATGTTATAGATGTATCCCTCTCCCAACACACCTGACTCAAGTGATAAGCTTATCATCAAGCTCTACAGAAGGCTGATAATGGCCCGTCAGTTCTGCTGGAAGAGGGAAACATCTAAAATATGCAGGATAGTAGCTCTTGAGGACCAGCATTGGTGACCCCTGGTCTAGTTGAATCATTACATGTTCAGATTCATACAGCATGGCCTGTTTCCTGGAAACCAAAGTACTCTGTTTTTCTTCCAGGTGATTACCTTTCTAAAGAAGAAGGAAGGCTTTATTGGTCTTGTGCTAAAACATATTGATGCCTCTGCAATGATGGACCTTCTGCTTCGCCTCATTAGCTGTGTAGAGCCCGCCCCCTTGAGGCAGGATGTCCTCCATGTAAGCCTTACAGATATATGTACATGCATTAATATTCATCACCTTTTTTAAAAGAGTCTAATGGCTGATGTTTATTCTTATGAAGTGGCTGAATGAGGAGAAGTTGGTTCAGAGACTCACAGAGCTCATCCATACTGGCAGAGATGAGGAGGTGGGTGTTGAAGTTTCATAATACTCTTAGATACATCAGAAAGCTTGGACCCTGCCTGTATTGACATGATTTAAAACAATCACAGAAACTTTGTGATTTACTCATTTTCTTTTCAGAGACAATCAAATGCGTCCCAAACACTTTGCGACATCATCCGCCTTAGTCGTGACCAGGCCAATCAGATGCAGGAGAATGTGGAGGCGGATCCACTATTGGCTGTTCTAGAGTCGTAAGTTAACATGTCCTTTGAATCGAAAGTTAAAGAGGAAAAGTAAAGGTCACTTATGTCCAGTTTCTTGGCAACTCAGAATTGTTTGTAGTGTTTGGTGTGAGTGCGGAGGTGTGTGTATTTCAGAAACAAAGAAGGCATAATAACAAGTGACAATACATGTTCAGAACTGGGTACAGCAGCATTAGACTCTGTATTCAATAGAGTCAAACCTTTAGCACATTTGTTGTTGGTTATTTGTAATACAAGATTTAAAGGTCCTGTTGTTGTATGATGAGATGAAGATTTGAAAAGGATAATAAACACATTAGCCCCTTAAATCAGATTTCCAGATATGCAAGTTTCCAATCTGGCACAGAGACTTCTGGAAGGTAAACAATCCCTAGGCTGTCATGACTGTTTGAACATCAGTTAACAGAGCCTGTTTGACTGCTATTAAACCTTTGTGCAAGTTTGAGTTTGTTTATCTGTCAGAGTAACCAGACACTTGTACTTGGCTGACAATGTTACAGTAATATTAAATTCTACTTCAATATTATCCAGTATCAGCAGTAGCAGAAAAACATCATACTGGTCCCAGCAAACTGCTTCATATGCAACATAACACGATGAATAAATTATAACGTAAATCTGTGTTTCAGGCAGGAAAGTGTAGCAGGGCTCCTCAAGAACATGTTTGAGGGGGAGAGAAGCGAGGCCTCCATTGTTAACGGAACTCAAGTGCTACTTACCTTACTGGAGACCAGGAGGTCTGGGTGAGTGAATGAATTTAGGTTCATAATCACTACTGAAGCCATTCTGTCAGGACAAATGTTACCTCATGCTTTTGTGTGTTTGCATCTCAGGTTGGAAGGGCTGATGGATCTGTATTCTCAGGGTTATGAAAGGTCTTACACTGTCAACAGCAGTATTTTAAATGCCATTGAGCCCCATTTAAAGGACTTCCAGCAGCTTCTTCTGGATCCCCCCAAGGTAAAATCTACAAGTAATCAAGCACTATAAATGCTGAACATAAGTCTAAGTAAATGTAAATAAATGCTGAGTTTAAGTAGTAACACTAAGTACATAAGTAGAAATTATTAATCTTTTAATGAATTACATTGGTAAATAAAGTTGGTTCTCTAAAAGGATGTTCCACATTTCCAGTGTTATGAGGTCCTTTTGCGGTTTAAAGAACAATCTATTATTGAATATTGGTATTAAAATGTTCAAGACTAACTGTTCAATTTTGGTTGTTTTCTCCACAGAAAAGTGCAATATTGACAACCGTTGGCGTTCTAGAGCAGCCACTGGGGAACGCCCGCCTTCACATGGCCCGGCTGGTGGCCGCTCTGCTACAGACCAGTGCACCCAGTATCTGCCAGGAGCTCTGTAATCTTGCCACCATGGACCTACTACTGGTATGCTGAGCCTGGCATCTTCTGGTTTCATTTGTCCTCTGCAGTTTCCCATTTCCTCATTGTTCACAAAACTCATTCAGATGTTTGAGCTTTACTTCAGCATGTTTTGACAAACTCGAGACCTGTATCCCATGTCACATTGATTTAATCCAGACTGTGTCAGGAGGCAGGGACACAGATTTTTTTTTATCGCACCACCTGTCCAAAGGGCAGTGGGCGGTGCCTCTTTGGAGCAAATTCATGCAATACCATCCAGCTTCCATTCAACATCAACAACATACACTGGGCAGCCGGTTCAACTTTAGATCTATCACAGGAAGCATCAAGCTTTGAAGTTGATAAAAGGGTGCTTCTGTGAAACTGGGTTCATTTTGGTATCTGGCACTTTGCCAGCTTTTTTAGACCCAATCATAAAAAAGAAATTTAGACATATTTCCCCCCAGGATGTACCCAGTAATGACCTCAGATAAATACAAAAAAAATACTCTTACTCTGACCCATCCCAAAATTAATGAATTTTTAATAAAATATTGGGGCCAAAAATAGGACTAAAATTGGGACATGAAAAACTACCTAGGTGTCAGTGCATTTGATCTTGAAAACATGGCTGTAAATGGTATTATATACCAATATAAATAAAGACACTGTGTTAAATTTGACAATCCTAGTGGTTTTTCTAATCCAGACATGCAGGTTTTTCATGAATCTCAGTCTCATTCCAGGTTTCATGTGTAACCCATTGTGTCCACTGGTGTTACATGCGGAACCTGTCCATTTAAACAAATCATGAGTGATTTTGCAACAGTGGTCATTTTTGTGAAACACTGCCTTGCACAACTAGTTCAATGCCCAAAATGTACCTGTGAGGGAATGAAAAGATATTTGAAAAAATAGTAGCACGTAATTTTCGTGTCCTTTTTACCGTGTTACATGCAGGTTTTTGTGTAAAAATATAGAAATGTTTCATCTGAAAAAGTTTCTCAGTAAATATTTTTAATGGACTCAGAGTGCTTCCAAATGTATTTCATAACATTAGTCTCCATCTTGTTTGAATTTTTAGCCCCTCTGTCCTGTTTCATAGAAGCACCCAAATCTAAACCAGAATGCTTCCTTTTTGCAGATGAATCATATCGAACGTGCTTGTTCAGGTTGATTATAAATATTAAGTCTGTCTTTAAATGTACAGTGGGTATGTACATTCAGACCATCTTAAATTTTCACTCTGTTATATTGCAGCCATTTGCTAATATGATTTACGTTCATTTTTTTCCTCAATGTACACACAGCACCCCATTTTGAGAGAAAAAACCAATTGTAGACATTTTTGCAGATTTATTAAAAAAGAAACTCAAGTATCACATGGTCACAAGTTTGAAGTTAGAAGCCCCCTTTTGAGCAAATACAGCCATGAGTCTTCTTGGGAATGATGCAATAAGGTTTTCACACCTGGATTTGTTGGTGGTGACGATGGACAGCCATTTTTCCTGTATTTGGCCACATTTATCTTTCCTTCAGTTGCAACTAGTCCATGCAGCTGAAAAACACTCCCACAGCATGATGCTGCCCCCACTATGTTTCACTGTTGGGATTGTATTGGGTGGGTGATGAGCAGGGCCTGGGTTTCTCCACTTGTACCACTTAAAATTAAGGTCATAAAATTCAGTCTCGGTCTCATGAGACCATAGAAACTTATTTCTCAGTCTGGGAGTCCTTCATGTGTTTTTTGGCTAACTCTGTGTGGGCTTTCATGTGTCTTGCACTGAGGAGAGGCTTCCATTGGACCATTCTGCCATAAAGCCCTGATTGGTGGAGGGCTCCCGTGGTGGTTGACTTTTTACAACTTCCTCCCATCTTCCCACTGCATCTCTGGAGCTCAGCCACAGTGATCTTTGGGTTCTTCTTTACCTCTCTTACCAAGGCTCTTTTCCCCCAGTGGCTCAATTTGGCCAGACAGCCAGCTCTACCAGGAGTTCTGGTTGTCCCAAATGTCTTCCATTTAAGGATTATAGAGGCTGTTGTGCTCTTAGGAGCCTTAAGTGCAGCAGAAATACTTTTTCTTGGCCAGATCTGTGCCTGTCTCTGAGCTCTTGGAGCAGTTCCTTCAACTTCATGATTGCTCTGACATGCACTGTGAGGTCTTACATAGACAGGTGTGTGCCTTTCCTAATCAAGTCCAGTCAGTTTAATTAAACACAGCTGGACTCCAGTGAAGGTGTAGAACCATTTCAAAGATGATCAGAAGAAATAGACAGCACCTGAGTTAAATATACGAGTGTCACAGCACAGCGTCTGAATACTTATGGCCATGTGATATTTCAGTTTTTCTAAATCTGCAAAAATGTCTACAATTGTGATTTTTTTTTTTTTCTGTCAAAATGGGGTGCTATGCGTACATTAATAAGGAAACAAATGAACTTCAATAATTTTAGCAAATGGCTGCAATATAACAGAGTGAAAAATTTAAGGGGGTCTGAATATTTCCGTACTCTCTATATCTAAATATTGCTGTAAATCAAGTGGGCTGATGAAAATGATTTCTGTACCATATGTTGAAATCTGATTTATTCATAAGTGCAGGTGTTTACTCTTTTCTATGATATCACTGTTCTGCACTGAATGCACCTCTGCATCTTTTCACTTTTGTCTGTGGGTTTTTCTCTGTGCAGGATCTGTTCTTCAAATACTCCTGGAATAACTTTTTGCACTTCCAAGTGGAGCTGTGTGTGGCGGCTATTCTGAACCACCCTTCGTCAGAGGAGCGACCCAGCCCAGGCCTCCAGAACCACGATGGGAAGCCTGCAGCATCGACCACTGAGGATCAGGTGGAGGCGGTGGAGACAGGCAGGACCAGTGACCCACAGACCTCCACCCATAATACCCTTGTCGCACATGTAAGCAGCTTTAGTACTTCGGTGTTTCCATGCTGTACTCTGTCATTTTTGTGGTATTTTATAAGCACTTACAGTGTCTTTGTTGTGGCTTTTTATTGAACCTGCAGCTCTTCCAGAAGTGTCGACTGGTGCAGAGGATTCTTGATGCATGGGAAGAGAATGATAAAATACAGTAAGTCTCTTCATTAAAGGTTTAGAAATGCACTCAAATATGAAGTAGATTTTCAACCACAGCATTACATTTATTCCTCTGCAGCTGGATTTTGTCTCTTTTTGTGTCTTGTTTCACATTGATGGTGGATTCGCTTCATTATCTTTGGACCCTTTGTTAACATTGTTGTGTGACAGTTGTGTTGTGTATATATAATTATGCCATGTGTGAATCCTAGGGCTGAAGGAGGCACCAGGAGAGGCAACATGGGTCATTTGACAAGAATTGCCAACATGGTGGTCCAGAACCTGGAGAAAGGACCAGTACAGGCCCAGATTACAGACCTCATCAAAGGTACTGGAAGCCTGTAGTTTGTCTGATTGTCTGATCATCTGAGCATCGCGCATACATAAGAAGCCACATTTTACCCTTTTGGCTTTGGCCAGCTTGGCTTTTTGGAGGTGGAAGTGACCAGATTCAGCAAAAGGAAGTAGCTGAGGCAGGAGAGCTGCAGACAAACACGTCTACTGACACAGTAAAATGATAAACTTCATCCACCATTTGTGCAAGAAAACCTTTTGACTGCCTTGATATTGTGATTTATTAACAATTAGAGAAGAAATCAGTCAAATACCAACATGAGAGTCACCAAGACCTTATGTTCTCCATAAAAGATATACTAATGAAGGAATAATTTAGATGGAAAAGATGGACCGTGATACTTATTAGAAGATCCAAATAAAGCAAATGTCAGAATGACTAAGTATTTCTGATGAGAAGTTGAGTTCAGGTTCAGGTTACTTTATTTATACCCGTAGGTAGATTTGTTTTACAGTCAAGGTGAAAAACATCCATTTCACATTCAGGCACACACATGTGACAGGTGAACCAACATGAGCTGTCTATACATAATTAAAGTACCCTTGGTTCCACAAATGAGGACATAAAAGAATGATAAAAAACGATAGAGTAAAATAATAATCCTAAAAAAACTTAAAAAAAAAAAAAAAGTCACCGATGGGACTCAGGGTCGTTGGTGCTACCATCCAATGGCCATTAGTGGTTTTATACATTAAGACACTTGTGCGTTGGCGTCCCTTTCAAGCCACGGTTGCTGGTCACTGGTTCTATGTTACATCTTAGTTGAAAAAACTATTGTCACTACTCAGCCATCATGATGTGTTTTATGATTATTATTTGTATTTCTTTTGCAGAGCTGCCAGAAGACTGCAGAGGTCGCTGGGAAAGCTTTGTGGACGAGACCCTGAGGGAAACCAACAGGAGAAACACAGTAGAGCTGGTGAGGTTTAGTCATGAGTTTTTGGGTTTTTTTTTATATTTTCCATGAATGGTTTATTTTAATTCTAACCATTAACTTAGTTCTAAAATTATTTATTTAATGACATATTTGGAATGAAAAAATCATTCAGCAGAAAAATAGAGACAGTGATGTGAAAAGTGGAGCTGATGCTTTTGGTTTCTAGATTTAGACATGGTGTTAAATGGAAGCAATCTATATAGATATCTGGCAATGCTGGTTCCGAAGATTTTCTTAAGCCACAAAATATAAATAGAAGATGTCAGTATAAGAAGTTGCTGTTTCTTTTTGAACACTGCTGCTTTGGATATTTTCTCTTCACTGCAACTCGGTATTTTACTTGAAACTCAAAAAACTCCGATCTCCTGTTTTTACCATACACCTTGTACTCTACATACAGTACACATGTACTGCCATGGCTCACACAGAACTGCAGTAACATTTCACACTATTTGCACTTTTTTTTTTTCTGCTCATGTCATGCTGCTGTTGTAAACTCATATTCCACCACAGCACGTCTGTCCTGGAGGGTTGGCCGAGGATTCAGTCTGCAGATAACGTTTTATCAGCACTGGTTTTGAACCAGTTTAACATTTAGCAGCAGAACTGAAGTCTGTAACAGAAATTTTATGCCATCACTTTCTCTGTTTTCCAAAAAAAACTCTAATCTTCCATAAAACTACCCCAAATGTTATAAAAATGTTAAAGAAAATGTTTTAAAATCCAGTTCCAAGCCTAGACTATTAGAATAATGTTAATGTGGTTGTTACTTTGCAGGATGCACTTGGAAGTATCATAGCGTTCTACCTAAGCGTTAATAACAGCAGCTCCCTCATAGAAGTTCACCTTGTAGATTCAACGTGTGTTGAGGAGCAAGTGTGAGACAGCGAACATATCAGGTCATGTATTTGCAGATGGAGGACACTGAAGCAGACATGTTGTTAGACTTGATGACAGGCAGGTTTAATGGGTTAGAGTAGTGTTGTACGTCTGTTTCTGAATCAGACCTGTACACTGTGCCCTGCAGGTTAACACCCATAACATGCACTCATCCAGCGAGGATGACGACATGGAGAGCCCCTTCCCCAATGACCTGTCACTTCAGCAGGTGGGATCAATGTTATTTTCATCAAAAACTGTGTAGTGACTGGCCTTGTTGACATCAGTTTAACCAGTGTCCCTTTGTGTTTTCCAGGCCTTTTCCGACTATCAGATCCAGCAAATGACCGCCAACTTTGTGGATCAGTTTGGGTTTAATGATGAGGAGTTCAGTGAACATGACGAGAATATCAAGTAAAGACCAATAGTCTATTCATATCTCATTCCTCTGCTGCTTAGCATCATAATACAGAAATGCAGAACCATTCTCAATTCAATCTTTAGTAGCTATGCATGTTGAATTATTGTAAATTCCTGCTTTCAGTCACTTGTCTCAATCATTTTGTAACTTTAACCATATTTGCTCATTTGACTTTGTTTCTTCTTTCCTCAGTGCCACATTTGACAGAATTGCAGAAATAAATTTCAATCTAGATGCTGATGATAATAGTGTAAGTGTTTTACTGTATTTTACTGTTCAGCTCTCAATTACAGTTTGAGATATTACAGTGTGTCAGTCACAACATTTAGTGGATGAATAAAATGACTACTTATGTGTAACAGTTCAGAGGAGTGCGTTGTGAATATTCTCCTATTTGTCATTCATGTGTGTTGTACACAGGCCAATGCGGCTGCTTTTGAAGCCTGCTGTAAGGAGAGGATACGCCAGTTTGATGATGCTGATGAGGAAGAAGACATTTGGGAGGAGAAAGAGATAAACTATGCAACACAAGCTAAATCCAGAACGAGGTAAATAAAAAGGTTTTATTGCTTTTGGTTGTTTTATTATGGTTTGTTTTCTGCCCATGCTTCCACTTCTGTGCCCTGACAGGTTTGGGGTGTCCCAGACCTCAGAGGGAAGCTCCAGGAGCAGCCTGGAGAACGGGGGCCGGGAACGGGACCGTGGATGTGAATCTGATGAGGATGAGGAGTCTGAGCCCAACTCATCAGATCCAGGTACAGTTGAAGGCAGCAGCTCAGCTTGGACTACTGCAGAACAAGGGTCATGTCATCCTGATTTTAACTTGGTTTGACTTCAGGTCCAGGATGGACGGCAAATTTCAGGGACTCTGGAGGGAATGCAGCATCCCAAAGCCCAGCGGGGTGGGACACCTCAGCTGGAAACACCACAGACAGACAGGAAACTGGCTGGGCCAACTTCACTGAGTTCCAGCCTTTCTCCGGGTGAGAAACAACCCCTTTTCAAGCCTTTACTTTGTCTCCATGGATAGTTGTCAGAAAACTGAAAGTGAAAATGGAGACTGTGTGTGAACAATAGTCGTTCCTCACATGGCTTTAACTCGGTTCCTGGTTTCCTTCCTGTAGTACAGAGACTGATCCCAGGTGCAGCTCTCCTGTAGACACAGGCGGCAGCAACACTGATAAACAAGCCAAACAAAACCACGACAAGAGCGGTGAGTATTTGTCTTTGTTCTCAGAGTTAAACTACCGGGTATAGCCTGCTTTCTCCACTCGGCTGATTGCCTAAATGTCATGTAAACTACAAACAGTTGACATAATCAGAGGATTAGAAAAGCCATATTCCACAACTAGACTTCTCTGGGTGAGCACACATTTCTTGTCTGTCGGAGATGGAAGGTTCCCGTCCTAAACCCAGGTTTAAGTTTTGTCCAGTTCAGACGTTACAGAACAGGTCTGTGTGTGTTGCAGATGGTAGTGCCTCCTCTGGTGCTTGGCCAACGGGAGATGGGAGGAAAGCTCCTCTCGTGGCTTCAGACAGCAGCTCTTCAGGGGGATCCGACAGCGAGGAGGATGACAAATCCGGCAATGCTCCTCCCACTGCAGCCGTTGCCTCGGAAACAGCATGTGCCCCCCACAACAAGACAACTGACCTCAAAAGGTTTGAGAGTTCCTGAATGATTTCACTTAGTGATGGCGAGTAGCAGTGTTCCTGTTTGACCAGTGCCCTCAGTCATACACAGAGAGCTGGTGTGTGTATAAACATCTATATTTGAAACATAATTACCACATTGAGGTAATGATAGACCAGAGCAGCATCTGAAATGACTGGATTCATTCAGTTTTGCCTTTCTAAGTAAAAATCTATCCGGAGTGCTTCTCTGCAGAACCTTCCGCTTTGAATGTGTTCCAGAAGTTTGTGCTATACAAGTCTAGACAGATTAGAGTTGTGTTTTTTAGACTCAGTCTGTCTGTCTGTCTGTCTGTGTACTGCAGTGAGGAGAGTCCAGTGTCTCTGGAGAAACTCTCTCTGTCAGATCATCCAAAAGCATCAGAGAAGCAGCCGGCAGAAGACTCGCCTGTAACCACACAGACTGACAGGAAGTAAGTGTCAACGGACAGGTCTAAGGAGTTCAACCCTGGGCTTTCAGGATCACAGCAGTGGTTTATTTCTTATTGTAAATCTCCATGGTAACTTAAGCTGGATTTATGGTTGTGCGGACGTCTCGTGTCACTACCTACGCCACAGATGTCAAACTCCAGTCCTCAGGAGCCGGTATCCTGCATGTTTTATATGGTTCCCTCTTCCAGCACACCTGGTTCAATTAATGATCAGCTCATCATCCAGCTCGGCAGAAGCCTGATCATGATGTAATGGCATCCAGGTGCGATGGCAGAGGGAGATATCTAAAACATGCAGGATACCGGCCCTCGAGGACCAGAGTTTAACACCCCTGACCTACGCCGTCACTTTGGACAGCGACATGTTGGCCTGCACAGCCTTGACGTGCGCCTCTTCCAGATTGTAACTACGCAGCATGGCAACGCAGAGACACCGGCTCCTGGTTGGCCAATTTCTGATCATGTGACGCCAGGACTATAGAGCAACAAATGTTGTGGGGTTCCACTGTATGTTGTTCATTTGTTTTTGTTCATTACTTATTTCACTTTTGTTCTTGTCTGTTAGTTTTTGCTCCTGAAAAACCTGTGTGGTTATGCACATTAATAAACCCACATAATTTAACAAAATTGTGCCTTTATTTGATTAGAATAGATTTTGACATTCCTTGTCAGTTGACCTATTTTCGTTCAGCGGTCGCACGGCCCATCTCCTATGTTGCCTCTTTCTCCGTTGCTTATGCTGTAATACTTTTAAAAGAACTATGAAATCTTAGTTGATTTTACAAGCTCGTGAAGACACTGCTCCGTGTTGTTCTAAAACAGGAAATGCCTGCAGGAAGATATCAAAACCATGGAGTTTCAGCTTTAAAACCAGCTGATACCAGCACTACTGCCACCTTCCAATTTCAAAGGAAAACTACAACATTTTCTCAAAACAGTGCCGCTATAGTACGCTCGAGTGCGTGAGCGCATAACGCTATCGTCAGATACAGCATACCTATATAATGCAGAGCTCCGCCCCACCATAAATCCAGCTTTATACTGCAAACATGTTTGACACAGGGATTCTAAATGTTTAAAGACACCATCTGCTGACTAATCAAGTCACCCACAAGACTTTGGTGCAAAGATATAGAAATAAAACAAAAGAAAAAGTGATGGTTCTGTCACACTTACTTTGTAATAAAGACCCCAGTTGCACTTGTACTTTTTAGATGACAACAGTAAGGTGTCATAGTCTACCTGTTAATGTGTTCCTCCTGTGTTAGCAGCAATAAAGTTACCTATAAATGAGCTCATTTGACTCTGGGCGCTTTCACACAGCGTACTTGAGTCCGTACCGTACTCAGGTACGTTCACATCTTTCCCACAGATGTTGCGTTCACACATGCGTACGAGTACAAATGGGCGTTACAGGCGGAAACAGTAGGTGGCGGTGATTCAGCCTGTGTGTTGTCACCACCGACACACCGAGCAACATGTTTCTGTATTACAATCTGGTGCCGCTAAACAGAGTCAAATAATTGGGACAAATTTTAACTTGATTAAAATACAGATGATGTTCGATAATACTTGAGACTTGTCTTTAAAATAACGCATGCCTAAATGTATTTTTCAGAGTTTGTGTTATGCTTTTATTTTAATTCTAAACTGTAGATTACAGTTCTCTTGGATTATTCAACAGTCAGTATCAGCCCTGGAACAAAAAATGTTAAAACACAGGACACGTTTTCCACTGCGTAGCTGAAGAAGAAGAGTTATGGACAGCTTTATATTGTGTAAAAAAAAAAAAAAAAAAAAAAAACTTTTAAAACATCCATGCATGTATTTTGAGATTTAGAGCAGTCATTAACATTCTGAGGATTGAATTCCACACAGTGTGTCATGTTAACGCTGCCGTGTGGAGTTCAGACCTCAACTGAGATTGTTTTCTGGGGTTTTTTAGTTGGTGTTTTTTCTTTTGCATGTGAATAACAGTCCAGTGAACAGAGGCATGCTGTTACATGGATTTTCAAGTGTTGACGTGCCTCTAAATCCAGACATATAAACCACACTGGATTTAAAACACACAGAAAGTTGGTTTAGTTTTGGGGAATATTAGTAAATGTAATCATCAGTACAGGAGAACTCCCCAGGGTTAATCCAACATTGTGCATATTCCACAATAGAGGAATAAAGATGATCATATTCGTCATGTATTTGTCATCTTTACAGAGAGGAAACGCCACCGCCACAGGAAGTGTCCGTCAACGGGCCGGTCTGAGCGCGAGTGGACGGTGAAATGGGACGGTGCGATCTGTCCACCTCCTCCAGAGTGACTCTCCTAAATAACCTCACTGCAACTCCGGTGTTTTTTAACTGAATCACTCTGCCATGTTATTGGACTGGACACTGCCAATCAACACCAATAATGAGGCGGCAGAACATGTAAAAAAAACAAACAAAAAAAAAAAAAACGAGAAAAAGAAAATACAAACCAACAGACAGAACGGAGTGTAGAGGAATCATCTTCAAAGCCTTTTTTCTGATGTTGCACATAATTACGTGCGGTTTTAATGTAGCAGCGATCTTTGACATGACAGAATCCGAGGGGTAACATCGTCATTATTTTTTTATGTCCTAAAAGATTTCTCTCCTAGTTGTTCAAAGCTGTTGGCGCCCGATTGTTAGGGATACTTCATCACCCCTGAATGGATAGCACAGGCTAACTATTAACAAAAACAATGCCTCAACAATAAATACTTTTTTGAAAACTTTTTTTTTTCTTACAGCTTAAGAGAAAGCACTTATGCAGCCAATTTACTGTACATTATAGCACAATGTAAGTGTTGTACCCTCATCTCTGCTGGCTGTCTGATCTGTCCTCACAGCAAAGGTTTTATCCTGTTTTCCCAGGGTTTCTTTTTTCTTTTTTTTTCCTTTTTTTTGGGTTGCTGTTGATGAAACATTTGTCATACATCACCAGGTTTCTGAATGTTTAAAGTGCTTCAGAGGGTCAGAGGAGGAGGAGGGTGGGTCGACGAACAGAGCTCTAATAGTATTACTGTCTTTTGCTCATGTGCAATAATGTCAATTAGCCATTTTATTTAAAATGAAATTCCACGTTTTCTTTTTAAAAGAATCAGTATAGCGTTGTTGGAGAACGAGACATTTGGTGTAGGTTCACGCAAACTAATTTGGTTACAATCTCGATATGAGGTTCCTGATTTTTAAATTTCATTTTCCCTTTTTTAGTGCATGTATAACCAGTTCTCTGTTGACCTAGCTAGTGAGCTAAGACCTTCTGATTGTATTGACCTTTTAAGTTCTTATCGCTATCCCCCTTAAATCAACCAAACATTATCTACCTATATACAAATATTATCTACATTTAAAAGTAATTTTACAACCAATCTTGAGATTACTATTGTCTGTTCCTTTTTTTTTTTTTTCTCTCTCCACCAAGCACTTACTCACAGGACGAGAGTGGCTTTTGGTAAGAGTGACGCTGTATTATTTTTTTTTTTCTTTTTTTAATATTTGTTTTATTTCTCTGAGCAGCAGGATTGGAACGAGGGCAGGTTTGGGTTCTGCAGAGCTCCAGGCCTCTGGTGTACTTAAATCATTTGACAGCGATCAGGTTCTACGATCATTGTTTAAAAAATTGAAATTAAAAGTGTCTGGTTGACCACATTAATACCAAATGCTTGGCTTTGCCTGTCTGGTTGTTGTCATTGCACCTGTGCATAAATCCAGTCTGTTCCTGTAGAAGACATGAGTGAGAAAACCAGTTCACAGATTTACCTCAAATCAACCTCTGAAGTCGTGTTTCGTCGTCTACATTAGACGTTCAGCAGGAGGGCAGGTAACGCCATCTGATCATACATCTGAGGTACATTCAACCCTTAACCCTTGTGTGCATTTGAACTATTCTACAGTTTTTGACCGTGTTCATGCATATGGCATTAAGTTTGGCAAGACTATTTTATTCTATATTGTTTTGAGCTCAGCCCCTGCAGTAAATCTCATCTGTCCAAATAAGTGATATGCTTATACTGTTAAGGGGAAAAAAGCGTGTGCCATTGAAACCCATTCGAATCAGTATAGAAATGAAGAGTGCATTAATATGCTTAGCAGTGTGAGTATTTGATACTGCAAAAAAAAGATGCATTAAAAAACAGTGTTGATTATTAACATATAACAGGCTGTAATTCATATACAGTGTATTGAAATGTATTAAGATTTTTATTTTTCATCAGAACACATGAAAAGCTGGTATTTAAAAGGTTTAAAATAATGAGTAAAAATTAGCATTTGGTATCAATTATATCAGATGTAGGTGAAAAAAAAACAAAATATAGCCTAATTTTTTTATAGTTTGCTTTTTAATGAGCATATTTTTATGCTAAGCGGTGTGAATGCGACTAATATTAGAACCGGCCCTAAGGTTTAGTCCTGTTGTATTCATCGCTACCACAGAGCCGAGGGTTTAGAAACTGTAAATCTAACCCTCACTTCCAGCCTGAACGACTTTTTACAGAAAATGAGTCACAGTTGATCTAGTTTCTTCACTAACTCATCGATGACTTTATTTGAATATTGTCTATTTTCAATAAAGGGCTTTGATAAACTTACTGTGTGCTAGGTGAACTAACTGTTAGCCTCTAGACTTGAACACAAAGCAGTATTTAGTAGGTGAAAAGCCACATTTTCAGCAGGAGTTGGTACTGAGCAGAATGGACACGAGTTAAGAACCAGTAGATGTGTTTTAAAAAGATCAAGTACAGTCCCATGTTGGTTTTGGACAAGGGTGTCAAACTTATTTTAGTTCAAGGGCCACATATGATTAATAAGTGGGCTGGAGCAGTAGAATAATAGCATAATTTATAAAGAATGACAAATCCAATTTTCCCTTTGTTTTAGTGCAAAAATAATTAAAAGGAAAATTGCAAGCTATCCTTTCACAAAAACAGAGTAACCTAAACAACCTGAAATTACTACAGAAAAATAAGTGCAATTTTAATCAAATGCCACCTCATTTCCATGTGCATTAGCTACAACTAACTACAGTGGGTTTATGAAGACAAAACATTTAGTAATAGGCAGAGTTTTGTTAAAATTCTGGAGTTTGTCCTTATATTTATAAGTTATTATGCCATTATTTTACTGGTCTGACTTCAGATCAGATTGGTCTGTAAGTGGCCCCTGAACTAGAATAAATTTGACGTCCTGGACTGTTTACGTCTTCAGTGTAATTTTATGCTTTTCACAAACGGGTGCTTCTATGAAACTGGGTTCATTTTGATATCTGGCACTTTTCCAGCTTTTTAGACCCAATAATAAAAGAGAAATTTAGACATATTTCCCCCCAGGATGTACCTA
>JAPQRP010000005.1:39543029-39565667 GCA_037367295.1 Apogon hyalosoma | reverse complement strand
ACCTGACCTTTGACCTTCCAGGGGGGGGGGGGGGGTTTAGTAGGGCAGAGTGCGGGGCGGATTTTCCAAGTCGGAGGATCTGGAAAGGTCTTCATGCTGGTCCAGGCTGCAGGACGCTTCAACGTGCTCGGTTAAGCGTTAATTTGTGCACACGGACATCCAGCACGCATAGTGGTCAGGGAGGTGGGAGGCGTGGTCAGACAACAGCGAGTGGTTCTTCAGGGACTTGTTTTTTTTTTTCTTTTTTTGTTTTTTCTTATTACAAAAACACTGAAACGTTGTGACACAGGGTTATTAGTTCAACACTACGGTACGGAACAGAGCTTAAGTGGTGAAAGGCCCCTTCCCGTCGCTGTCGGCCCGTCAGGCGCCTCGGCTTCGCTCCTCTCAGAGTCCCGCCCACTCTCTAGGCGTCTGACAGGCAGCTCTGAACACTGTCCATCCACAGCTGTGCGTTCAGACTGTCCTGGGCACAGAAGTTATACACTCGTTTGGTCGTCTTGAGCTGAAACAACACAGGAAGCAAATTAACGCGTGCACACGTCCACACCTGCCAAAATGACTTGCTCTATTTGTCCTGAGGATTTTAATAAAAACATGTGAGCAGTCCGCCTTTCCGAAGGAAACCTCAGCTCACTACGGCTTTTTCATTAAATGGTGCCTCATACTTTGAGGGTCAGTCTGTGAACTTTGATACCCTTTGTATTTTACTGACTCATTTCTTTATTGTTGCCACTTTAACATGCATACTTTTCCTCTTTTTGATGTTTTAATCCTGCTCTGTGAAGCATTTTATGAGCAGTTTTTATGAAAAGTACAAAAGAAATAAATAGAGCTGAACTTATTTGAGACTAATTGTAGAATTTGGCTTTGCATTCATACAATTTCAAGAAACGAGTGACTTTGAGGGTTTTTTTTGTGCACACGTACAAACATTTTCTTGTGATAAGTATATGTACCAGTGCGTTTGGGTTTTTGGTGAAAGCTGTTAATCACATGGATTTCCTCAGGACAGGATGTTTAGAGGCTTTACTGTGACTTTTAACCAGATTTTAACCTGAGTTAAAGTCATTTTGCATAATGTCACTAAAAATAAATGTCACCTAAAATAAAAATATTTTTTTGACAAAAAATGACTTTTTTGGACACCTCTGGTAAAACCTACATTCTCAGTTGAACAGATCATGTGATTCTACCTATGACATAGGAGATAGCTATGACAAGAGTGTGACTTAAGCCTGGTTGAGTTTTTTGTGTTTCCTGAAAAATCTGAAAAAATGACAGGCAGTTATATTAGGAAGGTAACAATATGGGTTTGTGTTTAAAACTGCCTGCAATTACTTTTATTTACTTTGTCATTAAAGACATTGAGGCTGGCAGTGGTGAGTGCAGAGTTTATAACGCAGTGTGTTTGTATCCACACTACACACCAGCCTTGTTCTGAGATCAAAGTGAAGTCAATCTTGATCAACATTTACACGTTTAGTACATTGTATAATCATTAGTTGCACTAACATTTCCACATATTACACCAGTTTTAACAGGGGACAGAATTAGACACATGTGAAAGAATAAACTGAAAACAGCTACAAGTTGGAAAGACCTACATGAGTGTCGTCAACCAGCAGGAAAATGCTGAATGAGCTGTTTTTTCCACCGTTACAACAGTCAAACATCTGAGGTTAACTACTAAAACATGGTGTCTGGTGTAGTTCACCAGGGTTTTCCTGCTCTCCCACAGCTAAGTGACTCACATCGAAGAAGGCTTTCTCCTCGATATTTTTAGGCGCTCCCATGGCAGGCGTTCCTGGAATGACAGACTCCACGTCGGCCAGTTCGATCACCCCTTTACACTCCTTGTCCTGCCGGGTCTCGTAGTATCGCAGCTGCAACAGGGACACCGACTATTTTAGTACAAAGGTTTCCTGCTGAGCCGTCGCTGGACTCATATTCTAAGGTGTTGGGTGGTGTCTGCTCTCACCTGATGTTTAGTCTTGTCCAGCACAAACCACCGTGGTTTCCATGGTTTCAACAAAGCTCCTTTCTTGAACAGGATCCCTTCAAAACTCCTGAGGGCAGAAGGCCAAAATATTAACTCAGACATGTTCAGACTGTAGATAAACTGGTTCCCTACTGCTGATGCTGAGCTTTGACACCCGATTCCTCGGTGTGTTTCATGTAAACAGATCACAGCTCTACCTTTATGTACTATGGCTGAATGACCAGCAGTAGATGGAGTCTGGTTTACAGACCTGTTCTCGCTCTCGGTGCTCTGGAACTGGCTGTAGAGCGTGCTGGTGCTGGGCCGGCCTGCGACGGGAGTGGAGGTGGCGCTGGCCTCACACTCCAGAGCCAGGTTGATGGAGGAGCCCACGCCGCTCTCCTGCAGGTAAACGCCCTGCGACCGCCGCTGGTGGCTCAGGTTGGACGACATCAGCAGGGAACTGGAGAACGACGGCTGAGAGAGGACGGGAGACAGAACGGAGTTTCCAGTGAATTAACTGCAGTCTGCGTTTCACCGCAAGATGCAAGTAGAACACACTGTCTGTCACTTGTCTTAATCTTGTGACTGCTCAGTTATTACCAGTAAAAACGTCTTGGGGAAAATGGAAAAAATGTCAGAGTGGCATCTGGATTTCCAAACCATCAAGCCCATTAAAATGAGGTATCAGCTTAGAAGGCAATAAAGTTTTCTATGTGTAATATAAATAATATAAAAAACAACAAAAATACACTTTGCCAGTACTGGGTGTACCTAATAAGGTGGCCGTTCTGTGTATATGCAGCTGCTGTTGCCCATTTGTGTGTTCAGATGTTCTTCTGGGTACCTCGGTTGTAACCAGTGGTTATTTGAGTTACTTTTTCCTTTCAGTCAACTTGAACTAGTCTGACCTGAACTGCAGCTAACTAGATATTTTCTCTTTTTCAGGCCCTTCTCTGTAAAACCTAGAGATGGTTGTGTGTGTAAAAACCCAGTAGATCAGCAGTTTCTGAAACAACCAACAATAATATCGTGCCCAAAGTTCCTTAAATCACCTTCCTTGTCCATTCTGATGCTCAGTGTGACCATCAGCAGACCGCCTTGACCATGTCTACTGAGTTTCTGTCATGTGATTAGCAGTTTGACAGTTGTACCTTATAAAGTGGCCAGTGAGTGTATATTCTATGTTCATTAAAGTCCAAAAGAGTCAAGGAAATATGAAAAAAGAACCAGATTTTACTGAGTGTTCAGGAAGATGAATGTTTTTCACTCTGTAGAATCAATGACGTCAAATTGCTCACAAAAACAAATATGTAATTTTAAACAGGAGTAAGGACCATGTCTTGCCTTTTGTGTAAAAGTGCAGATGCAGAGGAATTTTCCAGGGTATATAAATAAAGGTGCAGTCCAGTTCGTTTATTTGCATTACACCTTCTTTGGGCTCACCTTGCTTTCCAGTTTAGTCTCAGTCCGCTGCGTCGCTTTGATTTTATCCCACGTGTCCTTCCACTTCTCTGACGTCTGACCGAGCTCCGCCTCTAGACTCTGCAGGTCCTGCAGCAGCTTGGTGATGGCGTCGGGCACCACTTTGCTCAGACTGTCGTAGCACGGCCACACAATGTGCCGCTGCGACTTGGGGGCACTGCTGTCGGGTTTCTCTGGCGTCTCCTCAGCTACTCGCTCTTGGCGGCCTCTCAGCTCCCAGTCATAGGACGGCCCCTCGGACAGAGTCTCCTCCGTGTAGAAATCCCACACCTTCAGGTTGGAGATAAAGGTGTAAGGCCGCAGCACCTGAACGCAACAGACAAACACAAGATTAAATTATATACAGCGTCCATTCATCATGATAAAGACGTTATTTTATCTAGCACGTGTGCTGGACTCACCTCGTCGTCTTCAGGAGCGAACATGTAGTTGTAGAAGATGGGTGTTTTCTTGTTTAGTCTGTCGATGTAGTCCCACACAGTTTTACACACCTGAGGGCTTTTCCTCTCCCCTTTCTCCTCATACAGCACTCCTGCAAACACACACATCCAATGTTTGATAATCTGACACAACCCAAGAGACTCCACACGTCTTTGCTTCAATCGTCTCTCTGGCTACAAACTACAAAACATTGTGGTTTAAATATCAGAAATATCTTCATCTGTCTTGTCCTACTGTCTCTGATCTGAAATATGGGTATTTGTGCTGTCGCTGCACATTCATAAATATTCATACCCAGCTCTATACGTTCGTAGTCGGAGTCGAGCAGGAAGGTCCGGAAGCGGTTGGAGACGTAGTGGTAAGCCAAGAACTTTAGGTAGTACTGACTGAACTCAAACTCCATGGGGAACTGAAGGTGGATCTGAAGGTGGAAACAGAAGCACAAATCAGGTTTAAACTAGGAAACATCTGAAGTGTAATGAACACAGTAATACATGTACATCTCCACTTGTTCTGTACTTCTACATCAATTCAGTTGTTAGTGACGGCACATTTGAACTTACTTTTATCTTATTTTTTGGGTTTTCATCTGCTCTAGCAAGTTTTTACATTAGGAAAGGTGTTATGAAAACAAAGTTTGACAAATTGCAATTTATAACAAACTAGATTCAAATGAAGCCACTGTTAATGGTCTGTCTCTGACCTGTGTTGGCTGTGATGCCTGTTTGGGAAAGTACTATAGCACAATAAGAACTAGAGCCTGACTGATATGGGATTTTTGGGGCAGATGCCGGTATCGGTGGTTTAAAAAAGCAGGTATCTGATATATCCACCGATGTCCGATATATTAGCCGATAACCAATATATCTGCTGATATATGAAATAAGATTATGCTGGGGAGAGCAGACTTTTGGGAAAAGATGTGAGTCTATATTTATAAGTAATGACATAAAAACTGTTTAAAAAATCGTTCTTTAAAATGTAAGCAATTAGTATATAGTATTAATACCCAGGCACGCCAGCAGAATGAAACTGTGAGGTACACAGGAAGTGCATGGATAGGGATGGGGGGTGAAGAATTTGTGTGTGTGTGTGTGTGTGGGGGGGTTGATTGTCAAAGTCAAACCTCACTTCACTATTCCTCTAACTCACAGGATACATAGGAGCAGAGCGACAGAATCTCCGCACCACAAAAGTTAATACATCGGTTACATATTGACCGATGTTGCTTAATCTGTGATACGCTATCGTTGGTTAATCGCCAAATTAATCGGTTGAGCTGTGATAAGAACCCTATCAAACCTCCTCAGACTCACCTGGTGCACACAGTCGAGGAACTGCAGGAAGACGGGGGTAAAACCACTGCTCTGGCTGGCCAGGGTCTGGGCGCCGCGGTGGCTAAACCTGTGGCCGAACGACAGCCACTCCTTCTCCACCAGAAGCCGGAAGCCATCAAACGTTCTGTAGTATGGATCCGATAGCAGCTGCACCAAAGACACCACCTGCACAAACAGTACGTCCCAGTTTAGTGTGAGCTGCGGATCACTGTCAGTGCCTTGTTAGATTTCAGCTGTAAATCAAACCTGAGTGGTGACGTCCCAGCCGTCCTCCAGGCTGACCATGACGGACGAGCCCGTGTCCAGCAGCTCCACCACCAGGACGGACACCTGTAGCACCCTGTGCAGCTGGACACACATGTACGCACAGTGTAAGGAGCTGCAGAATACACACACAGTGGGAAAGAAAAACCCACATGACTCACCAGGGCCATCCACTCAGACTCCTCCAGGCAGCGCAAGAAGCTCATGTTGGGGTCAGAGTTCGGTGAGCTTGGCACACAGGCTTTCATCAGCTTCTTAAAACTGTTCTTCACCTGCCGTACATCACACATCTCGATGGGAACCACCTCCCAGTGTTGGAATGAGTCCTGCTTCCCTCCCTGAACACAACACATTTTTTTCTTTATTAGCTCAAAGAAACTGTAGACCATGATCAGGGAGTACAAACATAAAGGTGAAGGGTAGAAATCACTGCGAACACAAATAACAAGCAAGACAACATCCAGTATACTGAGAGGCAGAAAACAGAAATACACTTATTCAGTCAAAACAAACCACAAAAAAAGGACTGGAGACTTTAAAAAGTGATGGAAGACTAAGAGATACAATTTTTGGGGGCTCTTCTATTTCTGGTCATATACATTTCAGTAACCTAAAAGAAGTGGCACAGTGACACATGATCTTGGTGAATACCTTCCCACTTAAGACTCAAGATAATCACAATATTGTAAAATCATTTTGTTCATTTTAATTCTGATTTTTGGGCCTGATTGACATTAACTGTGTGTGTGTTGTTTTTTGTGAAACATTTTAGTAACTGAGAGATTGAACAATCAAATTAATTATGAGCAGCAACTGTATATTGATGTGACAATTCTCATTAAGTGTATATGATACTTACTCAGAAATCAAAACATTAACAGTATTAAAAATGTGTTAACCAAGTTATTCATTAAATGTAATAAGTCACACAGTTCACAAAGATTATAGGTGTTTAAATATAGACTTTAATTCCACGTTTCCATTTTATCTTTAAGGTGTCACTGCTTCTGCATTAAAACAGGACAAAGAGCAGCAAAACAAGTGTGACCTCTCACCTTTAGCTGAGCTTTGTCTCCAATGATGTAGAGGTAGGCCTTCTGTTGGCGGAGGAATAGGGCCTCACTTGGCCCTCCGTTGGGCTGTGGAGACTCTTTCCCTGCCAGACGTGTCCCCACGTCTGGGTTATAGGCACTTAGACGCCCACTGCCCCGGATGCTGCCCCATTTACCTACAAAACACACACACACACACAGTACAGTCTTTACCAGAGTCATGATGTAAAAAAATAAATCAAGACATAATCAAGAAATACCTCTATGTCTTTTCCTGTTTAACAGCCATTAAAGGATCATTCTGGTTTATTAGAACATGACCTACATTGTAATAAACCAGAGTGATCCTTTATTATCCTGCTGTCTGATGTGAAGCTACTGAACCTATGAGCCATGCTGGTAAACAAGGCAGGATGACTGAACACTACCCAGTCCAGTCCGCTACATCTACCCAGCTACATGATGATGAAACAGCTGACTCAGATTGTTCCTGACATTCAACAGACAGAAGAATCAAACAGGAAACAACAAACAGGACGTCAGACAGCAGGGCTGCTGCAGCAGCATGCACACACAGCAGGAACAACAGACCATTAGTCCGCAGAGACAGCACACTATCAGGGACGACGCCAAACACACTGACGCCACTGTTAAAGAGATCTGATTGGTTAGACAGGAGTGGAGGGGGAGGAGAGTGGGGGGGGCGTAGCCTACTGTACCTCTAGGAGGGTTCCTGGCCTTGCCAGACACTTTGGGTTGAGAGAGGGAGATGACTTTGGCCCTTTGACCCAGAGCTGAGGTCAAACGACAAAGACGGCTCGTTAACCAACAACACCACACGATGGAGGATGGTTTTTCATTCACACGTGCACACACTCATACTCATTTCCCACCAATGTAAACCTGACGCTAGTTCAGAGCTGGTCTGGGTGGTCTAAGAACCATTTTGCATTTCCAGAAGCTGAGAGCCGTTGATGATTTTAGAAATCAACGTATCAACATTAGCTACTGCGTCTAGAGGTTGACAAATAGTAGAGATTTTTATGTTTGGAAGGGAGGAAGCTGGATTAAGCAGCTAAAATCAACAATAAAAAGAAAAATGTCATTTGTTAAGAGAGTAACAATCTTTGACTCTATGAGAAAGCACTAACTATTAACTTAATATTGAAGCCAAAGCCATCAGTAAACCAGTAACATTTAGAACTGAACATTAAACTCAATGTTAAAGAAATTAAGGCAACTGTGGGTGTTTGTTTGAGCTGTCATTTTCATTCAGTCAGTAATTCCAGTTCCAGCCTGGGCCACTATTACAGCCAAGTTCTCATGATACCAAAGTTTGACAGAGTTTTGGATGATTTTGTTGGTGATAATAATCCTACTGGCACCCCAGATGCAAGCAGTTTGATTTTTTTTTTTACTTTAAAGTGTTGGTGCTGCACTAGAACTGATATTTCTGGCTGAGAACCAGTTCTGAACCAGCTCTGGAGCCTTGGTGGAAAATGAACAACACATACACACTACAAGGGTGAAACACTCATTCAACATCTTTGTCATCTACACATTTTATTTTGCAGCAGACCAACTGATGGTAACACATGGCATCATGTCTGCAACTCACCTCCTCGGCTGAAGGTTCCAGGAACGTCCTCCTTGGCTCCCATCACCTGCTTCATCAGAACGCCAATCTTTGGCTGCCGCAACTTATCAGATGCATCTAAGGAGACACAAAACCATCAGCTCCGAGTCCAGTGTGAGGTCAGATGTGTCTGACACCCTCCATCAGTAACATGTCATTGCCGGTGTGTTTGTCGACCTACCAGAGATGTTCATATGTGTGGACGTGAAGCCGCTCAGCGTGTTCCTGCCGCTGCTCTCACTGTATGAAGGCATGGAGCTAATGATGGCCTGCAGGTATTTCTCCTGTTCCAGACTGGTAGAGTCTGCCTGTGAGGGCACTGTAACACAAAAAAAAAAAAAAAAAAAAAAAATTCACATGATTAGGGTTGGGAAACGTGGCTAAAAAACACCAAAGAGAAATGGTGATATAATACAATAAAAACAGGAAAAAATATACAACAAATATACAACTAACCCTAACCTCCTGAGACATACCTATGACTGTTTTGTTCTCTTTCAGGGGCACAAGTTTCACAGCCTTATTTAAAAAAATATGTACATATACTGGAAAATTGTTGTGTCATGCTATTTTCAAACAAGACAAATATTTCATGCAAAAAAGCAGAACCTTGTACTTATCTGGATCTCAGGGGGATAAAGCATCAGTATCTGTCACTGTGTTAATGTATAATTTAATAGTACATTTCTCATAAATTTAAGCAGTATTTAAAAAAAAATAAATAAATAAATAAATATATATATATATATATGTATACACACACACACACACACACACACACACACACACACACGACAGCAAATACAGAAAACATCCTAAAGTTTAAAAGTAATATAATTACATTCCAATCCTTAAAAATGACAAACACTGAACAATATAACTGCATTGACCGAGCGAACCCCAGTGGATGAAGCTGTTTGAGGAGAGTAAATACATTTGTGAAACTGCTACTCTTAGTTCTGATATTTTATGTTTTATATACACTTTGGAGCGTCATTCCATTCAAAAACAAAATAATTTCCATACAACTAACCCTCACACATTCTTTCTGTGAATTAATCTTCACTTGTGTCATTTTCCTCCAATGTTTGCTAACTTATTTAGGTAGTGACATATGACGACTGTGACATGCAGGTATAGTAGTTGTGGTGCATAAGAGACAAAACTCTGCTATTTCCTGTTTAATGTAGACACTTTAAAACACACATAGACCATAATATACATAGATTATGTTGCGTACTTGATATTACTAATACAGCCACATCCAAAAAGTGTTTTGAATATCACAAATGTTTTACCCAATTGAGCACACAATTAACTATGCATGTTCTTTATTTTTATAGTTTTTTTTTTTTCATTTAAACACAAATCTTAACAGCATAAAATGAGCACATGTGTACGTGGTGTAAAGATGACCAACATTTGCAGGTTTTATAGAGGTTATAAGTTATTTTTACCTGCAGAGGGAGCATTGGGGGACTTAAAAAAGCCCACCACCCCTTTGGCATGGAGGCCTGCAGAGCGCAGCAGGACAGCCTTGGTTCTTGAGTTCCTCCAGCAAACCACAGGGAAGCGGTTCTGCCTGTAGCAGCGGCAGATTCTCTGGATGGTCGAGTCTGGAATGCTCTGAGGGACGATCAGCAGGCCGGGGTAACTGTGACACACAAAACGTTTTCAGTAATGAACAGATCAGATCATTATTCTGTAATCTGTGTTACCCCTGCAGCCGCCTCTCACCTCCTGCAGGTGGTGTACATGCGGTTGACGGTAGAAATCCTAAACGGCTCATTTTTAGAGCGTGTCAAGCTGTTACTGAGCGTGCCCAGGCCTAACCGCTGGTAGTCACGGCAACAGGCACGCTCCACCACATTGCTCATGGTCTGTCTGTCTGAGGAGCGGATGGTGGAGGAGAGGGTGAGGGAGCTCTGGTCCACCTCCTCTGACACTGTGGAGAAAAACACAACCACGTGTTAGTCATTTTATGGGACAAAGATGTCTTTTTCCATTATTTAAATAGGTACCAGATCTGAAAGTAAAGAACAGACCACTGGTTCTGGTCCTTAAAGGCTATGTATAAGTAAAATGAACATTTTTGTTTATTCTAGAAACTACTGACAACTCTTTAAAAAAAAAAAAAAAAAAAATCAAAATGACAAAAAATACATTGTTTTCAGACCTAACATGAAGAAAAGGACAAAGCTTATATTCATTTTAAATAAAACAATGCCAACATTATGACTTCAGAAGTCAGTATTTGGTGGAATAGACCTGATTTTCAACTACAGCTTTCATTCATCTTGAGTATTTTATACTACTTCTGGCACAAAAAAATGTGAGCAGCTCTGCTTTGTTTGATGGCTTTTGACCATCAAAATTGCTCTAGATCATTTTAGAGCTGGATATCTTTTCACACACTTAAAATATATTCTGTTGATGTTAATGCTAAAAGCCAAGTGTTGTTCTGATACATGTTGTCCTGTGCTTTTGTCTAATCCCTTCTCGATACCTGAGATTTCATCCTCGTCTAGCTCTGACTGGAAGCTGCTCCGGTTTTCCCAGGTCGGAGGAGAATACTTTTTCCTGGTTACATATTGCCGGCCGATTGTCCTCTTGGCAGTTTTCACCAGGTTTTTAGAAAGTGTCCTAGAAGAGAGGAGACAATATGTAAATCCATTGTGCTGATTCAATAGCATGTCCCATTCAAAGTCAGTCACTTGATTTCTACTTCCTGTTTGCTCTTTTAAAGAACAAATGTGCATTTAGTTCTTGAAGCAGAATCCAACTCCAGCTGACAATGACCCGATTTGACTGTTGGCCTCAGTGCATAATCGACATCTATGAAGTCACTGGTGTGTTGCCGCTTTAACGTGCCACACAGCCACAGTCAGAATTAATAAGAATGGAGTCACACACAAACGTCTGTGTTTTCATCACTTTTGGGGACATTACATAGATTTACATTCATTTCTTAGAGGCTTACCCTAACTATAATCTTAACTCAAGCTGTTCAGTGATTTATGTCATGAGATCCAGTATTTTGTTCTCCACAAAGTTCTCTTAGCTGACACCATGACTGGGCTACCCCTAATAGGACCTCACAAATATACAAAAACATGCCCACACACACACAGTACAGAGAGAAACAACAGGGCCGATAAAACGGCTGCCACATTTTCCACTGATGAATTATTCAAAGGCTTCTCTCACGCTCCTTTCATTCTGGAGGAGAATAAAGAGGGGAGTGTGTGTGTATGTGTAGGATTTTTGTAGTGGACCGACTGTTGGTTGCTAAGATTTCAAATAAAGAGGATGGAAATTAAAAGGACAAAGACAGACTCTTAAAACAGACCATAAACTTTAGAAAAGTGATAGAAAAAATAATTTTAAAAAACCCTCAAAACAAGTTTTAATTGCACGGGCCCAATCTCCTGCAGCTGTGACAGCAGAGTCTCAGGAGGAAGAAAGAAGCACTGAAGAAGATGACGACCCGGCTCAGTGAGAACGTGACAAGGTGCAGCCAGTGAGACATAAAAGCTGTTCTGCACTCAACTCTGAAAGCATGTTTTTACACAAAAGACTGAAACACAATGCTGTGACAGAGGCATGCACATCAGTCACATGACATGAACTGGAAGAAAGTGCAGTCACTACTGGTTCACTATCAACTGAAACTGGATCATGTTCTTCATAGTAAATATGCCCTGTTTGAGTTTATACTTGGCCACACATTCTACTGAAACAGCATTTGAGCTATAACCTTTTCTGAGAGATGACCCGTTAAAAGGTGAAAGGTAAAAATTCTTCAGGTGAGAATAAGTGACTCTGCAAAGTAGGGCAAACTTGGAACGCAGCAGCTGGGCCCCGCTGTAAATTCAGCTGATGTTACAGATGTTGACCATCATCTGTGTCATCTGGTGAGTTACTGTTCAAATAATGGAAGGTCTGTGTTTGACCCAGAGGATGTGACAGGGGTCAGAGGTTGAGGGTGATTTACTGTAACAACCTCTCTTGCCTGTGTTACATACAGAATCTCCTTGAGTGAATATCTGGTCTCTTACTTGAGCGACTGGTTCTTGTCCTTGGTCTTGTGCTCTACCACAAGTTTCCCACACTGACCCACAGTAAAGGCGAAGGTACCCTGGACGTGCTGAGGGTAGCGCAGTTTGTGCATGTGTTTTCTGAAAACTTCAGCCAGGTCTGATGCAACCTCCTCATCAAATGCAATCTTCATGAGCTGCGTATGGTCAGACGGAAGGAAAAAAAGTTATTGTTTGTTTAATCACTTCATTCTGGCCCTTTAACAGGTGGCAGAGGGGACTGTCAGGTGTGGTTGTAAATCGGTGTTACGTGAATGACAACACGTGATAGGAGCTGAAAACTGAAAGTTACCTGGAAGGTACATGATCGTAGCTGAAGACCCTCCTGGACAAACTGATCCATGGGTAAAGTGACTGAGATCCTCTTCTCCTTGGTCAGAGAGGCGACGGGGAACGAGCGAGTGACCACCTGCTCACCCACTGCCAGAACAAGACAAAGAACAGGGATTAAAAAACGCAAAGACTCAACCCCTGCCAATTGCAAGCCCTTCACATTATTAATTCTCTCACCCAGTGGGTCAGTGGGTGTGCCCTTGAAGATGAGTCTGTAAGTGGTGAGGAAGATGGCGCCCTCAGCTGGAAGCAGAGGCGGTCCTCCCATCAACCCTGTGGCCTCTTCTCGGCCATCGGGGATCAGGTGGACCCGCATGCCGTCCATCACCAGCTCCTCTCCCGGAAGAAGAGTCGGCCTCAGCAGCTTGGGCTGCAAAAAAACACAGAGGACAACAAGATGAACAATTAAGTGGAAAGAAGGAGTTGCGGAGGGAATATTCTGGAGAATAAATGATTTTGCAAATATTGAAAGGGGCTGCTACTTTTAGACAAAAAAAATATTAAAAGCTGGGAAACACTACTCTAATGTCAAGTATGTCAGTGGGATAATGATGCTGCTCAGCACAGAAAATGTTCATTTCCAGAAGTACACACAGTAAGTATGTCAACAAAAATCCAAATGACAAAATGATTTTCTTTCACTATTTAAATAACAGGCCAACATTCTGCACTAAATATTTTAAATGGGATAAACAGTCTGGTCACATACATTGAAACAGAACAACAAATAAACTCCACTCCACTCTTAAGTAACTCATGCTTTTATAACCATGCTGAGGTTACTGGCTTCATGACCTGGACTGTTTAGGGAGTCAAGAAAGACGCTAATGTTGAAATTCTTCTGTTATTGTTGTATAACAGACACGTCAGCAGAGCGGGATTGGTGGGATCTTGGCACAGACAATGTTACAAACAAGAAGACAAATACACAAAAAGAAAGAAATGATAATATCACTTGGATGTGTTTATTCATTCAACTGTTCATTTCATATTCCTTAAGAAATTCAGCTTGTGTTTTGAGTTGGAAGTGGATCACGACCCAAAGGAGCCAAACTCTCCATGGGCTGGCGCTCAGTGGAATGAAATATGAACCTCGCTTTGTCCTCCTGCCCTTTACATCACTTCCTGAGGCTGAAGAGCTTCCTAAGGAAATCCACCTCTGACAGGAAGTGAATTTCAAGTTTGGTCTTTCATAATCTGTTGCACAAGGCCTAATTCCACATGTCTGCATTCCAGTTACAGTCAAACAGCAGCAACAGGGCAGCTTCCTCTGTTAGCATTTAACTGTAACAGCTGTAAATGACACATGTCTCAGTACATGTCCACTCAGACAGCATCCTTTTTCAGTTTGGTGTTTTAAAATTCTAACAATTTCCATCTAGATGAGAGTATTAGCAATGTCTCAGAAATAATCATTGTCAGAGGCCTTAAGTGTATATCATGATTACGTACATGATTACGATACACTGGGCATGTGCATGCTAGCATGAACATAGGAGTAATGGTAGTAGTCATGTGATAAAACATTGAATTATTGCACAACAGGTGCTAGCAGAGGTAACAAACCATCTGTACATTGGTATCCATGTTGAATTAACAGGTGGTAGTCAAAGCTGTTTTGTTTTTCCTCCGTAAAGGGTCACATAATAAGGATTGATCAAATCAGGAAAGGACACACACTATTGATGAGACACGCAGCAAATTTGGGTATATACCGTATGTCGTCACTTTCAACAGTCTGTTCCTGTCTGTCCACATCACAGTGCAATCTCTAACACTGTACATTAAAACAGGGTCAGCTGAGTTTCCAAAATCTCCATTTCACTGATCCTAAAACATCACTTTAATATGGGTGCAAGGTGCAAATATAGCAAAAGTTTACAAATGAAGATTTCTTAGTGTGTGCACATAACCTCAGACTGACACTTAAATGCTCCAGAGATCTCATTTAGTGTGATAAAAAAAGACTGACAGGACATTGTGAGAGCAGAGGGAGGAGATGGAGAGGAAGGACATTATCAGTTACATGTTCCACTCAGAAGTCTTTTGTCAAACGGCAAAACATGTCAGGTCATGCTCAGCTTAGCCACTGTCCCTCTCCAACACACTGCACACAGCATGAACTCCAACCTTCAGATCGAAGGCACCCAAATCTACAGGGGCCACAAAGATCACACAGCACAAAAGACTACAGCAATCACGCAGCATGCACTGCTCAGGCGTGCTGTGAGTCACACGGTTCTGTACCTGCTGTGACACTGTGAGCCTGAG
This sequence comes from Apogon hyalosoma, assembly GCA_037367295.1. Taxonomy (NCBI): domain Eukaryota; kingdom Metazoa; phylum Chordata; class Actinopteri; order Kurtiformes; family Apogonidae; genus Apogon; species Apogon hyalosoma. The sequence continues at coordinate 39,550,770 of JAPQRP010000005.1, read as the reverse complement.
CTGTGGGGACTGGTGGAGAGGGGAGTGGGCGGGGCTGGCTGTGGTTCTGCATGGCCTTTGTCCAGTGGGACGTAAAAATAGGAATTGGTTACCTTTTGGATTGGTGGCAGTCGTTTACTCTCCCTGTGGACTGCGTCCAGCGTCTCTATGTGCATCTGAACGATGTCTGCAGGAGAAAATGACGCACGGGTCAAAGTGGAGAATAACACTGACACATTTTACTCTTGAGCTTTGTAGGAGAGAATAGTGTGAGTGCGGAATGAGGGTGTGTTCTCACCTGGTATCATGGCATGAAGAGCTTTAAGGTGCTCATTGGTTACACCACTCTCATTACACACTTTGTCTACAAAGCGATTGATGAAGCGCACCACAGAGTTGGCCACATCCGAGCTCTCAGCATCTTCAAAGCCGCTCTCTGTGTCGTAACTCTCTGCCATGCTGCCTGCAATACTAAAAACAACACAAGAGCTTCTGTCACTAAACGCAGATGATCCCACGTAGCGCTCTCTGCATCATAATTTAATGACTGTACTATCAAAGTAACATTTTGGACCCTCTGGCCTTCACCAAAATTATTAGATATAAGAGTAGATGATAAACCACATCTCAGAACAGTGAACTTAAATCCTGTGTGCACAGGTGCGGGATAGTGTGTTATCTTCTTCCAGTGAGTGTCTTTCGTCTTATATTTCACATCTCACTGTATTATATTTAAGCACTAAAATGACAATTAAATGGCCGACTTCACATGTCATCCCTGTCTGAGGTGTCCTTTTTAAAAGCACCTGTACCATCTCTTGAGTTTCTGTTCTACCTGTTTGTTACATAGCTGTTGCTGACGCTCTCCACGTCTCCGATGCCAGAGCTCCGCAGTAGGCGGTTCTTGCTGGTGTCCAACGGCAGTAGCAGGTAGCTCATCCTGTTGGCGTAGTGGATGGCCTGGCTGAACACGGTGCTCTCCTCCTTCTGCACACGCTCTGTCTGCATTTCCTTGCTGAGTGTTGGCCACAGTCGACTCTGCTCCGACGCCAGCTCCAGCGCGCTGACTTCTCGCCCATCCTGCTGCTCCTGAGAACAAGAAGGTTAATTAATAATTAATGACTTTAGGAAAAAGATGACATCTACTCTTTAGGTAGGATAATTTAATCATTAGCCTATTAGCTGTGGTGGCAAATATATTACAACAGCAGAAATCTGACTGAAGATGTGTAATGTACATTTCCATAGTTTGAATGCTGTTAATGTACTCACTGAGTTGTTTTGTTGCTCTCCATCCTCCGTCTCCAAGTATAGAGCTTTGATATGGTTTTGGACGTCGCTGTAGAACATGGCCTCCCAGAACTGCATGGTGGTCCAGACCATGTGTTCCTGTACGCAACTGTAGGCAAACTGAGTAATGCCTGCTCCCAGTTTCTGACAAAGAAAGGACATACTTTAATAAAAAAGAAAAGTGATAGAGTGAAGTAAGAGTTGGATAAGATAAATGACATCCCAATGACATGTGGAGTGAACATACTCTGCAGAAGGCTGTGACCAGTGGAAGCAAGGCAGCAGCAATACCATGTTCATCTATATGAGAGCAGTCCTGAACAGAAACAGAAATAACTTACTTTGTTTACTGTATTAGAAAAATGTATAATTTGGTTATAACAGTTATATAGTGAGGATATGCTGTGGTGAAAAATAATATAATTTAAGTCAAGACATCCACATTTTTTGTGGACTCACTTGTAACGTGCAGTTCATCATGCGGACGATGTAGTCAAACTGTTGGTCATCCAGCACAGCTCGGTTCTGCAGGACGTGCTGATTGAGCTCCTGGGTCAAACAAATCCGAGCTGCCCGACCTTTCAATGCCCGCAGGACAGCTGGCATGAGCTGGACAGAAAAGAACCACAACAGCTGAATCACAAATATACCAACAAAAAAAGGCAGGCAGATGAACACTGTGTGGATAAAACCTGCAGAAATGACAGTATGTGAGTTTCACCTTCTTGGCCTCTAGCATCTTGTTATCAAAGATGTACGTGATGCAGTTCCTGACCACCTCTAGTCTACGGGCACTGTTAGCCATCACGTTGCCATTTCTGTCCACAATGTCTCCTGTAGGGATGAGAACAGCTGATGAGACTCATTTATCATTGTGCCGCTGAACTCATTAAACACACGCTGAGAGACAGACTGTCAGAGTCAAAAGTTTACACAGGAAGTTTGAGGTGCAGGAAGAGATGTGGCGCTGAATATAAGATAATACCTCTCAGACCAGTGTTCAACCACCAGATGCTGCGTCACAATGAACCTCTGCAAAGTTTTGCCTTCAGCACCATGAATGGTAGTAGGTCTTTATAACATTAGTTTATTGTCAGTTTTGTTCTGCTTAAGAGCAGGGAATGACAGTAACCACTTTTAAGCCCTTTCTATAAACACAGTTTTATCAAAGACTGTTCTGCCTTCAACTGAGGTTTTATTTCCTTTGACTATCCTTGTTTTCCTTTCATTGGATTTTTATTTTCCCATTGCTTTTATCTGTTTTAATTTAAAACCAGAAGACTTTATGACTTGTCTCTTTTATTCCCTCTGTGAAGTACTGCATCACAGGCTGAATTCTAGACAGAAGTGAAGAACTGATCCTCACCCAGTGGAGGTCCGGACGGCACCATGCCCTTCAGCTCCGCCTTCACCACAGGCGGTGCGGTCTTGAGTTTGGCAGCAGCGTGGTCTATGAAGAGCTGCACTGCAACCTCGTCCAGAGGAGGGAAGGGTGACTGGTGTTGTGTGGCGCTCTGGGAGTTTTCTGACGGCCTCTGGACTTTGTGCATTGCTACAGCAGGGTAGGGATTCTCCTGAAGAGAGGACAACCGGTCAGATGGGATAAAGTGGAATACAGACGAGATGAAGAGAGGGAAAACATTACAGAATGAAGAAACAATGAATTTATAAGTAATAAGTCAATATTGATGTTCACTTCTTCAACATACATTTTTGAAGAGCTGTTCCGCCAGCTCTTTGATGTGGTTCATTACTTTGTGTGGATAGGCCTCCTCTTGTCGTATCCGCTCCACCTGATTGGCTACCAGCTGCAGAAACATATAATGATGTTAGTTTACACTAAAATAAAACAACACATCTTAATATATAACAGAACGTTTAAAATCTACACTGAATTCCACCTATATTTAGCGAGTTGCTGGTCATTATTATTTATTATTAGCCCATATTTGTCTTTGAGTTTTGTGTTTGCAAATGTTTATTTATCTGTGGTTATTGAATATACAGACTCATATACTGACCAATGTGGTCAATATCTCTTCATTCTGCCTTGTCATAATCACATTTTGCAGATAAAACTATGCATAGATGGAATTTTCCTGCGTAGTGATGCACACTGCAATGGCAGACTCACGTCATCAAACAGGTCTGTGCTCCGGTACGGAGGTCCTCGCTCTGATACAAAGCCTGCAAATGCCATGCCGTCCAGCACCTTCATGAGGAAGTCGTCCTCTGTCAGCGCCCTTTGGCCCAGGAAAGCCGCCTGTGGAAACACATGTCAAAACTTCACTGATGCGCTTATCCTTCAGGAAACGCTACACAAATACACACACACACACACACACACACACACACACACACACACGTCAGACTGTTTTTAAACATTCAGTCCCCCACTTTCACTCACTGAAACACAGACAACATGTGGTGTTCTTTTTTTGTTACTTAAGTATTCCTGTACCTTGTGGAAACGGATCACTGGCTCTGGGTGAATGCGGATTATGTGTAAACACCATCGATAGCCCTGGAAGAGATGAGCAAACAGCCACAGGAAGACCGCTCGGATCTCCTTATCCTGAAACACACACAACAACAGCAGTTACACACCTCCAAAATACACACACTGAACGCCACAGTCACAGTTCTTCCAATGACACCTTTCACATAGCGCCGCGATTCTGACCTGGATTTTAAGTGCGGAGGCTTGTGTGGAAACTGGGGGGAAGGCATGATCAGCAATCTCCAGCTCTGGATCCAGAACCTTTGAGGACAAAGACAAAAGGCCATGAACAGTCAATGAAAAGAGAGATTATTGTATTTAACTGTTGTTTTTAGATGACGTCTCATGTTATGTTCATTTCTTTGTTTGATATGAATTATTATTTGTGAGTGATTTTTATTTTAGAAACTGCAAAGCAAAATTAAGTGTGTGTGGCTGGTTAAATAAAAAACATTTCTGTATTTACAAGGATTCGGTTTTACTATTAATTTACAAAGAACTCTGAGGTACATTGAGAGAGATTTCTAGAATCTGTCATTGTGAAACTGCATTTTTTTTTTTCAATTATTTGTCTCTTTCAGAATGCTGAAAAAATTTGATATCCAACTGAATGGCCAATGGTGATATATTTTCCTTCAGTGATATGTAACTCACAATGCAAAAATAAGAAAGCACCTACATTCAAATGGAAATTTTCAGTATTGAAAGAATAATGTCAGAGAAAACCAACGGAGATGATTTATAGGTTTTGGGGAGACATTTCAGAAATTCTCAGTACTGAGTTGAGCTACATCTAAAAACAGTGAGTGGCATCATATGTGGTTATCAGACATGTTCATGTGCATCTGTGTACTTTTTGTGTGTGTGTGTGTGTGTGTGTATATATGTGTGTATGTGATTAACATGGGCTTTTGTGGAAAACCTAAATTACGTTGCGTGGTGAAATATGAACTATATTAAGATTCTTACACAGTATGATATGACTATTAAAATAGTCTTTACACGTCTGTTGTACTTCTGGTCTTTATTAGAGCATTGTATTGAGTTTTGTTGCCACAGTTACGCATGCCACAAACAGGCTTGTCAACACCATTCTGCCTTTTTCTTGCACATTTACTATAGGGGTCCAACTTCAGTGGTCTCATTCGATCCAACACCAGTCAGTTAATAGTAGCTATTAGAAACAGTAAAATCTCAGAGCCGTGAGATGAAAACACACTCAGATTTGTCTGTAAGGAGAGCAGAGCAGCTAAGCCCTGGTTCATGGTTGCTGCACAACAAACTCCAGCATCATCACTGCAGTAACCCTAGAGCAAGCCAGCTTCTCCATACAATATTTACAGAGACTTTAACAAAAGCCCTGAACACAAGGCCCTGGTTGTGGCAGTATCTCATCTTATTTCAGCAACAGGACATCATCAGTGTTGGCTAGTGTGTGAAAAACTTGAAACTGGCAAAGGTAAGGTAATCTGACTATAAAAATCAAGTTGGAACCTCTCCATTTGTTGTTTGGGTGCTAAGGTTCACAACTCTGCTTTGATGGAGAAGCAGTTTGTGAAATGACTCCACTGCATGTGTGAATGTGTACAGCATCAGTAACACACAGTGAGACTCTACTGGTTAAGGACATGGACCCATAACCCAGTGAACTGTTAACTGGTTTTTATCCACTCTCTAACCCAGAACAAGAGCCACACCACTCAGCCTCTCCAGGTTATAAATTACAACGCAGCCTGACACAGAAGTAACAGAAAAACAGGGGGAATTAATATAATATTTCCTAATATTATCAGTATCATTATGTATTATTTTAAGCCTTTATCTCATGAGCTCAATGCTCTAACCAGCAGGTCAGGGTTTAGCATCTTGTTGAGTAACTTTTAATTTGTGTGTTTTTCACCAAGACAAGGACATCAGAGTAGATTAAAAGTGAAGATTAAATAATGATTAAAAGCTGAGATAAAGGAGTATTCTGGCTGGAGGTTGTGTTCATGTTACAGAAGATAAGAGGGCAGACACAGGGACAGAGAGAAGTGGATGTAGATTTACTGATCCAACAGGAGAAGGGAAGGTAGGAAGGGATGTGATTATTGAGATTTCAATCAGATAACAATCGCAGTAAAAAAAAAAAAAACACCTAATTTTTCTGTCTACAATGGTAAAATACGGGGTAATGAATAATTCAGTGGTCCAAAAAGTTGGTTTAAGGTGGATGGAAAGACAAAAGAGGGAGAATAGATGAAACATTCAAGAACTCAATCCTACAAAGCAACAATGGATGATTAAATGACAGCTATCTTTAAAGCCACCCAGAGAAACACACCTAAAGTGTTTACTTTGATTACTGAGATAATTTCACAGTATCCCTCTTCAGCAGCTTAACATCAACTAAGATTCATCCTTTTTACTGAATCTTCAGTTTCTTGTAACAAAAGCAAGACAATGCATTCCTTATATTACAGATCCGACAGAGCACGTGGGAAGTCTGATTCTAGAGGTCAGGCTCCTCACAACATCCAAACACACAGTTGCCATGTCCAGCTCCTTCCAAATAAACACATCCTTCCCTCTGCCTCAGTGACATCAGTGGACAAAAAAAGCCTAGCCCCATGTAACCGGCAGAGGGAAAACAGAAGCTCCATCTGTGGCAGAAACTCATCGGTCATATTGTAAAGAGACAAATGAAGTGAATCAGCATTCTGACTAACGTGACTCTCAAAACAAAACAAATCCAACAATGCATGACTTCACCAGAGGTAATGTTTCACAGCAGATCCAATATAAAGCAGACAATCATAAATACTTGTTGTTTATAAAGATTGTGTTTATGGTTTTGTCCTAGACTGAAAACTATTCTTAACATTTTTTTCTGTCCTTGTGTTTTTGCAGCTTCAAAAACCAGACATAGTCCTGGTCAATAAAAGCTCAAGGATCATAAAACTTTATTGGTTCGAGTGTTTATCACTACTACACAGATTCTGTTTTTTATATGAATATACCATACGTTATAAAAAGGGCTGGTGTGTCATAACATCCTTATCACTTTATCCATCAGCCCTTTTATCAGAAGCGTGTGTGTAAGCAGATAATGTGACAATATTGTGTTTGCTGTCAGATACGACAAAGAAAACGGTTGCATTGAGAAGAAGCAAACTACAACTAAGCCAATTTTTTTCCTTAAAAAGGACTAAAATGATCAAAGCCTTATTAAAAAAGATGAGGAATATTTGTCGGTAAAACTAAATAAAACTCCTTCATCCAGTGCCACAAGTAATGCTGATGCTGACAAAAGATATAGTGACAATATTTATGTGTATTCTCAACTGATAGTAGCAAATAAATGTATTACTATTAAGTGGATAAACCCAGAGCCACCGACATATGACACCTGGGTGGAAAGTCAAGGAAATCTATTATATGGAAAAAATTACAAGTTCTCTGAGGTTTCAAAAGGAAATATTTACTAAATTGTGGACCTCGTCTTTCTGTATATCCATTGTGCAAAACCCTCTGCTTCCCTGACTATAACTATGTTGTTTGAGCCTAAAATGATTCCTAACATGCTTCTCTGTGCTCAACATTCTGCAAAATACTGACTGCAGGTGCAAAGTGGACATGTTGAAATGTGTATGCATATATCTACCTTGTACGCACTGTTAAACTAAAATAAGGAATAAGTTATAAAAAAAAAAAAAAAGAAGAGACAAACTATTAGGTTAATACAGTGTTTTTCAACCTTGGGGTTGGGACCCCACATGGGGTCACCTGGAATTCAAATGGGGGTCGCCTGAAATTTCTAGCAATTGATAAAAATAAAAACTTACTAATAAAAAATATATGGTGAGTTGAGAGAGATAATCACAATACACAACAGACATGACAAACTGCAGCTGAGACTGAAGCACTGTGGTACTGTTTATCTGTCAAATGTTCATTGTGGTCGGTTTCAGATGCTGCAGCTCTTTCATAATT
>JAPQRP010000005.1:39516230-39542740 GCA_037367295.1 Apogon hyalosoma | reverse complement strand
ATAGTTTGAGTTATTGTTTGTTCAGTATTAATTGTCAGCCTTGTAAATCCAAGCTGGACTGACTGTACATATCCTGAGCAAGGAAAATCAAATTCTCACTTCGTGTAGTAATCTACACCTGGCTTTTCTGCCTCCGTCCATAATAACATACATTATATAGACTAAATGTCGTCTAAAATTAATGTTTATTTGCAACATAGTATAGCAAACTATTACATAATAAAAAACAAATTAATTTGAACCAAAAAAAAAATTTGAAAAATTTTTTTTGAATGTCTGGGGTCGCCAGAAATTTGTAATGTTAAAATGGGGTCATGAGCCAAAAAAGGTTGGGAACCACTGGGTTAATAACAACTGAAGTCCACACAGGCTAATATTATTAGCATTTTGCAATATTATCATCTAGCAAGCCATTTCATATCCCAAGATGAAACTATTCTGATATTGCTAGATTCTAGATACTTCATTTTTCCTAATGTCATCAGTATTATTTAAATAGGAAATAATTCATCCACACTGCTTGTAAGAGAAAATAAGGAAGAATGATTGGTTAAGTTGTAAATACTGGGTTTGTTTAAGGCTTGGATTATTTTAATGACTGGTTGATATAAAGTGCAGTTTACTGGCAGTGACTGGTGATTTCATTTGTGTGCTAAATAATTAACTCATGAGTGTATTTCTATGCTATCTTTACAAATTTACAGCATGTCCAGTAAACCATCAAAATGAGCATCTTTTCATGAATGGGGATAACTTCCTTTATAATTATCCCACAGCAAACAAAAAAGTCCACCTCTGTGTCATCTCATGTGGAACATCATGCACTGTATGTATTTGCAGTAAATACAGCCGACAGGGAAGCAGGAAAGAAATTCATTCTGCTGATATCAATAAGAGAATAAGGAAGCTAAAAATTGTATGGTTACATGGCTCACAGACACAAAGAAATTCTCAGAAAGGGCTGGTACTAATACTGGAAGACGCAGAGACGTATTTGATATGAGCTGATAAAGATACAATATTGTGATGTGCGATGAAAAATAACTGGTGAGATATTCTTCAACATTAGTGTGGAGGTGTACGTTTGTAAGGGAAATAAAGCCAAACATGCAAACATTACAAAAAATATAAACCCCAGAGCCCTAAATGCTAAGGTTAGAAAACAGGAAAAAGTCAGTGGCGAGCTTCCTGGCATCTTAATTCATTCATGAAGCATCACTGGGGCATTTATTGCTGGCAGAAGCCGCCCTCTCGCCTTAAATGAGACTTCACAGTACGCAGCAGAGTGCACTCTGGGTGTGTTCAGTGCTTAAGCTGCAGCTCTTACCATGGAGAGCAGAGTCTGGGTCTGCTGGAGAAGAGGTTCAGGCAGCAGTGAGATGTGGACGCACTCCGGGATTGTCACCGTACCGCCGTCCAGGTCAGCGATGATGACATCCAACTGAGTAGAAAACACACAAACATGCACACCTTTAATTTGCAGAATGATACACAAGCTGATTACAGACAATGACAGACAAACCAGAGACAGAGAAGTTGTCTCTGTCAGCAGCTGCTCATTAAAGGATGGTATCTATCAAACACCCATTCACATTTCCCTGCAGACAGCACGAAAGGCTGGCCAGACGACAACCTCTGACCCCTGACCGTGACGAATGCTCCAACACTGATAATGTGTGAGACTACGCTACAAGACATAGCATCTCGTTGTTATGAGTAACAATGGCTGGATCAAGGCGACGCAGTGCATCCATTACACTCTCATCAGGCTTTAATAACACACCGGATAATTATTTACTTTGATCATTAGATCAAGTCGCTATTTACTGTCATGTGCATGACTATAATTTACCTTGGCAACCCCTGTGAAGACCTGTCGTACTGTAATTCAATCTGACGGCAGCACGGGTGCTTTATTAAAAGACACATGAACCATTGCTTGGTGGGTCAGCGATAGTTTGTGCTGCAGTAAAACCAAAACCCAAACCGAGGGGATATAATACAGTCTCCTTAAATTAGATTTTCCTTTATATGGTTTATCTGTGAGTCGGTTTTAATGACACTGGTTGTTTCTTTATGGCTGATGGACTTGGCTGTGTGTGGTGCTGACATTTGTGTCTTCAGGCCGTTTCATTTTCTCGCTTACAAAGCTCTGCCAACTGTCTTCCCATCTCATACTTCATCTAAACACAGACTCATAAAACAAAGTGGTTACATCAGATATGTTAGGATTTAACATGCATTCATCACACAGTGTACTTAGATTCTTATTAAAAAGTTAAGCATGTTTTTGCAGCTGTAATAATAGTTCAATGTCTGCAGAGCAACAGAAAATTAGACTTCAAGTATTTCAGTTTTCTCAAGCAAAAATACAGTTCAATGCTCAGTTTCACTGTCTTAGTCTTTATTTTGGGATTTACACAAATCTTTCTGATGATGTCTTTTATTTTACACATTAAAACCCTATGTAACTGTTGAATATATCAAAAACAAAATACATTTTTACTTCTGCATTTATCACAGAACTAAAACTGAATTAAATCAGTTTGTTCTTACGATCTTCAATTCCTACATACAACCAGATTCTTATTAATGCTATTCCTCAGTTACAATAGTTATATCTGAATGAGAACCCACCAGTTCTTGCGTCTCTGATCGGAAGAATGAATTGACACCAATGATAAAGGGAGTGGGCGTGCTCAGGACTTCCAGGAGCTTTCCCGGCAGGATTGGAACGTACGTGAAGCTGAGATGACATAAAAATAAACATTTAACACATCAGCTGTCAGCGTCATTGATTAAAAAAAAAAAAGTCTGTCAATGATTGTCGGATATGAAGACACACTGCTGTAGAGGAGCAGCAACACACCTGTACTTGAGGGGGAACATGATGGACAGCAGCCCCCGGCAGGCGTCAGCGAGTCGCTGGTAGCTGCTGGACAGGAACAGGATCTTATGTTCCGTCAAGGCAGCGCAGAACAGATACAACACATTGACTATACCTAAGACACAAGAGAACAGACAACATGTTAAAGCAGATTCTCTACAGGTATCAGACACTTAAATTATTTATAAGAGCTTTCCAAAAATAATGTTTGATAAAGATACGTAGTGCATATATAGTTCTGTGTAGAAGTAGTTTTTATGTTGCTTATTGGAGTAAATGTTTCTAGCGGGTAAATGACAAAATAAAGAGACAGTGGTAGGTTTGAAAATTTACCTGAAACATCAGAAATTAAAAAAGCAATGATGAACACAAACAAGAAAACATATTCAATAAATGATATATAATAGTCTCTCAGTAAATGTACAGTATTGCCCTCTGTCTCTTCGTCCACCTTCAGTTTTGTTGTTTGTTTTTCAAGGTTGAGAAGAGTACACATATCAATTTTTGTCTCTTTATAAGATACAACAAGGAAACATGTAATGTTGAAAAAATATACTATGCATATGAATTAAATGGACCCTACAGGCAAAAGTCAGTATTTAGGGTGAAAAGAAACCCAGACATTAAGAAACATTTGACGAATCATGAATGAAACCTGGTGTATTTGAGATTGATGCACTCAATCTCATAATGTCAGCAAAAGAAAAAAAAAAAAGAAGCTCAAGACATGTTGAATGCACACAGAGGCTGCACTATATGATACTCGACACTTACATCTGCATATTCTGAATGAATGTTGATGGAGACTGAGAAATGTATGGTATGTTTAGGTTTAACTTTGCTAAAACAGCAAACCTAATGGTGGTGGAAAGTCTAAGCACTTAATTGTAATCACGATACAACATATTTGACATAACTCTCATCTGAAATGAGAGGTTGATATCAAGTGTTGTGACAGATGTATTGATGTGAGATTATTACTGCCCATACCGAGCTGTCTGAAGAGCTGGGCCACACTGCTGCCGCTGACGGGGAGTGAGTCATTGATGGGGGTCTGGATAACTTGCCGGTCACCAGCACCTAATGTTATTGTCCTCTATAGAAAGAGAGGGAGGGAGGGAGGGAGGGGGAGAGAGAGAGAGAGAGAGGGAGGAAAAAAGGAGATTTAAAAGGGAGGTGAGAAAACTGCAGGGTGATTGCTGTTACTCAGAAAAAAGGGTCTGACAGCGTGGTTTAATCACAGGTCTGCGTGTCCAGAGAGCAGCGTGAGTCAGTGACAGAGCAATGGAGAATCCCAGCAGCTTAGCAGCTACATGACATATAAAGACACAAGCCATTCCAGTTGATCAGGAGGAGAATGGAGCTGCGCGGGACTCCATGCCAATGACCTTACTGCAAAACAACATCAGCATCACCATATCAGCAATCCCAGCAACATGGCAGGTGTCATGTGTATGCCATTTTCCATGCCGGGCTCATGTAAGCACCAGCAGAAAGGGGACTACATGTGTGGAGGATTCATTTAAGGTCTTGAAGAACTAGTGTTTTAACTGTTAAAACTGCAGAAGTCCTCTTCAGCAGCACACACTGTTCACAAAATATATCAAGATCTCTGATTTGTAGAATAATCTGTTGAAACACAGATAAGCAAATTGACTTTGTTGAACAGGCCATGTACTGTCCTCTGAGCCAACAGATATTGACCTGTGTGCGCTCTGGATAATAAGCATACATGGGACTGGAAATGGAGGTTATTTAGTTTGCAAAAGTATAAATCAATGCAGTAAAAGTGCAATCATTCAGTACCAGAGAGAGCAGCACATAGTCAGCTCAGTCTGAAGCGAGATCACAAGGCAAATGACCAAAGCATGCACTTTTCACACACATCTAGTTTTTGTGGCTCTTCCACTTTGAAGAATCAAAGTCTCTCATTTTCTTTTTTAACCATTACAGCTTTTTCTATTGTTTATTTGCAGTTTTCTCAGATAAAGTGATGATGGGCATTTTAATTAAACTAACTGCAAAAACAAAACCTGTGCTTAACGTAGAGAGTCCATTTCAATGTTGCAAGCACATAAATTACTCCTTGAAAATCAGTTTTTAATTCCACTCCATTTTAAAGTTTACCTGGTTGGCATGTATACATATATACAAGGCAGTTCAGGAGGGAAAAGTGCAGCATTTTCTCATGCTGTCCAGCAGCAGCAGCAGCAATAAAGCAATGAGCAAGCTGTTAGCACATCAATACTGTGATCCAACAACTGATCGTCAGGTTTGCTAACTTCCCTCCAAAGTCTTTTTCAGATTTTTCAGTGACGGACATTTAGGCAGCCAAGCAATTCAAACTGCATCTGAATCACTTAAAATCCCAGAATGTACCTATATTGATACAGACTACACTGATGTGAAGACATCCACTGAGTTTTATTCCGTCAGTTTTGTGTTGTTTGCTTTCCTTAATTTCCACAGAATGACAGTATCTACAAGAAAAACAAAGTGTTTGTGGCAAAAAAAAAGTTGAGAGGCTTCTTATTACCAGCAAAAGAGTCAAAAATAATAATGATCAGTTGTTGGTCACATCTTTAACAAAGTATTTGGATTGATTGTCATGTTAAGGGGAAGTGTGTGTGTGGATTGGCTGAGAAAAGAAAAGCAAAGAAAGCTGCAAGCTGATTGGTGACATGTGGGGAACAAAGTCAGGCTGGCGTACCAAACTCTCTTCTCTGTCCTCTTGGCCCGGCTGCACAAGCGCGCGCACACACACACACGCACACACACACACCGCAGGATAAGACACAGGTTAGAAACAACAGGAATGAGAGGCAATGGATGCCCAGACTTGACAAACTTGACAACAATATGACTGTAAAGTATCAGCATGGCAAAACATGTAAGCAGCACACACAATGACTTCATAAACATGAACTGAGATGAGGGTAACATGTGACACATGCAAAACAAAGTCAAGCCATCATTTGGCATTTGGCAGTGCAACAACAGCAACAGATAAATCATTATCTCCTTTTACTGCAGATCAGAGGAAACACAGAACAACAGGATGAAGTTAAATGACCACATATTCTGACAATATATGTATATATGTTTTTATAGCTGTCCTTTCACCAAAGCTCTTGACTGGCAGAATATATGAATAACAAAAAATAAACAGATGGTGAAAAGACATACAGAGTAATTAAATTTACAAGCTTGCTGTGACAAAAACATTTTTTTAAAATGGTATATTTCCAATAAACAAGGTTATTACAGCTCTGCACTGTTGTACTGACTATATTGTAAAGATTCAGCACAACATAGAGACTTGAACAGAAACAATAAACAACATTATACATTAGCCAAATACACTATGCAGAAGTAATTTTCACAATGATGATAAACAGATCTCCCTGAGGGAGCTCGTGTACCATCACCTACATCTGGGCAACTTGCCAGCTCATCTAATTATCACGCTGCTGTTTAAATGTGGAGTGCTAACTTTTGGACAGTGGAAATGACAGCAAGTCCACAAATGAAGAACTGTGAAAATCTAGAAATGTCTCCCGAGTTAAGAGGAAATTCAGACCAGACATGGTCAGCTCTCAATATTTAAAGACAATCCATGTAGCAGGTTGGTCCAGAGGACAGCCTGTGTAGATAGCAATACTAGCCCATGTATGCTTGCTCTGCAAGTGCTAGCAAACTAATACCAAATGGTCTGAGTATTTTTGTATTTTACAGTATTTTATTATGTCATTGTCTCCAGAATCTATGAAGGGGAGCTAGTGTTAACCCAATTTTCCCAACTCACTTTTAAAAGAAATATACCATGTATAAAAAATAAGAAAAAAATACAATAACTTTCCTTTACACCTACACAGAAGCCATGAACCATCACCTTTGCATGGTTTTAAATGGCTCTGGTTTGATAAAGCAGACGTGATAACTGGAAACCTGACCTCATCTACTAAGAGCATGTGATTTTCTGAAACCATTTACAAGTACAAAAACTGAAAGTGGACAAAGCAGCATTCCTCAACTTCAACTTCAACCTCAACCGACACAATCCACTGATAAGAGTTAAACAGGACTCTCAAGTGCACAGGCTATGTGTCACTATACAACAAACGTGTCTCATCATGTGATCGACTGACAGAAAGCAGTGATAACCTTGAGCAGAACAACTTGTGCAAGTTTCAGCTACGGGGGTTTTCTCTCATTTGTGGCTCAATGTTCTTAACCCTACTGTAGGTCTAAAATGAAAGTGAGTTTTGGCACAATCTCCACAAACTAAGATGGGAACTGTAGCGGAATTTATTTTCAGATTCCTGTAAAACCTCAATCTCTTACTGGATAGAAGGATAAACACTTGACTTTGTTCCAAACTAAAAAGAAGTCAATTCAGCCCTCGGGGAAAGTCCACATTAAAACTCCACGGTCATGTAAAGATCTTAATCTTCAGCAGCTAGGATGCACAAAACCCAGGGAACTGACCACCTCTGAACTGAAGACAGTGTTTCACAACCCCCTTGATGCTCTTCATCTGAAACGTCTCCTATCAGGCCAACAGCCTCATGTTCACCTCTCATTAAGGTTGTGTAAACTGCTCAGATAAATAGGTGGAGTGATGTAACTTCCTGGTGGGCAACCTGTTTTAAGTTATGTCACAAGATGTACAGGTCTGTGACTGCTGCTCTTTTAACATTTACTTTAAACCCTCCATTTGACAAGAAACTACACATTTATATTTTTGGACATAAATAACTGTTCTGTGATAAGCCTTATGTTCTTATGATTTAGTGACATAAAACAATTTTAACTACAAATCCACTATAATCTGAGCGTCTATGCACACATTCTTCTCAAGCTGAAAACTCTGGTCTTAATTACATTCAGAGTTTTAATTTTGACATACATACATTCTATGAGATCAAGGTTGTTGGAATCATTATCAACATCACAAACTGTGCAAAAATCCGTGAGTGAATTTAGCAACAATCCATTACATAGATCCACTAATTGCGCAGTGAGAAAAAGCATCAGAACATGTTAATGTTGGTTTGATGTCTACAATTAATGTTAGTAGACAGGGTCTCTGCTAAACACAGATATTTAGAGACATACTGAGATTAAACAGTTAAGCACCAGGAATGTGTGTGTTTCTAAGTGGCCTGTCTTCCTGTAAAGAGGAAGTGCAGAACTGTTTGCACTTGGCAGAGAAGGTACAAACTCACTTAAGAGTAGGTCTATATGTTTGCAAACTGAGCATTGCTATTTACGTAACATCACAGATATTATGCAGCTCTATAATGAAAGAGGTGATAACATTTAAGAGTAAGAATCAGTTGATGAAGAGTGAAACCTAACCCTGCTTTTTGGTCTGTGCAGGGATTGTTATTTTAAGATGTGTGTTAGTGTGAGGAGAGCAGCGCATTAGCTTCTGCTGTTTGTGTCTGTATGTGTGTTAATACTGATTAGAACTGATTCTCTCATTCAGATGCTGCGCTGCCCGACAGGAAGCCATCTGCCATCCCATATGGACACCCAACAACACAACACCGACCGCACAGCAATGGCCTTGTGTGCTTACGTTTTAAAGAGCTGAAAATTTGAAAACAACTGGACAACGGGTGTAAAAACAATCTGAAATGCTTATAAAGTTTATGACAAATGAGACAGAAGTAAAGAGGAAAATAAATAACATGTTCAAAGTGATTAACACAATCCTGTTTGATCACAAAACACACAATAAAAGCAGGTCAAAAACAGCTGAAGCGCCATCAATCAGGCATGATTTGAAATGACTGCAAAAAAGAACACATTCCTTGGGGAAAAGAAAATAACTTGGGTCTGTTTGATTAACAGAATCAATAACATCGAGCTGGTTGTTGATTGGTGAAGCTTGCAGAATGGGAAAGTTACCTGGAGACAGGCCAGCAGCCAGTCACAGGCCTGAGGAGCCTTTTCTAAACTACAAACTGGGGACTCATCTATCTGTAACACAGAGGAACCAGTATACAGCAGGGGGCAAAGAAATGACACACATGGGTTACAACATCTGGAAACCACAGAGACCGTCACACATTTTACTTCATTTGGTTCAAACTCATGTGTCATAAGACCAAGTGGACACTAAGAACACTGTGGATGTGCTACTGCAACTGTTTAATTTTGTGCACTTGTACTAAAAACACACGAATTCTAATCGGAATGTGAGATAAAGAAAAACTCAATAAAGCAAAAAAAAAAGGTAACTTGAAAAAAATAAATAAAAAGGTTAAATAAATGGTCTAAACTTTGTGCATGTTCACGTATATGAGCAACTGAAAGTGTAGCATGAAAGGCATCAACAAAATTTGGTCTCAAATATATTAAATACAGAATCATAAATATGACAAGTTGCACTGCCTCTCAGTGATCTGCTGCAAAACACTGGAGTAAGTTTATTCAGCCCTTACGACTGTTTGTAGATAGAGATCTAATTATGCATGCACATAGTAAGTGTCCAGGCATGTTATAAGCACTCCTGCATGTACACAATCATTCCTCTTTATCACAAATTAGGGCTGGGCGATATGGGGAAAAAAAAAAAAAATCACATTGGTATGTAGTGAATTTCTCTTTTTTTTTTTTTTTTTGGGGGGGGGTTAAAATGTTCAGTTGAAAAAACACCATATCTAGAGCATGCCATGTGAAATTTCCATTTTCTCACTTTCCTTGATTGTTATCTCCTGTTGTATATGTATCAGGACTTCACACAATGACTTGCACTACAATATTTATCAGAATGCACAGATTTCCTTGGTTGAGAAGCATCACATGAAATGATTTACAAAAGATGGCACTTGTTTGTGAGTTTCCTGGTCCACATAAGCCACAAAAGAAAGAAAAGTCAGTTGTCAGTTCCCATTTTAATTCGGGTTTGCAAATATAACAAATTATCATACCAGACAAATAAGTATAGTCAATATATCGCCCACCCCTACCACACACACATATCTAGATGAAGCTGTATAACCTCTAACACAGATGTAGCATTAGCATCAGCACTGGCTGTCTTTGCTGAACAGTGGCTGCACAGAGCTGTAGCACCAAATGCTAACTGTCTGAATAATCTGCTCCACTGAGCAAGGCATGGAGTGTGTGTGCATCATTCCACCCAGCAAAATGCAACACTGTTTATAAAGAACAGCTTTGGTCTACATGACAAGCTTGACTCATGGTTTTTGGCAGTGAAGTGTTTGACAGAAGCAAAACAGTCTGCAGTTACCTGAGAGCCTCCAGCAATGGGGATGACACATGTGAGGAGATTCCCAATAACCGTTTCCAAGGGGGCAGACAAACTGTCTACATGCACAGTGTAGATCAGACCCAGGCAGTTCTGTTTAGTAACGGAGCAGATGCAGAGGTCAGAGGTCAAGAAATATAAAAATATATATGCTATGAGCTTAGAGATCACCACATTTTTCTGGTGATTTGATTTTCCATAAAAGACCCACAACTGCAGTGGCATGTGTCGTACCCTGAACACCTCAGTGTGGTCCAGTCGGGACACCAGCACTAGACTCTTTGGGGCAAAGACCTTAGCTGACTGGGTAACAGCAGGCTCCTCATCCACCTCATCTGCCTCGCTGGCCTCCGCTTTCTGCAGCTGAACATAAAGGACAGGATTTACAATTAAAAACATTATAGTGGTGCATAGTGTATGGTGTTTATATGTGGAAACCATCAAAGAATGTATTCAACGTTACTGGACTTCCAACTCAAACCAGAAGGGCAGGGCAAAGATCCCTGCAATACTGAACATCTGTTGTGTGTCTCACCAGTGGGTTGTCGAGGCCCTCCCAGAAGGTGAAGCAGGCACAGGAGTGGCGTTCTGAGTTGATGTCAGTCAAGACAGCGACAAAGAAGGAGGCAGGTTGCTGTTCAGGAACCAGCTGCCAGCCACTGGGCTGACAGAACTAGAAAGAAGAGGAAAAAGGGGAGAGGGGATGGCAATCACGAAGCCACAGGTAAAAGCATGTTTCAGACCAAAAAAAAGAAGAATATGGACTGGGATGACATTTTAGACAGCAGTGGGTCATGTGTACTCGCAGCACCTCTGGGTGACTCATGTAGGGCTGGGTTACCATTAATGTAACAAAACAGGTTCTGAAATAACTGTCTTAATGCAGAAACACCATGGCCTTGGATGAATAATGTTACATAAAAGATCGTTTTGTTCTCATTTCTAAGCCAGTGTATGTATTGCTATTTTCTTTAAGTCTGTGGTTGCGGTATGAAGTTTACAAATATTTACTTTTAAAATGTAAAATGTTAATAAAGTAACCATTAATGAATCAGTGTTGACTAAGGTGAACAAACAACAGAAAGTCAATATTAGCAGTATTTTGCTGTTAAGTCATGACAATTGTGTCCACTGGTGATTATTCATTAAGTTGCCTCACCATCTAAATGACTTGTACTGAAGTTGGCTTGTGAATGGTATGTGTAAACATGTTACATATGCCGATTTCTGGATGCTTTTATCTTAAGTCAATCCATGTTGAAACCTTTTATGGAGCAATTTTAGCTGCAACATTTCACAGGGCCACTCAGTTCTGTCTGCATCTATGCTGACCTAGCAGGCCTGACAACAGACCTCCAATAAGTGTCTTAATGTGGAACAACTTGAGGCAGTTACTAAACTCAGGGCTCTATGCTGATATTTATTGCCAGGGGAACATTTATTTTTTTTGTAGATGTACGATAGTTGATATGTTGCAAGACAATAATCTACAATGCCTATGCCTCTGAAGAAGAAAAAAAGCCCTAAAGGAGCAAAATCATGTATGTATTTAATCACTATACTGTGGTCTCAGTTTCCCAGAATATGAAACTGAGACGACATGATACACAGAAAAGTGCCTTAGTCTTAGCTCTGTGCTTCAGTAACACACACATCCCAAGAAGTAGTGCCTCTGGTGAAACAATTTAGAGCTGTTATGTGCTTGAATAAAATAATGTTTGAAGCCAGTGCATTGACAATATATTGAAACAGGTAGAAACCTTAAACTAGGGGTGCAACGGTACAGGTAGCCCACACTTCGGTCTGTACCTCGGTTTTTGGGCCACGGTTTCGGTTTGGTTTAGGTACATGTTTTGTGCGTAAAGAGAACAGTTTTTTTCTCCCAGAATTATATTTTTATTTTGTTTGTCAACAAAAACTGAATTTCACCGTAGGAACAAATTATATCACTGTACTGAATAAAATAACACTTTCTGTACTGTGACTTTAAGTGAGTTACTGTGTAGACAGTGTGTGTAATCATGGGTCGGGTTGGGCTGTGGGTCTAATGCACACGGGTACAGGTTTGGAAAATTGGTGGATCTGTGCAGGACTGATGTGTGTTGAGTCTAAAGATGCATCTCTGTCCACTGTCTCTCACTGAAGGGCGGGGCTTCCCCATGCTGCGTGCTCACATGTGTGTCCAGAAAGAGAGAGAGTGAGAGACTTGCGGGGTCAGACTTTTGCCTTTCACCACCAGCGCAAAACCGAAAAACCGAAAACCTGCAGTCCACAAGGGCGGATTGTCCTGTGTAGGGCAGACCGAACAATACACGGTTTTCACAAGTACCCCTGCATCCCTACCTTAAACCTTACACAATTAACACTTTCTTATTCCCCTGTGTATAAGACACAGGGGATCAGAAATGCACTGTGACTGATTAATACAACATGCATTTTTAATATTCTTACAGCAGGATATGAAATGTTAATGCATTTAATTGTTTTTAGGTTGTGGATAGTTGACACATTATAAATAAACAAACATACTGAAGTGTTTTTTCTGAGCCACTTAGGTGGACATCTACATGCCTTCGAGTGTTGACTCACCAGCTCTATTCCTTGTGGGAACGGACTGTCCTCCCAGTCTTTCTCAGGAAACCGCTGGAGAATGCGACCTTGACCTTCACCCTCTACTACAGAGAGACACACAGGGAGCAAAAGGGGGACGAATACTGAGGTCAGTGCTTGTTATTTACATTGTTTGTTTTCTATTTGTTCACATTAATAAACAGCACTTTAATTTATTTTTCTGTTTTTTTATAGTTTGTATATTGACGTAAATTCACAGAATGACATTAAAAACATCCTAACTCTAAAGTACATTTCGTCCACTGCTTTCATGACATCCAGCTGGTCATTCACTGGTACATAAGAAATCTCATTCTCCAGAAAACCAGAACTAGAACTAGTATTTTAACAATAAGTGTAACATCTGTAGCAATGAGTACTCTGAACACTGGGATAACTCAACTTTAATGGTGTCAAGATGGCCTTGAAAATAAGCAAAAATTAATCAACAAATGTATTTATCAACCTGCTGATTCAGTACTTGTGTTTTATTTTCATTTCAATTATTCATATTGCTAATATGGTCATAAAAAAACACAATGCTAGAGGCTATGTCAAAAGCATGTGGGCAACAAGGTGTTGGCAGTTTAAGTATTAGGAAGTAGTTAAACAGTTCTGTGTTTCCATGTTACTGTGTCATCACATTGGTCATTGCCGACAGAACATTAAGGCCTGGGTTAAAATGCTTCTCGATTTTGGTTAATGAGGCCATTTCCAACACTACCCGGGGCCTGGCTCATCACAGCGGCACAATGACACGACAAAGGCTGACTTATGTAACCAGCACAAGCCCGTCTTTCAGCTTCCTCTCGTCTGAAGCACTGCGGACTGCTTAATGGCAGCATTCATCCAAGCAGAGAATACACTTTATCCTCCCAACACAAAAGGACAAAACCTCGAGTAAATGGCACAAAACAAAATATTATTCGATAAAAATAGAAGAGACCAGTATTTACAGCAACAACTTGGGACTGTTCACTAAATGCTGCCTGAAGGAGAAAGGAACAACTGTGGGGTTTTACTACAAAAGAATCACAGACACAGAGAAACAATAGTCAAACAGAAAATAGGCCAGCTCAAGAAAACACACATGCAAATGCTAAAGTCATGCCCTCTCCCTGGTGGATACGTGGACACTTGCGGGACTAAAACGCTGAGATGAAGTCAGCAAAGGCCAATGGTTAATTTGCTTTTTGTTTCGAAATGCCTGCCCCTTAATACTGAGACCTAAGCTGTTCAGTAGAGCTTTGGCAAAGACAGATTTACTGCGACCTGGGAAACAGAGCTGAAACAACAATTCAGATAACTATTGGAGTAGATTACAAATAATTGTGTATGAATGTGTAATGTATCCCACCCTGTCCATGGTGAGTAGGAGTGGTTACTGTCAGGACAGAGGGACACAGTGCCACTAGGCTATACCTTCTACAGCAGCTCTGTTAAACTATGCCTTTATGTACATGCACATTTGCAGTTTGGTGTATTTAATAGTTGATTGCTGGTGATGTTGTGGATAATGTGTTTATTTGACAGTAATATCTCTTCTGTGGCTGTTTCATTTATTTGACTGTGACCAGACAAAAAAATCAAACTAACTCACAACTGAGGATTAAATAAATGAAATATTGATAAGGTTTCAGTGTGTAAGACTACACCTACCACAAATGTTTACAAGAGCAGAGCTGCTTCAGAAATCACTGTGATCTGCTGAATTATTTCTGCCCCTCCCTTCACAGACAGCAGTACCCTGATCTCATGATCTCTCCAGTTACCTGCCGTTTCCAGTTACTGTGTCTGGTGTTGTTTGCGGTGGTTATTTAGCTGCTTCAACATTCAAGGTATCTTTATTATCCCTCAGGGCAACTTGTTTTACAGCCAGCAGTAAATAAATAAATAAATAAATAAACAACAGCAATTGACATCTGTCATACAACAAGACACAATGACACAATTCCATTGTGTCATTTCCAAGGCTGATAGCAGTAGGAATAACGGAGTTTCTGAACCTGTTCATTCTGCATCATGGTAGATTGTATCTGTGTCTCAAAGGAAACAAGTGAAAAAGTTAACGGAGCTTACTAATACCTCCGCCTGGTTGCACACTTTGCCCCTCCTGCTCACTGATACCCTGGATACCCAGGGATTCATTTTGAGTTTTAAAGCCGAACTAGATGATATTTTTTTACCTTAATTAAACAGTTTCAGAGTAATTGTGATGGTTAAATAGCTTGTTATGGGTTGAATGGAAGCCCTCCGTCTACCCACTAGTGCCTCTAGGGCCTAATATGCCACTTGCAACTTCTCAGTACCGTCAATCTTGTGTCTCGCAAGAAACATCATGGTTGACACTACCACACAAACACACCTCCAGACAGGTACCGCTGGCTAACTGCAAACACAAGCCATTCACACCTTCATGTCACAGGTGTTTACAATGGCAGAGCTGGTACAGATAAATTCTCTATAATCTATGTATTTCAGTGGATTTGTGCTCTTGATGGTGCTATTGGTTGCTACAACATTTATCCATTTATGAACTTATTTTATGAACGACGCCTGGATGCTTCTTGGCTAGTGCAGATGTTAGCGTACTCACTAGTAATCCCGGTTGTTTGTGTCATGTAGGTGTATGTTTGTTGTGTTTACTAAATGGCCTTTTGTCTGCCTCAGGAGTGTGTTCTTATTACTAGACACGGAGTTTAATCAGGTGAATCTAGTTTTTGTCAGATGTTTGTAGTTCATTATATGACCCATATCGAATTGTTTTCATCTGAATAGCGACTGGCATAACAATTAGCCTTGATGTTCGAACTTAGCTGGTGTTGTATGATACTTGTGTCTTGTACAGCAGCCGCTGGCACTGAGCTGCTAACATTAGCCGCAGAGCTAAAGAGCAGTGTGGAGTGAAAACAAATGTCCGAAACTTCAATGTCCAGCTAAAGTTTCCCATTCCGCTCTGCTCCACACTCCAGTAGTGTATTTTATCACTATTTTTTGCCTTCTCGTCTCTGGCTTTACTGAAAACAACATATGGTTGGTGGGTTTAAGACAGTAAATATGTACTCCAAAACTGTAGGGGGAGGTCCACCAAGAAAAATGCTACAAAACCAGCAAAGAAGAACAAAAAAAACTGTGAAGGACCAAATGGTAAAATCCTGTCTCATTCCACTTTAACTTTCAATCTTTTCAAAAACTTTTCCCAAAATTTGTAAAAAAAATAAAAAATAAAAAATAAAAAAATAAATAAAAAAAAATAAATAAATAAATAAAAATAAATAAAAAAAATAAAAAAAATTGGGAGAAAGGCACATGTAAAGATCGTGTGTGACATTTGAAAAGAATCAGGTGAATAGTTTGCACAGACAGACGGAATACTTGGTATATACTTGGTAGATGATATACTCCCTCCCTCTGGGGTATACCATTCCTTTTCTTATATTGCATGAAAAATTAATGTGTTCTCAGCTGTTAAAGACAGAAGACTGTCTGAAAAATCCCCATACCCTGAGCTCATGCACAAACTCAGAAAACAGTCAAGATTATGTCTGTGTGTATTGACACCTTCCACCAGTGTGCATTCACACATACTACCACAAGGTCCACAGGATGCCCAGAGTTCACTTCAGGTGTGAAAGGAATAAAAGGTGTGTAATCATCAGTGGTGAGAACATGTGGCTATATTTATTTAAGTATATAAATACCAAACCAAATTTAAATGACTTTGGATAACTGTTTAGGTGTAAAAATACCAATGTGTTTGCTAAGATGTCGTATAATAATAAAGGGAATTAAAAAAAAATCAGTCTGATAAACCCTGGTAAAACACTTATGACACTAAAACATGTGACTTAGGTAACCCCTTGGTACACTGATGAATCATCTCACACACTTCCAGAGCGGATGCAAGCTGGAACTTGATGTCACCTCCCCACAAACTCCTCAGAGATTTTAGAAGCAGCAAATATGTTGCCCGGTACGGTCTTTTATTCTCAACTGATCTGTGGATGACGAGCTTTAGGTGTGTCAGGGACACTCTCACACACACACACACACACACACACACACACACACACACACACAAAATAAAAAAACATGCACAAAGTGACAGAGAAAATAGAGGCTAGTGCAGTCACTTTATCAGCAAATCATCAGGCAGGGTGGGGCTTTTTCAACCAGTCAGAGCAGGACATCCTGGAGCTGAAGGAGGAGTTTTATGAATGAGCCAGAAAATTGGTCTGTTGAGAGTGACACTCAAGCGTTACTCCCAGAAGACTGACACACTCATACACACACTTCCCCTCTGATTACACATAAAACATACTCTGATATTAATCCAAAGCCATTTGCCTCTTTGAACTAGTGTGATTTACGTTGTGTTCTTGTCACAAGAGGCTCATTTTCAGACTAAGCCAACAATGTCAAGAATATATCCACGTACACAAAAAGAATCTATGGAATGTAAACAAGACACAGGTTTCAATTGACTTAACAAAACCAGCAATTACTCTAAGAAAAGAAAAGGCACAAAATGAGCATAACAAAGCTCCACCATGACACGTTTCAAGTACTATAATGCTGTTCAGAATTTCCACTTGGAGTATACATCATCAATCTATAATTTAATTGTTTTGCTGAGAGGACATTTTACAAAATATCAGCAGAACTCTACTGCCAGTCAACCTCTAATGCTGATACATATTTCACTCATATCCTGTAGGAATACCTAAAAAGAAAACACTTGAATCCATAGCGTTACTCTCAGTGTCCTGTCTTGCAGGCAGTCTATAATGTAGAATAATGCAATCCTTAAAACATCCTTAATGTAGGGCTGGGCAATATGGAAAAAAATCATATCACGATATTTTTTTCATATCAGACGATATCGACATGCATCACAATATAAATCAAATCACTATTTTTTGTCAAGATTAAATTTTCCGACACTCATAAGTTAGTAGTGAAGACATCAGAGAGAGAGACAGAGAGAGAGAGAGAGAGAGAGAGAGAGAGAGAGAGAGAGAGAGAGACAAAGAAAGAAATACATCATGGTACTTATGGAGAAGTCCCTCCCTCCACTCTTAGAATAATCCCCCCCTCCGCTGTTAAGTATTACTCCCCTCATTTTATACCCATTTTTATCCCAGACACCAGACAGAAAAAAGTGAAAGCAACCTCTACCCTTCTGTGCAAAGATCTGCAGCAGGCCCAGAACAAACATCGAGCTGAGATCCTGTCCGACCTGGCGGGGAGCTGCACTAATACCTTCATATCACCTGCTTGGACTCAACATGGCATGACTTCTGGCATCCGACTAATGCCAGATCCAGTGTGATGAAACAATCAAACAGTGATGGACACCAAGAAAAAAATGACTATGATGCAAATGTTGATTTATTACACAACCCTGTGAACAGGTGAGCATTTGCAATGTAGAAGTTAGCATTTTGAAATGACTGATGTGAAATATGAGGCTGCATAATGTGTCAAAGATCAAATAATCAGGCAGGGTGAGAGGTAGGTGCTGTCATTGCATAAGTCAGGAAAACCCACAATAGAAAACATGGATATTAAATAATGAAGGGTCTAACCATACCAAACTGTAGCGTGACACCATCAAACACATTCCACTCACAAAATGCTCAATTCCAAATTTCTCTACTTAAGACAAAAGGTCTCAAGGACAGGTAGGGAAATGAAACTCAACAGGTTAAAGAAGAGAAGTAATTTCAGAGCTTCTGTCTTGAGGTAACAGTACAGGATGTTCATGTTTTTATGAGGCCCTGAAGCAGGCAAAGCAGACTGTATTTGATATATGGACTGTGTTTCATTGTGTGATTCAATCTGTTTGTGTTGCTTTGAAAATATTAACATTATTATTTTAAAGCAGTAGCAAAATTCTGGAATCAGTCATTGTCTGGTCAAAATGCACACGACAAACGTAGCTGATCATGAGACAGACCAATGAAAGGAAATGATGCATTAACAATACCACTCAGCAAATCTGTATCAAATGTTACAGCAAGCAAATCTGTGCACTCTGCAGCCTGCAGCCATGTGAACATGTTTAACCAGTTTGTGCAAACATGCAAGTATTAATTCATAATTTGTATGCATTATATGTACAAATCCTCACTTTCACTGAGCTTTAGTGATTCAATGAAAAGGGATACAAGTCTGTGCAGAAAAACTAGGAATAAGTGTAATTACCTATGCACATCCAAAATAAAAATAAGGTCTAAGATCTTCGGTGGCTCTCATGCAATTTCAACCAGCGGATATGCGTTCACTGTCATACTTCATAGTTCACAGGATTTATTTCTGTAGCTGGAATGTCTCTTTGGCTATTCAACTTGAGTCAAACTACCCCTTATTCAGTCTAATGTTTTCCAGCTCCTGCAGGAACGTTCCTGCGTGTCACTAGATAGATATGGTGTTTGTTAGCTGCCAGTTTATTTACAGAGCATTGTAGCGCCATGAACACCAGGTCTGACACCAAACCAATCCCTGATGCCAACTACTTAACTGCAAGGAACAGGTTTCATCTTGTGTTTTAGATACCATCAATAATCATAACCTTGTACAAGAAATGCAGTCTGGCTCTGATAAATATCTGTGACAACACAGCAGCATTTTGCCTGTATCAGGTTCTGCAGACATCTGGACACGTCTCATCATCCAGCTGATCTCTAGAGCTCCGAGAATGGATAGTTATGTAAGAAAAGGTTCTTATTTAGCTATTTTACATGCTGATATTTTAAAGGCAGCACACACTTTATGTTACAGAGTCAATGTTTAGCTAGACTGTGCTGTGTTGCAAGATAGATATCACAGAGCCACACAATCTTTCAATTAGCCACGATAAAGCCTAAAGGTTTCCTGGAATATTACATTTACATTAACTGTAGTAAATAAAGTGACACTTCAGTGCCTGGTACCGCGTGTGATATGAGAAGCACACCCATGTCACCGTGTGGAAAGATGGGTGGTACTGAGATGAACTAATCTGGGTTACGATAATGCAAAGAAACAATGAGCTGTGATGAAAGAGTTTGAATAATTATTACTGATTAAAGATGATTCTGCAATATCTCACTGAAAGAGATTAACTGTAATTCATAGAGGTGCTGTATAACACCCAAAGCCACACCTGTACCTGGACATTTGCATGATTTCCAAAAAGGTCAACTGTATGAAAATGAACTATTACTGGAAATAGGAATGTAACGATTACTGGTATAACTATACACCGCAGTAAAATTTGTGATAGTATTACCATTTACATTCTAATTGTCATGAAAACCATGTTCAATTACCACACTTTGAAAACTCACAGTAATACTGCTCATTTCCTGGTAAAGCAGCAGCACTCATGTGCATGTGCAGTTTGCAATGTTTGGCCTTTTAAAACCTAACCGAAGGCACCTGCACGGACAGTGCTCCAGAGATTCGGTGACAGCGGGCTCCCACATGGACCAGGTCCACAGACAGAGAGAGAGATACATTTGTTCATTAAACAGTTCAGGAAAATATGATTGTGTTTCACTTTCCATTTGTGTGTGTACAATGGTGTGTATGTGTGACACTGTGAATGATTTAATCTGGAAAATGGTCAAACAAGCTCCACTATGACCTGTCCAACTACTTTTTTCCCCACTTTAAAAACGACTCAGCAATCGATAGGATAATTGATAAGGAATTGGACTGGTAGGTAGAATTGACAATGGCAATGATATTGATAAAATCCTATCAATTCCCACCCCTAGTGCAGATATCTCTCTTCTGGCCATAAGGTGCCATCTTTAATGCATATTTGTATGTTTGATGTTTACATGTTAATATTTTAATGCTTCTACCAACAGAAAGTACATTGTGTGTGTTATTTTTTGTCTTTTTTTTTTCTTCTCCAAAATACAACCTGGTTACATTATTTCAGGGTGTATATGAGTACTTTTTGAACATTTTGAGCACATTTCAACAATACTGCAATAATAATGATAATCATGATAATTTTGGTCACAATAACTGTGATATGAAATTTTCATATCACTACATTCCTAATTGGAAATCCCTTAGATTTCTTTATCAGATATTGATACTGGACTAAATATCAGATCAGATCATAATTAAATTAAATGTATCTGGTAATTATGGAGTATTTGAATTATTAGACATGACAAAAGGCAGCAGTGTACGTAACTGCATAATTTGAGCTGCTGATGATGTAAGAGGGCAGTTTCCAGAGCATCGCTATCAGTCTGCAGCCTGTCAGGAATGTGACCAGAGGACAGCAGCCTTGCAGGGATGTGACTGCTCACTATCAGCTCAGCTGCTCATGTAAAAAGCAGCAGATTAGAACCTACCAGAAGGCTACTGAAGACATTTCCTCTTGATTCAATGCTACATTTGCAAAATATTATTGTTGTATTTCACTTTCTTTTGGCACCATAATGTTGCTGCAGGAAGGTATGTTGATGATTTCCTGTGTCTACATAAATGCTTCAATCTCAAACTCAGGACAGGACTACAGGCATGTTAAAGTTTCCTGCAGCATTTTGCATTTATTTTATTTTTGTATGTATTAAACTAAACTGAAAAAACTAAATAATCACTCAAAAAGTCATAGTGACTCTTTACTTACAGAACTGTCATGTGTTGATTTGTACACTCCTCACAAAAACGAAACCATACCAGTTATGCAAAACAGTCTTACGTGACTTGTTTTCTGCAGTTTTCAAGAAGTTAGATGTGATATATTTTAAGACCATCATGAATGCAATTAAAGACCTAAATACAATCTATACTGATGTAAAAAGTACCACAGTTAGAACTTTCAATATCAACTACAATGGATGATTCCACACATTTTGGTGGGTTTTAACCAAGTAGTAGGACATGCATATATACTCTGCATGCATGCTTACACAACTATCTTCCATTACTTGCACTCACAAACAATATACATTTAAAAACATATTAACATGATAAACTGAGCCCCAAAGATGATGAACAGAACATAGAAAAATGTAAGGTGGCAAAATGAGTGTAACAGTCTAATGGCCATAATTTGTTAATATGTAAAGTGGAACATCTCTGGCACCCACAATGATAAGATTTGACACATGGTTCCTATGTGTTCCCGTTCCCACTGTTTAAGTCCAACATCATGACTACAGCAGCAACAAAGACTTAACACAAAGTTGATTAAAGTGAGTTGACCTAACACCTTAGTGCTAACAGACTCTTAACAATTACTAGAAATGCACTGAAATAAACCTGCTAGGATAGCCACAATAATGCTAATGATGCATACTGTCCAGTTGACTTCTGCATTCTGACCACACTGCAGTTGGATAATAAATAACAAATGTTGGATTGTTTACATTTGAAACCCAGATGTCTGTCTGCTGAATGAGTATTCCCTTATTTTAACATTTGAGTCCAGTACTTCCAAAAACAGTACCAATACTATTAGCATTTTCATGTGTTTCTGTCTTCCCAAGCGACTGCAATGTTTCACCCAAAGTTGCTAATTTCACCTCGACGCGCAACAGGCTTTAAATTCATTTTCACCAACCTTCAACCAATCACACAATGCCCTGTTCTCAAGCCATCTCTCACTGGTCTTACATGGTCTTAGCCTTCACAGTAACAACTTACAGGGTAGCAATATGTCTAGTGTTACAGGTTAATGTTGGTTTGGTTTGAAAGTTTTGTTCCAATGTGATCAACACAATTTCACCAAATGTAAGATTCAATTTAATGCAGCATTGAAAGTTCACACCAGTGTTTTATACATTAGACAATTTCATTGCATATTTATTTATATTTAAGACATTTTAAGGACTTAAACTCTGAATATTGGTTTTAGATATTTTCAAACATTTTAGAACCAATGGACACTGTGTCTTATTTTTTCATTTGAAGTTTGAAAAATTGTCCAAACTACTGAAAGCTGCATTAACAATGGCAACTTGTCGTGAGCAGTACTGACCAAAAACACCTCATTTAAGACTTTCGCACTGTATTGTAAATCATTATTTGTCACCCTGTAAAGTGAAAGGAGTCTACCAGCATCTGAGTCCACAGTGAGCAGCACAATCAGCAACTCACAATAGATGCATTCAGTTCCTACAGTGCTGAGCAACCAGACAGACTGTCAATGTGCACACACTGAACAGCCTTTTCCTCAGCCGCTGAACTTTCTCTGTGCTGCAGCCAATAAGAGCCAAATCAGGACTTCATGGTTCCTACTGGGTCTAGCGAAGTCATTTTGTTTTATAAACAATACTCCTGCCTGGCTATTTCAAATGTTGGTGAAAGGGAAGCTTATCATCAGTGTTTGAGAGAGTTTGAAATATAAAACTCTAAGAGGGATCAATAAAAAAGAGCAACATTTAATACAGACTAACGTTTGAACTGAGAACATTCAGTCTCTCCCACTCTAGTATTCTACAGTTTCTCTAGATCGAACTCTTTTGCAGGAAATTCTAACTGAAACAGTGTAACATCTTTCTTTTCTGTTTTCAGTGTGAGATTCGGAGGAAACACTGGAGATAAAGAGTTGAGGTGTTCTTCATCTATGGGGCTCAGTTTTAGTGAGTCTCCTCCAGATTCTGACTATAGTTTAATGTATTCTGTGACACAACCGGTCTAATCTGCAGCAGACTTGGACCAAAACACTAAAAAAAACATGGGCCATAAATATAATCACAACCTCATAGTAGTTACAATCAGTCAGAACAGAGCAGCCAGTCAACAAAGAAGCTGATTGTGATTAAAAGAACACAGATCATAGCAAATCCTAAGTAAGCATATGTGAAAAATAGTGGGAAAAGCTACAGGGAATGCAGGCCAGGAGGACAGACAGGATGAAATGTGGGTCAAACATAGGTTTTCTGTGTGTGCGCGTCAGAGGCAGCAGTGATGACTCCTCACACAGATGACTACTAACAATGACACTCTGTGACACAGGATGGAGGGAAACCGACTGGTCATGTGATCACTGGATGATGGAAGTCAGAGTTCAAGTGCCTGTGTGTGTGTGCGTGTGCGTGTGTGTGTGTGTGTGTGTGTTGTGATTTTAGTGCTGAACCTGACCGCAGCTTCTTGCTCGGAGGCCTCCAAACCACAGTGACACGACATCAGGACGTTTCCATAGCAATAACAGCAGTCGGGACAAAAAAGCTCAGAGGGTTGTCTGCTTTCATGTGCTTTTGTGTGCAGATCTGCAACTGTGCACAAGACGTGGTATGTGGTGCAGTCTTGCATTTACTTTTCATCTTTTACTGACATTCTGCTCCTGAGTAGATCAATGTACTTCGTCATACTTTACTTTGATACCGTGTTTACGTGTTAGGAAACTACTCATGTCCATGTGTCATGTAAATTTGAGCCACATCATCAGCTCAGAGTAACATAACTGAACTGAACATCTCTAAAAAGATTGAGGGTTTAAGTTTCTGGAGGAAAACAACACAAAACTATGAGATCATTATGCTGAGGCTTAACACCACACCCTCTGACAGTGTTCGCTCTGCTGTCCACCCAGTTCACCCTTGAACACATTCACAAACATGCATAGCCACACAAATAAATACAATACTGTGTGTTAAGTTGCTAAATTGCATCAACAAAATGAAGCCAGCTACCTCTATGACACACCAAAACCTCAATATATAACAGTGGATGTTTCATTTGTACTGAATTTGACATCAGAGAACAGGAAGGATGACAATATGACACAATAAAATGATCCAGTGCATTTTCAAGTCCAACAGGCTGAGCAAAGCTGCTGTTTAGGAACCAAATACAGCCATCACCCTGGAGACAAAAGCCCTGTGCAAAAGCTCTTCAGCAAACTCACATCCTTCCCCTTCGACTACACAGACTCCCAAACAAAAAAGGCTTTCCAGGAGAGGAAATGGCCTCAGAGAAGAAGACAGCAGTGACTTCAGTTATTTAATTTTTGATAGCAAGTTGTTTCTAACCTAGTCACAGACTGATGATTAAAAACATGATGCTTTTCTCCTCTCACTTCTCATTTTCCTTGTGCAGCTACAAGCAGCTGTCTCAAAGTGTGGCCTTTAGTACAAGCCCACAGGGCCATTAGAATGGGAGGAGCAGGCCTGACAGTTTATAGTCTGTCTAGTTTCTGAATCAAATAGATGGACAGCTCAATTTGTACTTAACTCAAAGACAACTCATCAAGTTATTCATATCTGTCACAAATAGCAGATAAATATAAAAGTATACATTTCTTTTTTAGTTGTAATTAACAAAAGGGGAAATTAAACGATGAACCTACTTGCTGCTTTTATCGCTAACAAAGATGTAAAATCGTGGACCTTATCATATTAGATGCATTTGTACATATTAGTTGCACAGATTGCAACAAATGATGGAAGGTAAGTTTACATTTGTGCAGCAGGAGCTGATCTTAGTTTAGTTTGTCTTAAGCTAATGGTCAGTCTGCATGCTTCAACTAAGCATGCAGTTCATCTGAAACAGAGCTTTTACTTTGCATTCAAGGCGTCACTACAAGAAATCCAAATACATTCATCTAAAGAGTTAATGTCCAGTCTTAGGAGGAGGATCAGGTCACAGCATTATAAGCCCTAGACTGCTGAATGTACCAGTTTTAACATTAACATCAGGGTTTCACAGGATATCAGATGAATTATGGCCACATCCACCAGTTAAAGCACATCTGGTCATACTGGTTAACAACAAACAACTGATCTTTTTATCTCATGTACATGTCCTGTATGGGCAAACATCTTTAAAACTAATTTGTCCATCCATGTAATGTCACCCAATACTCTTAAAGGATTGACAACCTATACTGTTGTGTTCATGCAATTCAAGAAGAGGTCCGTAGTTATTTTTGTTCTTTTTTTAGCCATTTCTCAATACAAAATGAGATTATACACATCACTTCACACACCATGGGTTACTGACATTTGTGTTCCAAGAATTAATTTGTGATGTCATGTGTACTAATCACAAAACACACTTCATAAAAAACAATGATTAGTCATAGAGTAGCATATAGTCTGTCATGCCTCTATATTATGACATGTCAAGAATGGAAGATGAAAAAGAACTGTCATCTGACACAATGGCCATCATAACAAACACAACAAGTGGTGCCAGGCACAACAAACCCTGCCCTTCGCAAACGTTTTAGCTCTTAATAGACATCTCCCTCTCAAAATGTGAGACTATGGGTTTGACCTTTCAAGGTCGCTCAAGGTCAAAGGTCATGATGCAATTTTGGAGCCTACATGTAGTTTCCTATCTGTCAACATTAGTAACTGAGTACTTATCACCACACTTTTTGGAGTTATGACCATTTAAAATCCTGTGACCTTGATTTTGACCTTTCAAGGTCACTCAAAGTAAAAGGTTGACACCATTTTGAAGCCCATGCCAGGTTTTCCATCTGACAATAACAGTATCTAAGTCTCTATCGCCACTTGTTTTTTCGTTACAGTCCATTTTAGTTTTTTAGGTATTGATCGAGTGACCCCCGACCTCTTCGGTCAACAATAGGTCAAAAACTATACATACGCATAAAGACAAGTGACATGCCATAAGATGCAGAATTGAAAGACGAGCATTTTAGTGCTCATTGGAAGTCTCTAAGATGAATAGCTCAAAAGTTATATCCAAAATTCAATTCTGACCTTTATTGTGACCTTGACCTTTGACCTAGAGTCTTCAAATTTGGCC
>JAPQRP010000005.1:39466192-39514832 GCA_037367295.1 Apogon hyalosoma | reverse complement strand
ACCTTGACCTTTGACCTACATTCACCAAAATTTAATGGGATCTATTCTGGACCACCTTGCATCTTTCCTGAAAATTTCATGGAAATTGGTCCCGTAGTTTCTGCGTAAAGTTGGTGACAATCAAACAATCATACAAACAGACAAAAAAACCGAACCAAAAACAATACCCTCGCCCTCCCCCTCTGAGGGGTGGGGTAAATATTGAATAGTCTGAACTCAGAATAAAAAAAATGTATTTCTTTTTATATTTATACTGTTCAAGCAACAGTGACGAGCCTCCTGGAGAGATCTCCCTCTCACAGTTGGCCATGACTGCCAAGCCTCCAGCAGCCACTGTGGTCACAATTACCAGCACAGTGTATTTATACAGAGTCTGAATAACCTCCAGCTCAGCACAGCTTCTGCCTGAAACAGAACAAATATAGTTTGTTACTCAGTTTTTTGATGTCCATCTCACGTCATCTGACAGTTAATGTACCAATACAGTTAACTACTACTATTAAAATTTACAATTTAAATACCTTGTTAATGTGTATTTTGCTTTCTAGCATCTAAAAAAATATTTCCATCAAATACTTCCATCTATGGGAAATAAATATATAAAGATTAGAAAGCTGATATTGTTAGCATCATAGCATAATTGCCTAAAACATATTTTTTCAGATCATAGCTAATAATGCAAAATGAAGCAGCAGAGTTAGGAGACTAAAATTACACATATCACAATTTGGCCAAAAATATGACAAAAATGATGGTATGAGGCTGATGATATGCAAGTTTAAAATGCCAGAATTAGCGACTCAGCAGTGGATGATGACCACATGATGAGGGAAACACATGGCCTACAAGCTGACATGATGTTGTCACAGATGTTGCAGTCTTGTGGTTCTTGAAAGACAACTAGATGAGGAGGTAAACATACCAGCCTGATGACAGCGTTCTGCATTTATAGGGGTTATATGATGTTCAAAAGTTCACAAGGGGACATGAGACTGTCAGCATAAACTTAGTCTGCTACCTTCACAAGGGGACATGAGACTGTCAGCATAAACTTAGTCTGCTACCTTAACCCTTAGATGCATGAGTGTCTGGACCCCCCACTCTTCCATAAATGGGTCTAAAATGACCTGTGTTAAAATCAATGTGTTTTTATGCCACTTTTGTCATTTTGTCACGTTAAAAATAATCATTAGTCTGCACGATATTGGAAAAAAACTGAGCCAGCCAGGTTGAAATTAGATGAGAACACGTTGAGTTAATTTGCCTCCTACATCGCAGGATCTGTGATGTGACTATTGCGCACACGAATATTGCAATGATGATGCTCAAACGATAGATTGTGCAGCTCTAATTTGTATTTTATTTTGGTTCACAAAAGAATGATTTCACTGAATGAGACTGAATCAAAGGTTCAGGAATTCCACTGAAAATGAATGTGGGTCATTTTGACCCACCTATGGAGGGTTGGGGTAGTAATACAAAAACTACAATTTCATAAAATCTATAAAAAGTAAGTTGAAATGTTAAATGGCATGATGTCAATAACATGTTTTTGAGGAATACCTGGAATATGAAATAACTTTTCATTGCAAAGATATTGCAAGAAAACAACCTCACCAGTTTTTTTTTGACCCACTTATGCATCTAAGGGTTACACAGCTTCATGAAGACAAGATGCAAACAACACTTCCTTGTGCTGCTCCAGAAAGCTGTAAAAGGACACCTGATCTGTGGGCTAATGCACTCAATCACACCTTATCTTCTGGCACCCAGACACTGATCTCAACACAGAATCCCTCTGATCATTTCAACCAATCCCTCTTCTCGCCCCCTTTATCAGCTCCACTGTATTCTAGATTTAAGTTGAATTCAGTTGCAAATTGACCTCACAACTCTTTCTCTTACCACAACATTAATCAGCAGGAAATTACATCCTCGACTTGGGCAACTTAAGCACCAAAAAAACAGACATCTGCATGTCTTCCAACCAAACAGGAACCTGACTAATTTACACAGAAGCAATGCTGACTAAAAGACAAAGGTGTACATTCAACTCACTTTTTGAGCCCCCTAAAAGAGCATTTGTTTGCATTTTGACTTAACATTCAAGGAATTAAATGCTCTGCATGTAGCCTAGTTAACTAAAATGTAACCCATTAGGTCTTGCAATTGAACAAGGAACAACTGCTTTATTTACATTCATTCATTCATTCATTCATTCATTCACTTATTTATGAACATCTCTTTTGTTTTTAAACTTTAACAAACAATCCAGGTTACCAAGGCAACATCTAAGAAACTGGAGTGACTTTTTGGCCATATCACCCTGTCTTGTATGAAGTGTACAACCAATCTATAACCTTCAGTTTCAACCATAATCTGAAAAGCCATTAAACAAGACAGCTGCACTCTCTCTGAGGGAAGAGCCATAAACACAGCAGCGTAAGCACACCACAGTCAGTGGTAAAGACATAAAATCAGGTCTGGACCAGTAAGTGTCCTTTAATCTGCATACATTTAAACCAATCACAGGCTACACATAAGATTAGAGAAAGCCCTGTGTGTGTCTGTGAAGACAGATTTGACCTGGAGGCCATCTTAATAAAGATGAGATTTAATCTTCCAGCACCAGTCACACACCCAGTGTGACTGTATTTATTCATTCATGGCAGAACAGCTACCAGAGAAAATTAATGTAGTAAGCAAATTGAATGGTTAATATTACAAAAGAGCTAAAATGTCAAGTTATCAGACAGTTTCATCAGATGCATATTGAAAATAAAGGAGGGAAAAAACATAAAAAGGGTATGAAAGGCAAACACGGGTTCCTTAAAATCTGAAGAGCCATCATTGAAAACATTACAAAAAGGTGTAGATCCAGGACTTAGTTTTATGAGACTATATAGATCAGGGAAAGACAAATTATCAAATATGATGCTCACATTTTTACCATTACCAATCAATATTTTTACTTCAACATCCAATCAAATAAATGGATTAAAAATGTGGTACTTAGGCTCTGATTTAGCCATCTCTCTCTCCTGCCCCCACACCACACTATCTGATAGATTAAGTGCTGTGAGTAGATGTCATGCCAAGATTTTTTTAATCTTCCCACCAATGTGGGTCTGAATATCATTTCCATGATTACGAATGATCATTAACAACCCTGAAAAAAAAATTATCAGTCAATCCTTTGCATGGATTTCTGACTTTTTAGACACTGGCAGCTATTGATTAGAATTACTATTACAGTTTTGTGGGTTTGTTCAATTTGTTCAAAGATTTTACATACATAAATCCAATGATGGAATAATATTGTAACTGCAGCTGCTGAAACATACATGTAAAGGAACAGATATAACCTCTCAGGTATAGTGTCACAAACGAGGTGTGAGCCACACTGCCTCACCCCACCAAAATCAAGCCCCTATCTCCAAATCTTGAATCACCCTCGGGGACCTTAATGATAACTCCCTTGAGGACTGAACAGCACTAGCTCTGGCTTTGTCACAAGAGGGGACAGAGGAATTCTCTGAATTCCAGGGAATCCATAAAAGAGGAGGACATTGCTAACGCCCCCTCACAAGCACACACATAGTATTATTCTGTCTTTTCATTATTCCACTTAAGCACGATGGGTTTTCAGTTTTCATGTGATAAAACTGTCCTCCTACATTCAGATTGATCCCTTCCTGTTCCACCGTTGCAATAAATGGAAAAAAATTAAGTGCACAGGCACCTTAGCTGAAGACCACCCCAAGAACACAAATGTGATTTGCACTGAATTTTTAAACGTCCTTGTCATACACTGGTGAAGCCCAAACTGAAAATACCTCAGTCAAATCTAGGGCAAAAGCCAGAGCCTTTTGTTGCCCCCTGGGGTGCAGATCACATTTACTTAGCAACCCACATATTCACACATACATACCAAGCTGCCCTACACAGCCTTGGATTACAGTTTGAGTATAAAGTATCTGACAGAAGAATAAGTATCTGCCAACAAAAGTTGTCTACAGGCCCTGTGTGTGTCTGAGTGTATGGAAAGGAACATGTGTGAGGGAGCATGTATGTGCATCCCTACCCCCAGCACACACACGCTTTGCCCTCTGTATCTGTGCAGTAGGAATGAGGGAATGAGGGCAGCGGTGGGGCCCTGGGGCCATCGTCTCCCTGATGAATAACAAGCATTCAGCACAGCAGACACACCGCTGTAACACAGACACACAAACACATAAATTCAATACATACTGCATGTAGTGGTGGGTAATCAGATTGTATCATGATGGATCTTACAAATGCCAGGACAAAGGTGACTGGTGCAGTCATCTTTCATTAGCCACAGCGCCATTTACAACGGAACAGATTATGGGTTTTTAAAGACTAAATGCAGACTAAAGATTTACAATATGACATCACATCATCACTAATGTTTACTGTTCTGTCATTCCATACCTTTGTGTCAAGTGTGTTCAGAACATTGAGGACAAATGTTTGATTAAGTGTCCAGATTTGAAAAGTTCAGCCTAGGTTGTCATTTTTAAATATATTTTTAAAGAACATTTTAAAACAAAGTTAGTTATCATTGCAGTTATATATCTTTGCTAACTTTTTATTGTAATTATTCAATAAAATCAGGTGTTTATTTTGATGTAATTACATCTACTAAGGCACATGATGTGGTAAAAAAAAAGGCATATTGTGGACAACAGAGAGAGAGTAATTACTTGGTTATCAAGGAAAATATGCAGCTTACTGATTATTTTAAAATATGTTTTTTTAAACTCAAACATATATTCTTGGACTAGTACTAAAAATTTTTTTTAAAAAGTAGTACCTCTCTGTGCTCAGGGAAACTAACCCTAAATATTGCCATGAACACAATGGACCTTTTAACTCCACTGAAAGTTTTGCAAACACAAAAATCTTTCAGCTGTTTGTAGTTTATCTTGAGTCTATATTACTTTTCAAATGTAAGAAAAAGACAGAAAATCAAAACATGGATGATGATTGTGCTTAAAACAGTGTGATATGATCTTCTGGCCCCGAGCAGCATCTGAACATGTACACTAGGACTACACTGGGGAACCATCACAACAATGACATGATGGTTTCTCTCTGACCACAGCATCAGAGCAGCTGCCTGGAGACGTTTCCTGTTCTTTTCACTGCACAAATGCGATGTAGAAATCCATTTTAAATGGTCCTGCCAGAACACAGCCTTTCTTTCATTTTTAAATGCTGCCTAAACACACAAATTAAAAAATAAAATCCAAGGAAAATGTTCTAAACCTTTGGAATGAAACTGCTGAAGACACACAATAACTTCAATAATAATCTCAGTCAAAAAAAATATTAGCATTGTTGTAGATTATTGTGGAAAGTCTAGGCCTGTTGGTCAGTATGTGACAAGTGATCATCACAAGCCACAAGGGGGTAAACGTTTCCGTGGTAACGCAGCAAACACACAGACAGCCACAAACAACCAGGCAGCCATCTGAGTAGTAGGCGTCAAAGCATCTCACACCAATACACACAAGTGTCAGTGTACCAAAGCCACTGCCACAGCCCAGCGTCTCTCTGTCCCCCCATGAAAGGCAGATTGTGAGCACTATTTCTGGAGGGCCTACAGGCTGCAGCCCCACTCTGAAGTGATGGAGGAAGTGGCTGCCCACAGGCAGGCACTGCTGGCAGCATCACACTCACACTATTCCCCTTCACTCCCACACTGGTTTGTTCTTTCTTTCAATCTGGAAGGTTTCTGTTTCCTCTCCGCTCTGTAGATCTTCACTGACATTCAAGCTTTCATCACTAAATGTACCTGTGCACCATGCATATAAATTACTTTGTCACTTTATGTGTCACTACAAACTTCAATTCCATGGCAGGCCTGAATCACAGACGCCTACAATCTCCAGCAGATACTTTGACAGGGAAACCCTAAAAAGTTAGCCTGAAGCAACAGCACAAGAACTTCTGATGTGAATATTGTTTACATCAAAAGGCAGTTTAATACACGTGTTAGTAGAGTAGAATCAGACACCAAGCTTTAGACACTGTTAAAACTTCTGGAACCATCTAATAATGTGAGTGAAACTGAAATAAGAAAAGCACTTCTGTAAAGGATTATAAATCTATTTTACCTACAATTGATGAAGAAAAAAAAGAGGGAGACAGAAATATCACTGCTAGGAAGGTTGCAGCAGTATATCAAGATGCACAATGCTATTAAAAATGTTTTCTGCTCAAACTGACATTCACAATAAAAAAAAATTGTTTTACTTTTAAGAGGCACATTTTCAAACAAAAAGACCTGTTTTCAGTTCAGTTCTTTATGATCCACAAGTGTTCATGTACTTATGTGAAGTTTATGTTGGAGTCTGACTTGTGCTAAAAGCTGGTTGTCTTATTTTTACATAAGCTACCTCAGTCTCTGTCTCTGATGCCTGTATTCATGATAACAAACTGTACAATGATTTCTATAGAGGACTCAGTTTGGAGCTATGGTGAAAATCCTTAAGCTCACATCCACATTTTTAATATTTCTCTTCTACTCATCTACAGCTACAACAACACATAACACTAGCTACTCTTAGCCTACAAATGCAACCAAAAATAACACAAAAAACCAACCAACTCCCACCATAACACAACAACAAACAACTCTACATAAATGCATGTGTGTATTCCATATTACTTGATGTACTTTAAAGGGTTCTAAACTGACTACTGAAATAAGCTTAGTATTCAGAGAAAACATAATCTCTGAGATGGTAATCAGATCATGTAAATCTGATACTGGCTTTTATTTACTGTGGTTTCATGGTACCCTAAAGACTAGATTGTTACAGATGTCACAATCATGGCAACTCTTTATGATACTAACAGAGATGGCACCAGTGTTTTTGTAAACACATCCACATGCTCCGTCTGCCCTGTGTGCACCTCTTTGTGTCCTCACTGGCCTCTCTCTGCTGTGAATGGTCCTGGTTTGTGGGTGAGGGGTGTGGGGTGAGTGCTGGGCTTCAGGGAAGGATCTTTGTGCCAGAGCTGTCACTCCAGCCTGAAAACAACCCTCCTGCATTCTGCTGGGACCGCCAGCCCACAGCAATGACCAACACCCTCAAACTGCAGCGCCACAGGCTCACAGATGGAGCTACAATGGAGCCTGTATGTCACTGTCTGTATGTGTGTGTGAGTCTGTGGTTGTGTGTCTCTTTACTGTCTTGAATGAGACCGCCCTGCACAGACACACATACACTTACGCCCCTTTCCTGGTTTTCAGACACGCACAGTGGGACAATCTGGATTCTCGCTCTAAACATAAGTCTCTCTTGGGTCCTCTCCCCTGTTTCCTGTTTAGGCCTTGGACTGTGTATCCAATTGGCTGTTGGACATTCAGCACAGCAGAGGAACCACTGTCAAAACACAGTGACATGCTGTGGGGTTTCTCTAGAGCTCAGTGCAAAGAGAACCACACCCCGGCAACTATAGACTCTTCCCAACCCACAAGCAGCCATCTTGGCTCTAAGTAAGATTCATTGACAGCAAAACTGAGCATCTAGGTTGAGCACAATGTGAGCAACCTGACACCATAGTCATAGACGGAGAGGGTGAATAGAGGATTCACAGCTCTGCCTCCAGGTTAGCGTTCGTTAGCAAAGCCCAACCGTCACTGATTGTTCAAAGCCAAAGAGCAGAAACAGCTTGATATAAAATGATGAAAAAGGTAGATAGGTCCTTTCTGTTTGTAAACACCCACAAGGTTTCTGTTGGTGACTGCACTCTGAGAGGCCACGGCAGATGAGCAGCAATGATGTCAGCCCTCAAAACCTGTCGGTGCCCACGCTTGCAAAACATTCCTCTGACTGAGTGACAGCTAGCAACCAGCCCACAAACTGTAAAACACACACTTACTCATGTACAGGATGCAAGAAACATTTAGACAGAAGAGGAAACTCCACTCTGCAGCAGAATTCCTGGTATTCTTATGATGGAGCACTGTTAGTTCTTGATTTGTAGCCAAGTGTTTGCTTTGCAGTCAACTAGAAAAATCAAAATAAAACTGCACCTTTCTAGTAACACTCCCCCAACCATTTACAGTGGACGCTGCAGTTCATATTGATTGTAGATCGAGGGAGAAGATTTTAAGGAGAACAACATCCATATCTTTTGGAGGGATTTGGTAGTAGTATATGTGACTAACCAGATTTAAAAAAAAAAAAAACACAACCAGTGGGTTGTAGTAAACTGATCTGGCTGCAAAGTAACTGCATATGAAGTTAATGATGACCTCTTAGTGCATTAAATTCAAGTATGAAAATGAGAATAATCCTGTGATAGCTGCTAGAGATGTTTGCACCAACAACATATCTCCTCCACCTAGATACTTCAATGTAGAAGCAGTAATGGGGCAACACCAACATCATCATCACCCTTAAGTGTTTAGTTTTTATGAGACATGGGAGCCTTGCTCCATTAAAGCCACTGTGGCTTTAATGTCTGGTTCCCAGATGCTTTTAACAGGCCTGTTGTGCTCTACATTGCATTCAGCAGCACAGAGCAGGAAGGAGAGTTTCTGCAGTGCTTGCAGTGTCCATGTTATAACATCCTGTATTCAACCCCTTCAGAAAAAATACAAGATGCAGTGAGTGTGTTCATGCAATCAGAAAAGTGATGTAGGCTGCTAAAGCGTTATAAAGATAAAAACCCTTACTCTGGCTGCTTTTAGCCACACAGGGCTTGTCATGTTACAATTTGCTTCTTCTGAATAAATCATAGGCAAAAATCCACTTTAAATAAAAGAGTCGACCAAGTTACAAGCTGCATGCTTCCATTGGATAGGCTGGTTGAATATTTCATGATTAAACGGGCCATTATACTGCACAGATCTAGGCCATGGCTCAGGCTGAAAGGAGGGAGGGGGGCTCAGATAACGGTCCAAACCCCGTCCCAACAACACAAGGGAACAGCTCCGGTCCGAGGGGGCTCAAGGAGGGGCAAAGCCATCTGGGTTAATCCACACTAAACACAGACAAAGAAAACAATCGGCAACTCAGCCGAGGAAAAGCGTCGATTTTTATTTCAGAACCGCGCTTTGAATCAAGCCCAGCGGAAATCAGGAAGGTATTCGTGGTCTGACTGTCCCAAGTTAGAGCTCAGGACCCTGAAGTCACAACACTGACAAGTCACTGTGCAGCATATCCCCGGTGAAGTTCTATGTATATCTGTCACAACTGCAGACAACTGCACTTGTACAATTCTTCATAAAAGACAAGGGCGGAGGATGCGACTAAAAGCGTGAAACGGATAAATAAATCCGTCTTAGGTCACAGCGGACCAAGCAACCAGCCCCCCTCATTGCTAGCCCCGGCTAACGTTAGCTCTTAGCAAATAAAGTTAGCTTAAGTTTGCTGTCAACAAAGTAAGACAGCTCTTTTAGCTGAAGCTGAAACGTGTCTTAAAGTAGAGCACTGCTACAGACTTCTGCACTCAGTATCTTCTCCCGTTATAGATGCGGGACACCAGCTGACAGCCGAGCATTAAAGTACACTAATCCTGTGAGGCCTGTGCATCCACGGCCTAAAGTTGAAGGACAGCGCCGGCTGACAGCACTCAGGGTCGGTCGGCTCTGAATGACGGCCCGGCCCGTCCCCGCCTCCCTCCGCTGCTCCTGTTCGCCCACAGCTAATAATACGCCGCTGAAGCTAGTTAGACAGGCTAACCCTAGCACCCACCTCGTTTGTCGAGGTCGTAACCGACCACCACAAAGTAGTCGGCGAGCCTGGCCATCTTTGGAGCTCACGGCGACAGGCCTCTCTCGCTAAATCCTCTTCTCTTTTTGCCGTCAATAGTCCATTTACGTCCTGCCGGCGAGAGAGACATCACGGGCAACGGTAGCATCCTTCCAGCTGCACCCCGCCGCCATACTGTCAGTCTGCCTTGCCCTGACAGCCGAGAGTCGCGAGTCTGCGCACTGAGGGGCAGCAGGGAGGGGCCGCTCGGCAGGAATGTCCCGTGTGAAGAACCAGAGCAGCTCA
The DNA here is from genome assembly GCA_037367295.1 of Apogon hyalosoma. Taxonomy (NCBI): domain Eukaryota; kingdom Metazoa; phylum Chordata; class Actinopteri; order Kurtiformes; family Apogonidae; genus Apogon; species Apogon hyalosoma. The sequence continues at coordinate 39,504,792 of JAPQRP010000005.1, read as the reverse complement.
GGGTCAAATGTGTGACCAAAACTCAGGAACGCAGCAAGAAGGATGAAAAGAAGGGACCATTCTAGGTGTGACACATTCACCAATAATGATAACAATTTAAAAATATCCATTTAAAACCTACTAACTCAATTTGGTCAATATGGTGAAGTAGCTGGCCTGTATGTTTACCTATAGGAGTTTCTGGCTCTGTCAATCACAGAGTGGGTCATAGACCTGCAGTTCCTACTTTTAGGCTCCTTTGGCTCACTTATGACCCCATGACCAGGAGCTGGACTCTTAACTGAGTTTCATCTCTATCAGAAAAACATTTAAATGCATACTTCTAAATAGACCATGCACTCTTTCAAATTTCCATGAACTTTTCTTCTTCCATATGAGGGCTGTGCACTCTAGCCAAATAGATCATATCAGGCACCTACAACCATGAGGAAAATCCTTGAACTGTAGTAGACTCATATTCAACACCAAGCTGAACAGCACCACTGATATATTCACAGGTATAGAAAAAAGTATAAAACAGCATAAATACATTAGCAGTCATTCTGTCAGGAGTGTTTGTGCATCTTCAAGTGAAGTTGTATTGATAGATATTTATCTGGAGCCTTTAAATAGACAGATAATATCCCTGTTATCCACATTCAGTACGAACATGGATCATATAACTTTGTTTTGCTTGTAGTGAAGGTCAAAATCTAAACACAGGCAGTGTCACTGAGTGCATTGTCATGCGACCTGTTTGTTGTAGCCATCCAAACGTACAACCACCATGCCTTCCCAAGCCACTTCAGTTAATGAGTCCATCCTTTTACAGCTTTAAAGTACAGAAAATGTCAGTCATCAAACGGCTTATGCAGCATTTATGGAAGTTCACAGTCTCTGTTCCAGCTGTGTTCCTATGTAGACTGAAGACTCTTTTAGTTGAGGTAAAGATAATCACATACATGTTGATTATTACTGGAGGTGAACAGTTGGCGTGGTAATTATATTGGTAGCCTTGGCACGCTGCAGCAGTGACACTTTGGATAGGCAGATAACGTATCAGTGGGATGTGAGGAAGGCTTGATGTCCCGCATCCGTGTGGCCCGTCCTTGGCTGTCAGCACTGTAACAGACTCAGGAGAATTCCAACACTTCCTGCACTGTGACCTTTGACCCAAAGTACTTATCACTCTCTAGCTGAAAACAATCATGAGCATGAGATGTCACATTTTTCTTTAAGGGTTTTGTTTTCCCAACAACTTCTCTCCCATTTTTCTCACACAGCTATCTGACACTCAGGCCTGTGTGATCGCAGGGCAGTCACTGCTCCTCGATAAACACAGCTCTGGACAACCAAAGCAATGTTAACAGGAGATAACGAGCATCTCAAGCCATTTGTAAATACTACTTTCAGGCAGTCACTCTGAGGTCACCGCCGTGGTTTGGATTCGTGTAGTTGACGTTCACTGGATCCTAACCTTGAGCCACACTTGACAAGTTGCCAAAGAGGCAGACAACAGGCGAGAAAGACAGATATGCAAAGACAAGAGCACCACAGTCTCTCACAGACTTTTCCCTCAGGACAAGGATACACACAATGATAAAGTGTTCTTTACTAGACAAACACAAACTCTGCAAAAATGTCCATATTTTACTATTCAGTTTGCTTTCAAATTATATTATAACACAGCATTTAACATTTAATTGACTTTAGCTGGAAAGCTGACTGTTCTTGTCTGTTTTTTCAGCAAAAAGATGAAGCACAGGGACATATCTTTGCTAAGTCACTTCTAAAGATAATGAACTGATTACTTTGCAGTAGGAATGCTAGAGCATAAACTGTGTAGCAGACCAGTTATAGTTAGTAAAATGTTTACCTTCAGTTGAGTCTATTTTATATAATTGCATTGCGAATACTGTGTTATAAAAAAATATGACAAAAAAAAAAAAAAAACTCACTTGATAATAGGTGCATGTGCCACATTTGTTAGGGAAATAATTTATACCCAATAAATTGTTGGATTTTGACCATGGATGTCAAAAATAGTAAAATAAAATAGTAACAAATTGCATCTTCAATATTTTATCATCACTTTGAAACAAAAAGATATTCACTGTAGTGTCATAAATCATAAAGGAAGGCAACGAATGCTCACATCTGAGATGCTGGAGTCAATAAATGTGAACTACTTAAAAACAAATAGATGAATGTTGCGTTTTAGTTTTTAAGTGATTGGTTACTGATTTATTTCAGATCTCAATGTGATTAATTAATCAAGAAAAATAACTTTTGACAAAATATTAGGAAGAATTCTTCACGCAGATGCAGTAACATATATTATTAACATTCAGTCACCGACTTTAACATCTTCATAACATTTGGGAAATGAAGACAGTATAAAACTGAAAGAAGAGTAAGATGACCTAACACATAAACTCACTTTAAAGAAATAGTGAGTATGTGATGCAAAAAGATACTTTGGTGTCATCATCTCATGTTTCCTATTCTTCTTGTCACCCTTTTGTTTCTAGGAATAAAGACAAAGAACATGTAGGTGGTACCTGTGTCTTCACTGATTCTCTGTAAGTCACACATGAAGCCTTATCAGGACGCATAACCAAGCTCTGCAGGATGCAACAGTCATATGACTTCCTGTCAACTAACCAACAGACAGGAAGTGGCTCGAGGGCCTCATGCACATCACTGCTCTTCACGGGGCTATTCCAGCTTTTGATTTCCCCTCTGCACAGGTGAAGCATAGCACATGCAACGCTTCACGAAGTACAGTACTTATTAGCTGAAATCTCCAGAGAGCAGACACACAGATGGCTTCAGTTTCTACTACTAACATGTAGATAGCTGGTATTTTCTGGTAGTAAATCAAATGAATCAACCCACAGGCTTTCTTTAGTCATGGATTTCAGTGGTGTAACCAGAGAACCTCTGTTTCTGCATGGAACAAAGATGCAAACTATAATGTATTTACTGTAAACTGTTGTAAATCCTGACTTGCCACAATATGTTTTTACTCCAAACACCACAGGAAAGTGAACATTAATTTACAAATTTGAGTAAAAAATCTGACCAAAAATGATAAATACACCTGCATTTTATACTAAGTTGATTTGGGTCATAAACAGGGTCCATAATTAACATGTAACATACACTATGCAGGTAAAGTTTGGAATTGTTAGATAAATAAATAAGCCCATGGTCTATATTAAATACTGTATATCCTATATGTCATGATGATTTTACAGACAGATAGAAATAAGTTAAAAAGTTATACAATTTGTGTTACTGAAAAAGAAGCCTGTGCTGTATATGCCAATCTTTTTCCATGCAATCATTGCAATGGTAATACTGTGCAGTTACTCTTAAGCTAATGCAAAACAAACTGTAGATTGTGACATTAATTTTTCAACTCCTGATTGCAATCAAATTACTATTTCATGACACATAACTTCATGAAATTATGAGACATGCCCTTATTTCAGTAGTACAGACAGTAGACAGCCTGCAAGATGAGGTTACACAAAAAAAAATTGAGATACACCTTAGTATTGCAATTAAGAAATAAGTAAAACCTTTTCTTGATGTATCTTCCTACACTTCACTTAATGCAACTCATCTTTTTAAAGTTATCATTTCCAGTTTGAACAAGACTTCTGTTATTGCTAATAACCTGACAGTTGGAGGTTGTGTTAAGTCACAGATTCACTACTGAATGTGAAAACAACTTTAGGATGTGAGGCAACACTAGCAAAAAACACAAAACACCAAATTGCACAAATGATTGGAAAAAGCATTTTATAATGACCAATAAGCACTGAAATAAGAGAAGATATTCATTTCTGCAGGGTGTGTCTTCTCTACTCTGTGACACAGAGTGCACAGGACTGGAAAGATGAGAGTAAGGTCGCACTACCTGAAAGCTATTGTGTTGCAAACTGAAACCATGCTACACATGCAACACATTACAACCATGTGATGAGTACACTTAATACATATTAGTCATATTTTTTTATTTAATAAGGTGAAAGCACTATTGCTAGATTAAAAGGGATAAATATGGACAAAATTAATATTCACATATAAGCTACAGCATCTGCATTTACACACACACACATGCGTTATCCACCCCTGTTATTTTTCTTTATGTGACCACTTTGTGAATGAGGACAGGACAAAACTGCAGTGCTGTATCACCAGAAGTGTGTGGACAGCTGAATATTACACCCATATGTGCTGCTGGCTCTTCTGGTTTCAGACTTTTCACCACATTTTGGAAGTGTCCTGCAGGAATGTTCTCCCATTCAGTCTCAGCATTACTGAGGTCACTCACTGACTTTGGGGCTTGGGGGGTCAGTCCACTTCACCCAAAATGATGCACAGGGTTTACATCAGTTCAGTCAAATTCACATCTATACTTGTACATTGGGTGGGTAGAGAGAAAAGGTCTTTCTGAACTGATACCACAAATGTGAAAGTCAGAATTTCTGTGTTATCAGTCCTTCTGTCCTTTACCATAATATTTCCCACACTGAAACCCAATCTCGCTCATTTGTCCACCGAACGGGCAGAGCACTGTCCTGTTCACTCCCTCCTCTGAGGTCCACCCTCCTCCCACATACACCACAGCACTGGTAAGCAGCCATGCCAAACAAACTAGACTAGAGAGGACTCGGACAGAGACAAGTCATTCAAACAAACTCTGTTGTGCACCATCTCAAACAGCAATGTAAATAAAGTTTAATGCCAGCACAGCAGTGGGAAAACATCTCCAAAGTGAACCTTACGATGGATGATATGGTGATTTATGCAACTGATTTTTATAAAATCAAGACATCTCCTTAATACAATATTTGTTTTTGCTTTCCAAGTGTACCAGTCATGATATTTGTTTTGCATTTTTAGGGGTTTACTGCATGCAACCCTCCTGGGAAGCACTGCAACCGATTGCCTCCAAGAAGAGGTTCACTAGGGGGCAGCAGTCATTTGAGAACAGCCACAGTGTGATGCCTGATAGAAAGAGTTGGAAGGATTTAGTTGGGTTAAATTTGTACCCCAAAGACAAGCACAATATTACTCAGATATCACATAAGCTGCAGTTGAATGTCAGTTATCAATGGCTGTGTCACCTATTTGTAATAAGGAGGCAGGAGAGAAAATAAAGGTGTGCTGCTAAGGTGTGGTTTATTTAGCTGTAATCATGACTAAACCAATAAAAATGACAACAAGGTCCTGGAAAATGCAATTACTATGGGTTTCTGAGATAAAGTGTTGGGTCAGATTCAGGAAATGTTTCTCTGGTCACGTGACACTTCAGTTTAGACCTTCAAATCAGGTGCAGAATTAAGGACAAACATGCACATTATTGTTTACATCTGGTTGTTTTCTCAGAAATACAAGACACGTGATGTTTTCCCACATGAGCCATAAGTTGTCTTAAGGCCACATGTGTTGTGTGTTTGAAACCCTTACGCTTCAGCCTCTTCAGGTCATCTCCCATGTGCCAGGATGATGAATGTGTTTTGATAAATAAGCCGCTGGAATTCAGAGTGAGGAGACTTTTATTCAAGCTGCTGTTTATATTCACTGTAGAAAACACACTGCAGCACATACTGAGGCAGTTTAACAGTTGAATTAAAGGACTGGTTCACTCAGACTGGGCTGCATCCTAAAGTCTGTCCCATCATCACTCTGGAGCTTTGAAAGTCATCCTTGACTATTTGAAATTCATCTGTCAGTAAAAGTCACATGAAAGTCAACTTTATACCTAGTGTTAGCTTTTGTAAAAAGATAATACAAAATTAGACCATTGTTCTTACTCTTTTTCTTCTGCTTCTTCTTCTCCTTCTTCTTCTACTTCGTGGGGCAGAACAGTTGTATACTAAGTAAGATTTTGCTGAACAGCTTTGATAATAAATGCTAAAATGTAGCTTGACAGCAGCACAAACTGAAAGTAAATTCAGTAGTTAGTTACAGAGCACCATCTGAGAGATTGCTAACATTAGTCACTTGCCATACCAGAATTGGAACATCACCATAAAAACAAAGGTTAATTAATTAATTACTCATTATACAGTCATTCATTCAGCCATTCATAAAACAGGACAGGTTAGTTGTAAATACATACTGAGCGGACTTCAGAAGATTTCAATAAACTATTTATTTATTTATTTTTTAAAAGGACCAAAACTGTCTTATTTTACTCATATTAAAATATTTGTTATCATTTCACTACAGAGGACTGTCTTAGTTTAATGATGCTTACATAATGTTGAATGAATATAGCTAAATTCTAAAAAGAGATTTAGTAAAGATAGAAATATTCAGCGACTTGGAAAATCTAAATGAATTTTTATGAAATATTTAGTAAATATGACCAAATCCAACCATACATTGATTTTAAACTTCTGAACTACTAGACGTCCCTTTGCTAATGTTATATTTTTCACTAACCTATGAACACATTGTTACAGTGCTGCAAAACACACTCATGTCCTCATTTGACAGAAGTAGGAGGCATTATTTATTTTTTCAGATGCTGCACGTTGTCACTTGAGAAAGTTTGTCTTTATAACGAAGGAAACAATATTGTTTTTTTGTTTTGTTTTTTTGTACACTGTTCCGGTAACAGGGATGCTGCGTCCTACTCTAACCGTTTCAGATCAGAACATACCATAATCGAACAAAGTCTTCCTGCTCTTTGATCAGTTGCCTATGTCCTCAGACCTTTTCTTTTCGGGCTGATTTCAAAGCCTGGTCACAGAGGGAAGCTCTTTTACCAGCGTCCTGTGCCGCAGTGTATATAGCCATGCTTGTTAATTGCCGCCTAAAACAAAAGTAACAGCAGTGCACGACTGAGAGATCAAACCGGGCGGGCGGGCGGCCTGTGTTCAGAGTCCAGTTTGTACCGGCTGTCACATGCCAGAGGACTCTTACATAAACGGGCCAGAATCAGGAGTGACCTGGTTCCAACACTGGGAGATAAACGAGTTACTGTCAGCTACAGTGGGAAGTCACCACTGTCAAATCAACAGGTACTCTGCCTGAACTGGAGGGGGAAGAAGGTCAAAGGTCATAGCCACAGTGTAGCAAGGTTTGTTGCATTTTCTGCCAAACTTGGATTAGTGCGTTAGCAGGCAGGTCATGGTGCGGAGGTGATCAAAGAACGGCCTGAGCAGAGCTGAGCTGTAAGATGATAGCGGCGAGGGTGAGAAATTGGCAACTAACACTAACGGACTTGTCTGAAAGAATAACACTCAGCATATGCCTCACTGTACACACAAGGAAGGATCACCTAACACAGACGTTAGTGGTAATGACAAAGCACAATACAAAGAAATGGGGAATTGATCATGTTTCAAAGTACGCCCATCTTTTTCTTAGCATAACATGTCATGGGTTGGTATGTTAAAAGCTTTCCAAGAATTAAATCTACTGTAGAAACCAGACCTCTTTTGATTTTTTTTTTTTCTTCTAATTTTAGCTGTGAAGTCTGACATGTTACTGCAGACTTAAAATACTTAAAATTCTTCCCATTAAACACAGAGAGGAAAGAAATCAGTTATATGAAAGTACCAGCACCCACTTCTGTGCACAGTATTACTGCTGTTTGTGTAAATAAGCTTAAGATGGTTTTTACATCAGAAATAATTCCAAATAATTCCTCATGCTTGCCCTCATTCTGTTGTTGATTTTGTTTTCCAGCCACTTCCCAGCGCTAAGAAAGTTGTCCACTCTGCTGGTGAAACCTCGCTCAAGGTGCTTTCTTAGAAATGCTTTTTCAGGAAAGATGAGATGTAGGTAATCGTATGTCACTACAGTGGGAAATTGAGTCCGAAAGGAAGGAGGGAACTTCAGCAGAGCTTGGATAGTGTACAAAAATCCTCATTAATAGGATGAAATGAGCTGCATTGAATTCATATGAGTCATTAAACACATTATTATGCTTCATGTTTTGACGTGTGGAAATATTTGCCCTTTGTGTCTTGTGATGAAGTTGAAAACTGATGATGTGAGACAAGTTTTATGACTTTGATGTTGTATTTCTGACTGAGTGACGAGAACGTAAGTGAAATAATAAACAAATCCATCCTTTATGTTTCATGATGAGACTGCACAGTAGGCGTTTCAAGGTGGTGAAGTTCATGCAGATTCTGCGAAGGTTCTTCATGTCGTTCTATCTATCTTACACACTTGGCTGACTGTGGTGATAAGAGATAGGAGGCGGGTTTGGTCAGAAAGACAAACTGCTGGAGAAATTCGTGAAAATGTAGGTCATTTTCCCATGAAAGTACGCGGCTGATTAAGAGAGTACAGTATTGGTGCTGTGGATGGTTGTAATCATATAAACACCTGAGCTTCTAATATCACTCCTACTGGGATGGATTCTGCAGTAACTACCTTAAAGTGACATTTTTTGAGTATTTCAGCTAAGACATTAAATAAAAAAACCATAAAGTCAAACCATGGGAGCAAATCTGAGCCAATGTGAGGGAACCAGCGTGAAATATATGAATGTGTACTTATGAGCAGCGGCTGAGGAAACATATCATTACAATCTATTTTTTACACTACAATGTTATATGGATGTTGTACACTCGTGCAAAGTTGTACAATGCTACATGAAAATTGGACTGAAGTAACTCAGTCCAGTTTTTGGTCCAGCCCTAAATTGCATAGTGCTGGACTTTGGCTCGGTCATGTGAGGAGAAAAATCCAAACCAAATTAAAACATAATGATTGATAAAATGAGGTTGGATTTGTGATCACTGCATTGACCACCAGGACCTGAGACGGCAGAGGTAGAAACACCATCCTCTGGTATGCTCTCAGAAGATGTTCCTCTTGGTATTTCATTTTCATTTTCATTTGTTTATTTGTCTCAAACTGAAATAAAAAATAAAATAAAATAAAATAAAATCAAGAAGTCAGTTACATATGCACCCATCAATGGTCATTAATCATAGAAAAAGTAACAAATACAATAAATTTAACATAAATGTACAGATGATATATTGTATTTCTAACCTGTTTAGGCATCCAAACTATGCCTGATGTTATTTGACTGAATTAAAATAAATAACAATACCATATGAGGGTGTGGTCTTTATCCACTCTTATCCAGTAACTTTCCCATTCATATTTTATGGGTCTGGTATTTTCCCAAACAAGGGCTCTGCCTACATATATACTCTCACAAGCCTAATAACACACCTTTGTCTCTGAAATTGCCCACCTCAAGGCAACAAACTCCTCCCACTCACTATTTAAACCAGCAATGTCACCAGGAGCTCAGCTTCACACTGAAGAACTTGATCTTGACCAACACGTCTGGATTCATGGGAAAAAACTATCACTAGACTTAGACTTTGAACTAGTCACCCAGAAGGTAAGGCTGCTCCATGTCTATATCTGTAAATAATCTGACAATTAATAGTTTTGTTTTGAATATATATAAAGTTGGGTTATAATTTTCAGGTGAATGTGGATTTTATGGATGTTTTATGGTAGAAGTTTATTGACAGAAGGTGCAGATTGTTTTTTGTTTTTTTTTTTATACAGAGTGCGTGTTTTTTTTAAGTATCCCATTGAAGTGAACAGCTTTAATGAATGGAATGGATATGGAATGAATAGTTATGAAATGAAAGTCCACCGGCTTTCTTCAGTGGTTCTTCTTGGCTTTGAGCAACAGGTTTAATGGTTATTTACTGCTTCTGTTTGCTTCAAAGGTTTCATCTGATTTCCATTGCCACGCTTGGATTCCTGCACCCAACTTTGGATTTCCCCTCTTGCTTAAATTCAATCTATTTATCTATTGATATTTATTTATCCCCTGTCTTGGGGTTTCCACTTCGCCCGGTCAGCCCCCTCCTTCCCAGAGAGGGTGTTCTGTTAAAGTTGGCCCGGAGATGCGGTCTCTTCTCCCGCTTACTGTGTATTGCATCAGCCTGGTTTCCCTCCAGCAGCTGTTGGCTCTACCGGCTGCGGAGCGACCCGACACCGCCAGGTAAGACTGCCTCCCCTGCCGCTTCATGAGGAACACACAGGAGAACTCACCTCTGATTGGATCGCAAACTTAATGCCTTTCAGATGGACTCAATATACAGCGCTTCGAGTGCCTGGAAAAACGCTTTAATCCAAGCAATTATTACTATTATTATTATTATTGGTAGTAGTAGTAGTATAAAATCACACCTAGTTCCTTTAAAAGTGAACGAGTGCAGCTTCAGATGGTCACTGACTTTATTAAAGAGCTTCAAATAGATGGAGATTGTTATTAATAAATGTCTGTTTGCTGTTTTAGGGTGTGTAAAATAATTTATGTGTATGTTAGGCACCAAAACAAAGCTTTTTTTTTTTTTTTGGTTTAATTTGAGGTAGTGTCCTCTCAAACCATCATCTTTGCAGTGAAATACAGTATAATAGATTATCATATTGTCCTTGGTTTTTAAGGGGATTGAATCTCCACATATGAGTCCGACAGATGTGACTTTTCTCGTTTCTGGTTCAACTTTGCCGTCTTTTGCAACAGCTGCTTCTCTGTCACTGGAATCTTTAGCCGGTATTGACCATAGATCATTTCAGGTTTACTGTGACAAAAGTGAAAGTCCTGCCTTGTTGTGTCGGGCAAGCTGTGGGTAATGTAGACTGCAAGGTCAAAGGCTCTCCCATGACACAATAAAAGACTTTTTTTTCTCTTTGAGATAAGCTCTGCTGCAGAGTAAATCAGCTGTGAAATAAACTACCTGGCAGTGGGCTGTATGGTTGTTTCATAGGCAAATAAATCACTGCCAGTAAGTAGTTTGTATATAATAGGGTCGGTTTTTTCCCCCCCTGTGTTTCTAAACTGTTTTTTGAGGCGCTGAACTCATTTTTTTTAATCCCCTGGTGTGTGCCACAAGTAGAAGTGATCCACATGACAGTAAAGTGTGTGGTAAATCACATTATCTGGCTTCAGAGTTGAGGATAATTTGAGTGAATGAAGTGTGCCTGTAATATCTGAGATGATGTTTCTACCTCCTCTGCTTCTCCTCATCATCACATGAGAAACTGTTTATAGAGCTTTTATGTGGTTACCTTGTGATTCTGAGTGGAAAACAGTTATATATGAGGTGGGAAAACCAGTTTGTCTCTGTGAATACTCAGCCCAGTATTGTGAAGGATCTTGTCAGGGATTGAGTGGCACCTGTACTTTTCCACCACTGAGGTGCTGGAGCTTGCAAGCGCTCCAGTCATTCATAAGATATTAGGAAACATGACAACAGCCAGTCACACATACTATACATGCACGCACCGGTTCAGTGTGTGAGGGATCCCTGCCAAAGATGCAATATGTGTGAGGTGTTGCATTGTAGAGAAGCAGTGTGTGAACGCCCTCTTCTGGTTGGTTCTGGATCCACAAAGGTTGGGTCAGAGTGATGAGGGTCCACTAGTGTTTCACTCAAAAATATGTGTAGAAACAAAAAACTGAGAACTTTAATCAGTTGATAATGTGTCAGCTTCAGGAATAAAGCAGTGGAAACAAACCCAATGCTGATACTATAAGTGTAAGATGGTGTGTGTGTGTGTGTATTGTTTTCTACCTGTATGTGTGTAAACGTGTGTGTCCCAGCGATGAACACCTGCTGCTGAAACCTGACCGACTAGATCCTGTGTTCGGTGTTTGTGTCGGTCATTCCAGGGATTTTAGTGGTCTTTTACTGGTTCTTTTCTTAAGGATTGATAATAACCAATAAAGACCCAAACAGCCACCAGTGACCAGAATCCTCTACTGATGTCAAATGTTTAATACCTGGTGATCCACTAATTCTATCAATACATGTAAATAATTGGTGTAAAATGCAGTTTGTCATCTTTTCATGGTCATCAGATATGACCTATTTGGATGGTCAGAGGTTCCGTAGTTGAACGTAGAAACACTGTCATCTTCTACAACATTGATTCACCAGTAAAACCCATGGAGTTTGACAAATAACAGTAGATGGAGACACTTGTTTTATGTTTTACTGCAGTTTTTTTCTGTTTTTGATACAATAACCCTCAACTTTACTCTGGTGCTTTAATGAACATCTACAGGATCAGTGAATTAAATATAGGAAAATACATAATTTTCACTGAAAAAAAAAAGCAAAATTCAGAGGACAATATTGTAATAAATGGTGATAAATCATTTAAGTAAGGTTAAATCTAGAGGAAAAATCTGCCACAAAATTACCACTGGGTCTTTATGGGTTAATATGTAATGTTAGTGTAAGTTGTGTTGATGGATTTTTTTCCAGCATTTCCTCCTTTTTTTTGACCACATTTTGATTAGCAGGAAAAGTTCAGATTAAATGAATTATATTAACATTAGCTGAGTTACATTTAGGAATATGAATCTATCTTGTATAAGTCCCATGTCACTGCCACCTACTGTCAAATACAATGGGGATTGGGGGCAATAATTGGTGCAAAGAAAAAACAAAAAACATTATAGATAATGATTCACAGTGTTTTCTGTTCACTATACAGCAAGAGATACAGCACAGATAATGTAAAAATGTAAAAAATGACTTTAAATGTGCCAATCAAAACAACTTAGTAAGATTTAGTGAAAGATCATGACTAAAGTGAACCGTAATCTGTTAAAATAAGACCTTTGTTGTCATGATTACAGTGATAAACATGTGGTTAGAGTTAAGACACAATTTATTTCCAAGATATCCATCAACTTTCTAACTACGTCAGCTTTGCTTCCAGTCGACATCACTGCAAATCCTTTGTTGCTCCCTATATGACTTGTACGTCAAAATGTTCGTCATGCATTGTTATGGCATCTTTTTGGGGATTTTGTGTGATTTATGGGGCTTTAATTCAAATATCAGGAGGCTGAAATGACGTTTGACAACTGAAACTTATAATGAGTTGTATTAAGTTTAACTACTTCCATAAAAACACTGTGGACTTTTTTTTTTATTTTTTCAAGAAGATTGCGCTTTCTCACAAACACTCAGATTCAGCCCAGACCAGTCAGACAGTTCTCCGACTAAAACAGTGTTGGCCAAATTCCTTTTTCTGCCTCACGTGAATATCTCTACAGACCGATTGCTAAGGAAATTCCAGCAGAGAGAACACATTTCTTTATATAAAGCAAAGAACACTGAGTCTTGCTGATAGTATTGACACATTGCATGTGAATGTAGTTGCTGAGGACCAACCATTGGATGGTAACATTTTTCTGAAGCCCTCTGGTACTGCGGCTGACCCTAGTCTATACAAGCGTATATCACCGGGACAGCACAGCAAGACATTTTCCTCCTCCATCATCCCTCCTCTGCACATCTCTCATAAATGTCCATTGTGGCTTTTATTAGGACAGTAAATTCTCCCCCGTCTCTTAACTCCATAGAGCACATCATGTTCTGTTACCATCACACATCGACAGGCTGATAATAACACACATGACTCTCCCATGACACAACACATTTTTTGTCTCCCGTTGGTGCTGAGTAGTCTGCCTGAGCTCAATGTCTTTCATTCCTTCCTTGTGGTCTAGTTGTCTCTGCGTGCCCTGATAAGGACACAACAAAATCCCAGAGACGCTATAACAATGCCTTGTGGGCACTTTCCAAACAAGGAGCAATTGCATGTTCTGCAGATCACACACAACGCATACCCTTCATTGTCATTTTACATAACGCTTTGAGGTTTGTTTTTTTTCTGTACAGGGAAATAGCTGGGGTCCGCAGCCAAACAGCAAGTTAAATATGGCTTTAGCTGTGAAGCGGCTTTACAATACAGATTCCAGAAGTGGGAAGCAGCTCAGTGCCTTGAGACAGATGACATGTAAAGCTCATTTGCGGTCAGACTTTTGTTACATCGACCCGTTCTGCTCCGGCCCCATCTCAACCCTGGCACAACGACATGACAGCTCAGACTGTGGGTGTGTGCTGTGGGCAGAAGTTTACTTTTCTGAGCCAAATAGAGCATGTTTTTTCCCTAAAAGATTTGATAAATCATTAATCCACTCCGTTCCCCATTGATTTGAGCAGCGTGGGGTTCAGACATCCAGTGGAGATACTCTTAACATAATATTTACCTGAGAAACAGACTCAGTTCATCTCACACAGGGTGGCTTCCGGCCTTGTGCACTTTACTGCACATGCCGTTGGCTTGGAGTCCATGCATTTGATTTGCTATCTAAATTCTGACATGTTTACACCTTATTGAGGAACAACAAGAACATTACTCCCACTTTATCGCGTATACATTCTCTGAAAACCACTTTAATGTCTGTAGAATGATTGAAACCAGAATTGCCCCCATGATAAAACATCTCAAGAGAGTCCTCATCTTACATGTTTTCGCTAATTTGTTGCACGTTGTAAACAGAAATTTTGGCGTGGACTGTTTGGAGATATATAAACAGTTGTATGGCTCTATAGGGGTCAATCTGACCAAACCCCAGCTGCAGCTAAAGACGGGGAAAGCAACAACTGAGCAGGCAGAGAATTCCTCTGTGGATTAATGGCTAAGACCTAAATTCCACCCTCCACATCCTTAAAGAGCAGGTTTCCGCTCCACACAGTAAGCTGAACTGGTGTGGAGGCATGAATGTGCATGTATATATGTATATGTATTTGTATATATGTATATGTATAGAAGAGAAGAGGTGGGAGTGTAGTTTCAAAGGCTTAAGGCAACCAAGTCGACCTCTGAGTGGAGACGGAACCTACTGTTGTTTGAAGTTGTGATTATGAATGTTTTGTCTCTTCACATCATCGTGATGTGGTTCCACAGATGACATGCTGTTTTTTTCTTTCTTTTTTTTTACTCTATGGCTTTATCATTTCCGGATCACACTAAGACCTCTTTTTTGGCTTGTCTAAAGTAAATCACATCCCACTGAGGGGGTTATGAAAGCAAAAAAGATCCAGAACAAACAGAGCCAGTGTTTTGTGCAAAATAAATCACCTTTCATTTATTTCTGTCCTGTGTTTTGTTAACAACAATGTCCCCACTGTTAGCTAGTAGGAGATTATAAATGAATATTTACAGCTTATTAAGGCAGCCGGAGGTCAGCTTCAGCCACTCAAGAGCAGCATTGCCCTCGGGTTGGGTTTGAGGAATGGACAGTTTGATTTCACACCTGAAAGCTACTAAAACTGAGGAAAACCAAACAAGGCAGCGCAGAGGGATCAACATGTCCCTTTATCGAACTGTGAAATCCCCTGAAATCATCTTCAGTCAGAAGGAATTTTAGCCCTGAGCCCTTAAGCTAAGACAGTTCAAGGCGTCTAAAACCCAACCACGTTAATATTTAAAGACAATGACGCTTTGATCATATCTTTGATCGTCTGCCAATCGCAGAGATCTTCGTTACTGTTGAGGTGAAGGATTAGGCTCTTAATGATCTAATTAGTCAGATCAGATGTGACGGATGACAGATGTGAAAGAGTGTTACTCCCACAAGGAGGAAAAATGTTTCAGAAGAAGATAAAGTTTCATTTTTATAACTGCATAAAGTGTCCTGCAGGATTCTATAACTGACAGGTACTTATTCAGTGATTGGTCTTTGTAAAACTTTTACTCATAAATGTAAAAAAAAAGAGACTTTACAGGTTCAAGTAGGGCCAGGGTGGGTTCCCAGACCCAGTCAAACATGCTCTTTAGTCTGCAGATCAGGTGGGTGTAACTTGGTGATGTGGCACCGCTGGCACACAGAGTGGAGTCTTGGAAATAGTGCTTGCCGGTGCCTGTGGCCTGGCGTTACGCAACTATTTATCCAACCGCTGCCAGTTTTGAACAGCAGGTCCAGTACAGGCCACCAGACCTGCCAGAAGTGACACAGCAGCTTGAAGTAGCCAAAAAACTTCCCTTTTCAGAGAGGAATCCCAAAACCAATCCAACACGAGACATCTCATAGACGTCTCATATGTCAGCATGAGAAACATACGGAAAAGCACAAGTCAGCATTTCAAAGGCGAAAAACAGGGAAGAAATAGTGCCGATGCTGTGGAAGAATCTTTCCTTTCCGTTTAACACAGAAAAGCAAAAACAGCAGATATATTTACTCTGATTTTGTATTTACATTACAAAAGAGGGTTACTCTTAAATAAATGTATCCAGTGGGCTGCCAGGTACAACAGCACTCTCTATTTACATGTCCCGTCTTTCAGCAGTGGAGATGGGTTAACACTGAGTCACACTGAGCTGCACAAACACAGTGGTGACAGTTCTGTGCAGAGCTGCAGGGTCAAGTTGTGAGAAGCGACTGTCTTCGTCAAACAATGAACAGATGGCTCACACAGCTTCATGTTTGCTGAACGGCCCGTTCCTGCTGGTCCACAGCTGCAGAACACGACTGTCTTAACAACTCAGTGTGATGCTCAATTTAGAAATTCATTAATGGAACTTGAGTGGTTTCCACGCATGCACACAGCTGTGGATTTATGACCCACATTACATATATGATATTTGACATTTCTGATTCCTGCTCTACTTCAAGTGGGACATTTGAATTTTACTGCCCTAATACTCTTCTTCTATCTGGTCCTATGGTATAAGTCGGATCTCAGAAATGATAGAACAGAGATGACGCTGAAACAAATAGATCTCTATCCTAATGAGATACAGTATTATAATATTTTCTTCTAAAATGAGAAATGACTTGTTCATAGGCAGAACTTTTACACTCTCTGGAGCCTCTCAGCTTAACTGAGATGCAGCACGCTGAGCTAAATCTCCCATAGCTACCGTTTACTAAAACCAACCTGGTATTAAAATGCAGTAAGCTGCAGGTCTTGACTGTATAATGTAATAAGTGTGGTTGAGTTACTGTATGTGTTGTTTTATTGAACATGTGGAAGGCAAGTGATTTTTATGTTGTGCATTAAAAGATGAGCGTATTATCCATAAAGCTGGATGAGTCACATTGTGCTCAGACGGCAGGTAAAAATTATTTGTTTATTAACGCGGGCTTGTACTGTTAAGGGGATTTCTGCTAATTTGCCTGCTCCCTTACAGTATTAGTTGTTATAGTAACAGTGACAGCATCTGCACTCTTGACTAAAGGTCTTTTTTATCACAAAACATTATTCCGTTTTAACACATTTAGAATGTGTCTATGTATTTTACGACTCATTTAGGTAGAACTCTGTAGTCAGATATGTGTTTTAGTCATGAATCCCAATAGGTTGCGCATCCAGGTCAGTTTTTTGACCTTTTTCCTTCTCTTTTCTCCTCAGGTTGGACCTCATCAACAAGCTCTTTGACCAGAGTGAAGAAGAAGCCTCAGTGTCTGGACGTCGCACTGACATTGCTGTCCCCTTGTCAGCCTCCAGTCGATTCCCTAAATGGCTCTCCAATTTCCTCAGAGGCCCACCTGCCGCCGGAGTAAGAACAGCGTCTCCCAGCCTTTCATGGGCGCGGCCCTCTGAACAGATTGAGCAGAGAGCACTGAGAGCTCGTCGCCATGCCCACCCTGGGTCACGAGGGGGACATCACTACCCTCACCATGCCCAGCTCATGAGGGTGGGCTGCGTCCTGGGAACCTGTCAAGTGCAGAACCTTAGCCATCGGCTCTATCAGCTCATTGGGCAAAGTGGAAGAGAAGACTCATCCCCCATTAACCCCAAAAGCCCCCATAGTTACGGATGAGTTATTTCTTAGGTGGCACCTCCAAACATCCACAGCAAGTCTATCTATATCTCCAATTATTTATCCCGTAATGTGTTACTGATAGCGTTTGCGTTAGAGTTTGATGTAGTCCATATTTTTTGTTACTTTTTCTGCTGTTAGATTTTAAAGCAATCCAAATTGAAGTCAGGACCGGCTGAAGTCTGAAGTATCTCCTCTGAATCCCCCAAACTGAGCTCTCCTGCTTTTAGATCGCCCTCCCTAACATTTAGAATAAGCCGAGACGCCACAGTTTGACATTTTAATCCTGTTAATTTAAGAATGAAGGCTTGTCTTCAACACCCTGCGGCGGCCTGGTCCTGTTTGCCCACTGACCTCCCCGGTGGTGGCAACCCCTCAGCTCACTGATCAAACACTTCAGCCTCTAATGTGGATTTCAGCCTTGTCAAAAGCAATATATTCCCAAAGACTCCAAGAAATGAACCAATGAACTCTTTTACCCCCTTTTTTTTTTCCAGCGCTCAATGTCTCAACTCCCAGGTCACAATTTTAATCATGAAGAGTGAGATTGAGATTCAATGACGCACCAGGACTTGATGTTTCAGGACCACAGTTTACATTTGAACCCAGCCACAGCACTTAGCTTTCACCAGAGCATTTCTGAGTCAGGACTTAACCACATAAACTCCATGCTGAAAAAGAAAACAAAAGAGTCAGCATGCAGCGCTGGCGGAAGGAATCTACACAGAAACTGAGCTCCTCAAGGATCAGTTTCAGTGTTGCATTATAGCAGCCCATCAGTCCACGCAGTAGGTGGCAAAGTGAACCTTGTAGCCATGGATCAGTGCTCCGTTGTACCTCTATTGGCATTTTCCTTCCCTGGGGGGGCCAAGCCTGAATATTAGCCTTTTCACGTGATTCAGAAGTTCCCCATGCAAGTCAGGACTTTAGGTTGACGGCTAGTTTAATAAACCTGATCTAATTATGTGAGGAGAGGGGCCCTCGACCTCCCATTGTCTGGACACTCATACCTCAGCTACCTCCACTTGTAGACAAATGGAGGAAGTATAAGAGTTGATGCAGCAAAACTTACAAAAATGCTCCGGCGTATGATTGAGTTAAGGCCAGCTACTTTTCCAATTGGTTGCACAGTGTACGACAAACAAAACTTTGTTGACAGCAACATGCACACTTTTAGTTCACAAGTGGTAACTGAAATTGGTTTGTAAAAGTCATTGCACCATGGATAAAATCTCTTCTGTTACATTGTGGTTGCCTAACGAGAGGCCACACCTACCAAAATTTTAGGTGCCCACTTTCAAATATGTCCATAAATAGTGCTGCACAGTCAAAAATATATGCCCCACGTTTCCTTTTTACTATTTACGTCCAGCTCTGAAATGGTGGGTGGATGTTAGACTGGGAATGACTGAGGTCAAGCTCTCCTCAATAAGCATGCTAAAATTTGACTAGCTTTAAACCTACAGAAAATGCAACCATATCTTTAAAAAACACATTTTGGTCATGAGGCAGCATCATATAATATATTATTTACATACTTTGGAGTCTTTATTATGTGACAGTTTGATCTTAAGTCACAGAGGAGTTACTTGTTAGTGTTTTAATGTAGGAATACAGACCAAATCTTTTTTTTTTTTACATTCTCGCACTGTGATTTTAATATAATTTCACAAATATAAAACATAGACCTTGCAGAAGAATATGCCTCAGCTCACCAAATACCTGCTTATACTTGATGAACTGAATAATTTCACACCATGTGACTTACATCATGTATAATATGTTTTTATCCTCGTGTGTGTTTTCATTTCCTTCCTTTGTGTCCTGATTCTTGCCTTACGCTTACAAGAGTTTCTTTCTTTTTTTTTTTTTTTTAATATTTAGTCTTACCAGCCCCATCCTGTCGCTCTTTCTCTGCTCTGTCTGTAATCATGGGGGCCTGGAGGTCACAGGGTAATAATAATCAGTGGTTCCTTGGTCTTAAGTCTAATCTGTTCAAAGGCTTGCTGAGGTGAAACATGCCATTCTCTTTGCTGTAATGGAGCTAATCAATGTCTCGTGACAGATCATTAAAAGGCTTTTCAATGTTGAAAACCCTGGTGGATCTCTCTGCTTTTTAAAATGTGCGACACATATTGTATGTGCCTGTGTATCTGAGCTGGTTGAATGTAGCCTATCAGGACACTTATCTCCTGTGTTTGATCTGTTCTCTGGACCATTGTGCTCTCAGTTTTTTTTTTTTTTGCGAAGGGTGTTATTGTGACGTTAGTCGGACGTCGGACGTGGATGTTGCATCAGTTTGCAAACGGTGCATGACCGCTAATACCGCCCATCTAATGCTGTCATTGCCCTCTATTGCAAAGAGACAGGAATGCGAGAGTTAGCATGTACAACTGTTTCTGTTAGTTTGGTCAGTTACAGCAAATCTTGTTCTATCTTAGTTGATTTGTTTTTGCTGATTTGAACGTCACATGATCTCCTTTAGGGTCACAGAAAAGCACTTTAATGCAAACACGTGTTGATAGTTTCTCACAACTTGAATTTCACTCATTGTAATAAACGTGAAAGTTCTTCTTGTAAATGCTGTACTTGAGATTGTCTGTGAATGTGTTCGATGATGCCATGTGGCTTCGAATGAATGTGAACGTAGTGTGCACCTGTGAATAAATATATATATATATTTATTTAGCCAACCTATTTTTACAAAAAGTTATGTATTTAAGTTATCTTTGTATATTTAATGTCTGTATGTCACCAAAGACTATTTATCTCACCTTTTACTGCTCCTTAAACATATGGTAGGAAAGAAAGTCTTAACTGTAGTTAAAATGTTACTGTTTGACCATGTCCATCTGTAAATAAAGAACTGTACTATAGTGTGATGGAGTATAGAGTATGATTTTAAAGTGTGTGTGCATGACTTATTAAAAGGATATACAGCTACATAACAGTATAACTAGACATTTATAAAACTGCTAATACCATAAAAAATCCTAAATGATCTCACATATTGATCATATTTTCGTCCTATTTTTTTTTTTTTAAAGTGGCCTTGTTCCACCCTCCTCCACGTGTTCTTGACTGACGTGTTTTAACCCCATTTGCCCCCAAAGTCAATCATTATCAGTGACTTTGACAAAACTAACAAATATAATGGGGACAGAGGAAGGAAACATCAAGAAACGTCTGATCGGGGCACCATGTGACGGGGTCTGACGGAAGCCACGTTAGCAGAAAAAGGTCAAATGATTGGAAAATGTTAATGAGTGACGGGGTTTGGTCAGCAGAAGGCACACGATTGGTCCATTTTGCATCTGGTAACTGAGAAGACAGACAGAGGACAAAGAAAAAAATGTGTTTATTAGAAACCCACAAACAGTTATGAATGAATAAATATGAATCTTTACAACTGTATTTTCCCCTGTCCAAGTGTTCAACACACCACTTTAAAATCCAGGACTTCACATAAAATTGCTGCACGTCCCCTCAGGTGGGTTTATGACATACCTTGGAATACACATTCCTCTGTTTGTTTATATTTTGTCTCTGTGACTTTCTGCTATCACATTGCCCCTACATTATCGCTGTGTAAATAGCAAATACAGAAAAGTCAGCAACGGGACTTATGTCATTTCGTCCTGATGTATGTCAAACCAGTTGAAACTATGTCACAATTGCAATGAATGAGTGAGTGAAGTAGTGGACAGGAAAATTAACAATACCTAAATTAATGAATAAGTGACAAAAGCAGCAAAGTCATATGAAGAGTCAATGTACGTGTCCTGACTTAAAACCATGAAGAACAAACTGTTGGTCAGGTCATGTGCCTGCAGATAATTTTATTGCGAATGGAAACTCACATGAGGCCAGATATGGATCATGTTGCTTCATGGAAAAATGAGAAATACCTGCATTTATAAGTAACTTTTCACACACATGACTGGGTGCACAAATGTAGGAGCAGTAAAATATTCCACAGCATCAGTGGAATGCAAACGCAGATGACGTGAGTGTAAATCAGACGTTTGACAGTACAACTTAAAAAAGGAGCGGAAAAGCAGAGAGGGAGGGAATGTCTGAATCGGCTTCAGCATAGATTCATTTATACAGATTTGCTGTCTGAAGCAATCTAATTTGGACTAAATCCCTGTCCCATTTCTATCTATACAGAATTTACAGCTTGTCCTATATACTGTATGCACAATAAAAAAGGTCAGTGTGTGGAAATATTTAGCTGAAAACCGCTGCTTGCAGATAATGGAGAAGATATTTTAAGTACTTTCAACATATTGCAATTCAATCGGTCTAAGAGGACGTGAGACTTGTGATGTCCCAATTTTGGATCATTTCAAATAAGTGAGGGGGTTAAATACATGACTGATAGCTGTAGTTACCAGTTGCTGGTTAGATTTTGTCTGATACTACTCTGTCTCCACCCATAAGCTTGAAAATGTGTGTTCACTAAGTTCTCCATAAGTGCGTGAGATGACGTCAGGTCATGTACATCTATATTTAGTCTTTTGACTTGGACTGAGAGGAGAGAGCTGCAGAAGGAAGGTGTGTATTCTCAAATTCTGATGCTTTCCCCTCCTGCTGCTTTAAAGGGGTCATATTTTGCTAAACTTACTTTTATTAGTCTTTGGTTCATTTATTTGTGTATTTGGACCCAAACAGTTCATAAAGTTTGAATTTGAACCCTCTAGGTGCTGCAAAGCTATTTTTTATATTCATTTTGGCAAAAAACTGAGTAGATTTCTACAACCATTTTAATTCCTTCTTAATTTGTTGTGTTTATAAGTAAGTTACGTCACAACATTTGCACATTAAAGGTCAAGACTTCCCGAGGAGCATTTCTCAGAGAACAAAGAAACTGGACAGAGCAGCACAGTCAACAACCTGGAGGGGGCGGGGTGTAAAGTAGCTCATTAGCATTTAAGGGGCCAGCGCTCAAAATGACTTTTCTGGTGTCTTTACTCAGAAATAAGGTTGAAGATGGACCTGTGGAGTTGAATGAATGAAGAATTCAGACCAAAGCAGAGCATTTACAGTTTATGTAGACCACAGGGAAATGGTTTAAGATGCATAATTCCATTTAAAAAATCAAAATATGATCCCTTTAATATGTTATTTAATATGTTCTTTAATATGTTATTAATATGTTCTGGTGATAGAACACAAAAGTCTGTCATCATAAAACATCACAAAACATGACAACATTAAAGGTATAATATGTGAAATCTACACATTAGAAGATTTACAAACTTTTGACTTAAGTTGACTTGTGTACTTCATCATATGACATCCGATGTTTCCAAAAATGTTCAAAATAAATTTGCTGTCACACTAAAAGTTAACACTGACCTTTAATGTTACTTACAGCTGTTTCATTAGAACTTGATTAAATAACGATCATACATGTTAGTAAACATAATGTGAATAAAATTCTGATACATTACCTGTTCTGTAGATGCATTTTCTGCCTCATTCATGTCAATTTCTATGTTTATGGAAATGAAAACAACTCACATGATCTTACGGTACTTCACACCATCACGTACATCGTGTGTTATTGTTTTGTTTTTGTTTTGACTGAGTGAAAGCACTTAAAGTCATCGCTGTTTTGTATTAATGCACAAAAAAGGACACAGCCATGCTTTACCAGTGGGGTACGGGAATGTTTTCAGACCATCCTGTTCTTCCGTGTGAGTGTGTTAAACAGACAGAAGGCAGATGTGGTCGTCACCTCATGCACCTGTCCACAGATGCCTCTCCATCCATGCTGACCTTGCCTCAATGTCATAACATTTACATTCCAACACACAACACAACTCAGGACCCACCTTTATATAATGCCACCCACTTAGGTTCTGCATCTGTAATGCTCACCCAGGCCACTATATACAGAAATACCTGTTAAGTACAAATACACATCTATGTATATAAATGTACAATCACCACTACTGGGATACAACTGATATTCACATTTGGAGTGACTCACAAGAAACAAGTTACACCATTTTACAGTAACTTTGATACAAACATGTATTGTTATATTTTGTTTTGCTCTGATATGAGCATCATGTCCCAAGATGAGACGCTGGAAGTCAAGTGATGAGTCAGACTCTGAGACAATTTATTTTTCTAACTATCATAGGTTTTTGACTCAGCATTGAAGATGACAAGATAACTATTTTAGCATCTTTTTTTCTTTTTTTTTTTTAGCATTGTTTTGGTTTTAGTACCTGTAACATTACTGTTTTATTAATTTACACATCTCACATCAGAGTAATTGTCATGTATAATACTGAACAGAGAACCAGCACACAAAATGAGCAACTAAGCACTGTTTAAAAAACCCTCAAACACTGATATTTCCTTTGAGAGTTAGTGCAGACCAAAAATGAGCTTGAGGACGGTCTTGTCTTTATCTCTGGCATGATTTGCGCTTGTTGTAGAGGTTCTTGCCCACAACATGAGCTAAAACTCACGAAACACTAAAGCATAATGCTTAGTTGTATAGTGGCAGAATCTGACCAACACAGAGCAGCCAAAAATTGCCAACTCAAATAACAAACAATAATGCAAGCGGTCAGAAAGATAACAAACATGCAGGGACCGCAAATGACACAAATATGTAGAAATCTTGCTCAATAAGCAGACACTGGAACATGTAGAGTGCAAACCACAGAGAGTTCACGACCCACTTTGGATCAAGCAGGCATTTTTTAAATTCTGAGATTAAAGAGACAGTGAGTTTATAAATGCAAATAACAAAGTAATAACAAGTGTTGCCAGACACAACAAACCCCGCCCCTCACACATATTGTAGCTTATTTTGGCATCGATCCAGCTGATGTTATCATGTCTATGCGTGTGCTGATGTCAGCATATCAATTACCTCTCTATACATGCCAAGTTTGAAGTAAATTAAAACTAAATTGATGTTTTTATAGACATTTGAAATTTCACCCATTATAAGTAAATGGAGATAAAACAAAAAAAAAAAAAAAGATTTTAGAAATTCATAAAAAATTTGAACTTTGACCTACTTTTCCCAAAATGTAATCATATCTATTCTGGGTCACTTGCAATTTATAAACTCAGTTTGGCATGAATTCAACCAATACTTTTGCTACTACAGACATTTGAAATTTTGCGCATTATAAGTAAATGGGGAAAAAAAAGATTTTCAAAATTTCTAAAAAAACTGGACCCTTCACCTACGTTTGGGTTACTGGCAATTTATAAACCCAATTTGGTATGAATTCAACCAGTAGTTTTGCTGCTAGAGTGTTAAGAAACAAATAAACAAACCAAATCAAAAACAGTACCCCTTACACCCCCCCTTTTTTTTTTGGGGGGGGGGGGATTAATAATGTTTCAAGTCCTGTTTTCCACACATCAAACTGAGTCTTCTGCAAGGACCCACATTAACAAATGTGTGCTTATCTACCACATATGAATTAATTCTGGATTCACTGTTATCTCATATTTTGAATTTTCTTCAGGTGTGAACATATTTTACAAGTTCAAACTTATAGTAATTGTGTGTAATTTAATTTGCTGTTTTTCACTAAATGATTGTATTTGTCATTACATGGAAGTATCGCTGAGTTTGAAAACCCCACAATTCATAACCCATTGATGTTTCATATCACACATCTGGTGGCACTGGTGGCATTTATCATGTTTATATAGGTCATTTACACAGTTCTCTAAAGTTACTAGTGTTTAATGAATCTCATGTGACATGCTTGTACAAGGCCACTGTGCAAAAAAAGAAAAAAAAAAAAATCTCCAACTTAATAATATGACAGGGTTCTTGTACAGTGAGCTGATCATTATTGTGAAATAAACCCAAACAGGCTGATGCAAAACTTGTATCACTCTGAAGAGCTTCAACTTTTAATTACTGAATCAAAAAGGACAAGACTAGCTGGTCTCTCAGTCAGTTATGGTTTGATATAGTGTAGATAAACAGAACAGTATGCGCTGCAGGTATCAGACAAATGACAACAGTTTGGGTTGTAATAGCAGGAACAAGATTGTTTCAAGGCTGCCAAGTTTTGTGCTCCTTCAGTTCTGCTGGTTTGTAACTCGTGCTCTCTAAACTTAAAGTGAGCTGTTGGGTTTGTTCATGGTGGAAACAGCACATACTGCTCTTGATTTGACTGAACTTTAACATACTGTGGTTATAAAGCAGGTGCCAGGTTTATATCAACTCAAATGCAATAAAATTTTAATGTTTTAGGACCAAAGAAACTCTCATGTACATAATAAAACCAGACTCTACGTAATAAGTGGTCATAACAAATACAAGATCTTATGTTAGCTATTGACATAACATTATGAAGCCAGAGGTTAGCACCTCACCTATTGTCATAGTGGCTTTTTGGAGTCAGAGGTGACCATTTCCATTTGTTAAGGCATGATGTCATTTCCTGTTTCTGAGTTATTACTCTATCTGCTCTACTACTGTGTCCCTGAATCTCCAAAAACACATCCATTTGTCATGCCTTCACTTTCTATGTGACGATGACGAGCAAAGGAAGTGGATGAAGTTGACGGTGAAATTAGTGTTAAACAAAAGAGGGACAAAAACAACAACAGTTTGGCAGTCGCTAATGTAGCTAACTACTGTTAGCTCCAATCGCATCTGTCAAAATGGATCTTTAGCCTGATATAGAATAAGGCTTTTATGAGATGTGTCACATATTCACACTTTATGTGTCATTTGTCAGCCCTCCAGTTCAGTTCAAATAATGTAAGTTTATGTTAATATCCACAGCTGAGCATGAATTTATAAACAGACCAGGAGATGAAATTGTACACTGACACAAACAGAGTTAAAGACATTTAAAACCATGATCTACTGCACTGATCGCTGTATTTGGGTTCAATTTAGCTCCCTCTGAACCACAAGTAATGACTCATTAAAGAAAGTAGTTAAAGTAAACATGTACTGTATATATATATATATGCTCCGCTATTGTAGACTGGTAAAATAACTGTTAGGAACAGGGTGACAGCCCTGTTTTAACCCCCAGGTCGATGTTACTACGAGGGTGTAAAAACATGAATCATCCTCCTGTTGTACTTATTAAAAGAGGAATAATATAAAGATGGATCAAAGCGACTGAGACCAGAATGACTCCTGTAAAAAATATATTGACATGCTTTTTCTTGGTCATTCTTCTAGGTTCAACTGGACTGGTTTAGGCCAGTTGAACTGAGAAGAACCAATGAGAAGAACTACCAAGAACAATGACCTGGGTAAATGGGAACCTACACAGATATCTGGACATGTTAGTTTTAGAGAGCAGCTCAGTGTAAGTGTATGGGAGACAGCATCTAGTGGCCGTTACTGGTATTACACTTTCAGATACTTCCACATTGGCCTCACCTTGGAGCTGTGGTATAAATAGTTTGTTTTTCCATTATGTTATTACAACCCCCCCACACACACACACACAAAAAAAAAAAAAAAGGCAGGAGGTATTGTTTTTGGTTCGGTTTGTTTGTTTCTTTGTTTGTTAACACTTTAGCAGCAAAACCATCAGTTGAATTGATCCCAAATTGGGTTCATAGATTGCCAGTGACCCAGAATAGATGTGATTACATTTTGGGATAGGGAGGTTAAAGTTCAAATTTAATTTTTTTTTTTTTTTTTTTTAATCTTCCCATTTACTTTCAATGGATGGAATACGTGCGAGGGGCAGCATTTGTTGTTCATTTCCCCCACATTTTTAAAAATTAATTTATTTCTTTTGTTTTGTTTTTTTTTGCAAGTGAACAAAGCCATTCTTCTCTTGCTAAAAACCAAGCTGAGCTAACTGCTTCTAAGGAAATTTGTTTCCAAATGTGATTATTAATTAAACCTTTTGCGTGTTAAACATTTTCATGTTCTCTTATGTGTCTTTTGTGTTGGAGGTTGTGCTGTGCTGAGAGCTCGCCATTTGTCGACGTCAGCCAAGCAAGTCCATCACTAAGCTAATAATAGATATGATATTATGTCAAGTGGTTAGTTTATTATTATTTGTTATTATCATTCATGTTTGGCTGTATTGTTCTGTCTTTATCCTACAACAGTTTGTAATAAGCTTTAACATAATTCCAATATTATAAGTACTTTAAGTTTGCACTTGTAAAATCTGCTGTTTGTTAGATTTTTGGATGGATTTGGCTGCATATAGATACAACAGTAATATGTTTGAGTAAGAACATGTATCATATGGGGGTCAGCAGGGGCGTACAGAGGAAAAGAAAAGCATGTCTGCATCCCTGATGACCTACACGAGACAGGAGGATTATACTGATCCATGCCAAGAGAACATCAAGATCTGAACGTCAAATACAAAACTGACATGAGGCAGCTGTACACGGTGGCAGCGGTGATAAAATACAGAGATTCCTGTTGTCATTTTTAATTTATTTCAATGCATACAGAGAGTGGGAGCAGGCTGTAGCTGTCAAAATATACCAACAGAGGAGACTGATGTATTTAGGCTTCTATGCTCTGGTTATCTCTGGTGTTTTAGCTGGAAACAAACATAGTATACAAGGCACAAATTCCCACCGAGGGAGTGTTTGAGACGCCTCATGAAAGGGAAAACTAGACATGACACTGCAATCACATGTTCTGTCAAACAGCGTCTTCTGTTTGCGTCCTGAGAGTCTTCAGATTGTAACCCACATCCCTGGAGCTGGATGCTGGATGGTGATTTACTGTAATAGTGTGGTGTAAAGTTAGACAGGTTCACAGGTTTTCGGGGTCAGTGGGATCACTGCATATACTGAAGTCCTATATTATAGCCTACCAGAATAGCTTTATTACATAACATATAATAGGAAAGGGAAGGCAAAAAAGAATGTGTACTCTGGGTAAAACACAAGGGAACATATGGAAGTACAGTGAGTCTTGGCAACAGTGTCATTACCACCTTTTTTTTTTTTTTTTTTTTTTTTTTATGACACCAAGGAGTTTGACATACAAGACCTAAAAAGCATTTCCTCTGGGGCACTTTAGTCACTGAGTTTTCCAGATTTTTTTTTTTTTTACAATTTTCCCTGTAGACTATATATAGACGACAACAAAAATAGCTCGTAAGAGTTTAATTTCAGAGCTGATATCTATCCATTTTCCATGTTTTCTTGATAATAACCAAAAAAATGACTTAAGCTCTCACATCAATAGCTATGACATTGGCAAAAACAGTGCTTTTAGGCATTCCGTGTTTTCTTTTCTGTCTGTTTTAGTCATATGATACACACAGGAGTTAGTACTTGATAGCATAACCATTGTTTCTGATGACACTGAAGGTCTAATAATTTTTTTCCTGACTATCAAATACTGTTTAAACTGCAAACGTAATGCTGGAGCTCTGTAATGAGTATCGGTGTTTTATCAGAGTTGCAGGATCAATTCATGATTTTTTGACATCTCATGGAATTACTTGAAGAAATGGAAAAGGCAGAGTATGAGCAATCCTGTCCGCTCAGTGTGTATCTGTGCTCGGTCGACTGAACAGTATGTTTTACCCACAGCCGAGAAAACTAATCTGTGGAAAAACTGTCAGGTGGTCAATGATGTCACCCAGTCTATAATCTCTATAGCGCAAAGATGAACGTGACTCTGCACCACGCTCCACATATTACACACCCATGACCAATGACCACACCCATCTCTAACACACACATACTCACAGACCACAGCCATAACTAAACGTCTGATGGAAAACCTCACCAGAGTATCAAACTGCCCTCAGTTTTTTTTTTTTTTTTTAGTTTGAGAATTTAGTTTCACAGGTTTTTTATTATTAATAAGCTCAAAAAGTATAGATGGAGGAATGCATGACATCAAACCTGATTCACAAAAAGAAATTGAAACAATCTAGTTTTGTGTCTCATTCTATAAGTTTGTGATTGGTTTGATTGCATTTATTTCTGTTAATGAGACTGTTTTAACTCGTAGACTCTTTTCCATTAACCTAACCCACCCTGTCACGTACCCTAAAGTAAACGTATCTGTAACTTGAACCTTGGTCTAATTCTCAAACAGGATGGTCTGGTCCAAAGTGTCACATGTTTCAACCTGAAACCGGTGCTCTGACAAACTGCACAGCTCTTAAAAACCAGACTGTGACATTATTATCTAAGGCCTCCAAAGGTTAACCAGCATGTCACCTGCACACACTCGCACACGCTCTTGCTGCGGCGTCTGCCAGCTGTGAGCAGCATACGTGCAGACTGACACATCGTCTCCTCTGAGGCCACAGCCCTCGTCTTCAGCTGGATATTAAGCACCAAACCTGGACCAGCGCAGTGTCTGCTGTCTGCTCACCACTTCATCAAGCAAACATCTTAAGCAGTCAAAGTAGTCATCCCCCGCTACCTTTCACATTAAAGAATGAGTCGATAAGATGTAGCAGAAACACTTTATTGTCAAAAAATTATAGAGATGTGAATATCCATCATAAAACCATACAAAGAGGGAAAAAAGTAACTCACACATAAAAACATAACACGTCACAACTAAACAAGCTAATAAAATCAATTTTCTCTGGTCATATGAGTGGTGAGTTTGAGTTGTAAATGAATAAAGAAATATAAAGTGATGACAATTTATGGGAAAATTATTTTTTATGGATGTTTTTCTTTATGGAGGGAAACTGTTCTTTTTCCTGAAGGTAGAAGGTGAAAACAGTGATTTAAGGTATGCCTTCAATCATATACTCTTGAGACCCAGTGAGTTAAGGCCTTTAAGTTAAGGTCTTTTTTTGTTTGTTTTTTTTTTACAGTAAATAATTGCATTAAATACATTAAGTACATTTTTTAATGGAATGTCCTTCGAAATGGTCAGTATTTTCTTTCTTCATTTCTTTTTAGTGAAGCTGTGAAACTCTTGAATAGAATAGAATAGAATAGACTAGAATAGAATAGAATAGAATAGAATAGAATAGAATAGAATAGAATAGAATAGAATAGAATAGAATAGAATAGTCTTTTTGGTCATTGTACATTCTAACTGAAAGTGATAAAAAAAATAAATAAATGAATAAAAGTGCTTACTTTTGTACAACAAACATGAAGATATCACCTTCCTAAAATAATTACCTCTGTAATTTTTTTTTCCAAAATTTTCAAGAAAATGTGACCAGAAATTGAGTATTTGATGATTTGACAAAAAAAAAAACAAAACAAAAACAGACTGAGGCCATTATTTTAGGAAGGTGACAATATAAAAATGTAGCAAATAACTGCTGAAGAATGTTTGGTCGGTTGAGGATATGAACAGCCAGTCTTCTCTCCACTTTAACCAGACTCTGTTAGTAAATCCGGCATCATCACAGTCCAGGGTGTGGTTATAGGTGCAGTAGAACACACTGCACACCCGTCAGTAATATGAGGTGTGGTCACACGGCTGCTAAACATAGGAGCTACGTGATCTGTATCAACCTCCTGTAAATAGAGCTGAAATTTAAGAACACCCTGGATTAATGCATTAAATGTCACATTTCTCAACATTTCAGTCATCCTCACTTCTCTTTCAGTAAATGCAAGTAGTTTATTTGAATGATGCCCAATTTTAAATGATTTTATTTTTTTATTTTCAGGGTTTTTTGGTTTTTTTTTTTGTTTTGTTTTGCATTGTCGGCATATATGTCCATTATTTTGGTTCTGTAAAAAGAGGAACTGGAAAACCCTTCATTATATTTCCCCTGAACTTGCTGGAATTTATCACTTCTATCTCTCTTCTCCCTTCATCTTCTGAAACTTTGTAACTTCTTTGCTATTAAAAGTAAGTCAAGCTAAGCTAATATCAGTGTTGAGTACCACCTTGGGAGGGTTTTGCATTAATTTTGAGACTCAACACGTTAGATTAATAAAAATGCACAATACAAACTTAACAAGAAACAGTTTGGAAGTACATTTACAAGTGTGGATAATAACTTTACAATTATCTGTACATAAAAACCATAGCATGTGACTTAAGTGATGAAATATGGCAACCAAGGTGTGTACAAACCACAAGGCAGATCAGGTGAATGTGAAAGTTTCTGAATGTGTAATAATGTTTACAGCCACTAGCTGACTCCAAAAATCCCTGACTTAAAGGGGTCAAATTTTGCTAAACCCACTTTCATTAGTCTTTGGTTCATTTATTTGTGTATTTGAGGACACTAACAGTTCAAAAAGTTTGAATTTGAACCCTCCAGGTGCTGCAAAGCTATCTTTATATTCATTTTGGAAAAAAACTGAGTGGATTTCTACAACCTGTTTTAATTCTTGCTTAATTTGTTACATCTATAACTAGTTACGTCACGACATTTGCACATATAAGGTCAAGACTTCTGACAAACATTCCTAACAGTACTAAAGGTGGGCGATACTGGGAATTTTGGTATCGATCCGATACCAAGTAAATACAGGGCTAGTATTGCCGATACCGATACTGATACTTTTTATTTGAAATGCCATGATAATTGAATAATTTTATGAGTTTGCCTTTAGTTAGTTGATTATGATAAAACACAGGACAAAGATTTTAGGCAAATAAACATGTTTTTTTTTTTGTTGTTAACCTACTACAATATAAAACAATTTAAGAGTATAAAGATAATAAAATAATTCTCCTTTTAACTTTGTGGTGTTACCACAGTGGTAAATGTTTATTGCACATCACACGTGCCAGTTTCCCTGTCAGCTGCAGTGAATAAGCTCCAAACAGAGCTTCTCTTTTTCTCCGTCATCACAGGCTGCTCTCAGTCAGCGCTCTAACTCTCTGCAGATTGGAGTGGGAGGGGGAGGGGCAAAGTGTGCCTGAGAGAACAACAGAGAGAGAAGTGTGCTGTTTTCAAGTAATTTGCTGGATGTATAGAAGAGAAACTGCAAAAAAGTATCAATCGCATCACGCTAATATCGATCCGATACTGATACTCACCATGGCATTGATACTATTGATATTTAGATCGATACACCCAGCCCTACTGAGTACGCCATAAATGTTTATCAGCAGCAGCAGCTGTAGTCCATACTGAAAATATGTCCAAACTTCGAGACGATTACCTAAAATGTTCAGTTGTTGGTTGAACAACAAACTCAGTCATTGTTTTCAAGGAGTTGCAAAAAACTAAATAAATGACTATATAAAAGAATATTAAAATAGATAACAAAAAATAAGACATTTACAATCCATTCTCAACTTAACCAAGCAGGAGGTTACCAGTGCAAACAAATAACAGCGATTCATCTGTGCTATGTCTGTACTACATGGACATACAGTAAGCATTTACAAAATAGTCACAAAGATCATGGAACACAGGTTATCACACAACATAGATTAATAAACACTGACCCTTTTAGAGGCAGAGGGTAGGGCTGGTTCTGCTGTCAGGTTCTATCAGAGGACTTGGCCCCCGTTGAAGTGACTGGATGTTGTTGAAGCAGCCGGTCAACTGTGACCACTTCAGCAGAGCCTGAAACACAAACTAAACATGACGGTTACTAAAAGATGCAGCTCTGACATTTTCATTCCGTTAAAAATGTGACGTCTGATGAACAGTTTGATTGAATTTGTTAAAGATTTATTTTGACTGTACAGATTTTAGTGGACAAAGGTCAAGTTTCATGTGACTATATCTTTGGCCATAACTCAATATTTTACAATCCTGTTACAAAGACATTTTCATATAATAGGGTGGATGACGTGATAACATTTTAATGTGTAAAAAGTCAAGGTCACTGTCACCTCACAAGACATATTTTTGGCCATAAATACTAGTGATTGAGAGAACTGCATAAAATAAAAGACACATCAGACTGTTCATTTTATAATATATGATATTACTTCCAACTCATACCAAAACTGATTAACTCTTAATGTTACACTTGTTAACTGTAAACTTTTGAACCTGAGGGTTTTAAAAGACATTTGTAAATATTTATTTGTGCTGATGTAATGAACCAGTTTTGTTTTTTTTTTATCTCAGAAATATCTACTTATTTATTTTACTACACTCAGGTTTTTCATGAAGTCTCAGATTCAATATTTTTTGTAAATAAAAAATCTTGTTAGGCTCATGTAGAAATATTTACCTTAGTCCATGCAAAGGTCAATTTTGAGAATCTGAAAACATGAATGTGAACATTGAACATCAGTCAATACTTTGAAACACAAACACGAATCTGCAAGTATTGACTGACGTTACCAGCAAATATAATGTGAAAAAAGGAAAAAATTACTAAAGGCCTTTTTAATCTTTAAATAAAGCATGTGTTTGAGTCAGCTCAGTGTCTCTATGATACGACATTTATGGCATTTCTGATGTTCATACTCTGATATTGTGGCAAGGTGGTGCTCAAGCATCCAACAACCTGATGGGATGGGACTCTGACGTCCTGCTGACGTGAAAGGACACACACCACCGCCTCTGATGCAGTCAGGACCAGGTCCAGCGTCAAAAAACAAATCTAGGAGTCTGTCAACTCCAAGAATGGTGAACAGGAGCGATCCTTTCCAAGCTCACACACACACACACACACGCACACACACACACACACACACATACACACACACACTAAGCCCGTGTGACCTTTACCCTACATCACTGAAGGTTGTAATTTCACTATGACGTGCACCTGAATAACAACATTACAAAACTGTCAATAAAATCTTACATCATTTGATTTATTTAGAGAATACAGCAAAGTGCACTACAGTGAATCCTACACAGTGAGTAAAATCTGTGTAAGTCACGGCCAGTCAGAGTAGTGCTTAAAAATGATTATGTATTTGCTGTATGTGTTTGCTCAAGAAAGAAACACTTTAATAAATCCTCTAAAGAGATCTGAGGTGATAATCTGTGACGTAAGAAAGAATTTCCAGAGTTGACTAAATATACAGACTTCCACTGAGTTTACTATGATTTCAACTATGTTTCCCTTCAGTTAAAATAAAAAAGTGCCTTTTCTCAAACATGAAGTTTCTCACAATACTAGAATATCGAGCAGTAATAACTCTGAATATTTAGAAATCAGCAAAAAGAAACTGAAACACATGCACTAATGGTCAACAAGACACTCATTTAAAAACAGATGGTAACGATGCCATGTACAAAAAAATACATGTTTTAGCCACTGAAAAATGTGGCAAGACAAAAAAACAGGACTAATAATATGTTGTAATAGTGTATTTATCTTACACTTATGGAAGTACATATGGGTAACAACTGAATATATTTAACAGCATCACAGACATATGATGAATTATTGAAATTAACCAAACAAATATGAACACCTATAGTAACTAGTGAACTAGAAGGTAAACTATAATTTAATTAGATTTAATTATGAGTTTCATTTTTCAGGAGTGTTTTCATTTCATTCAGCATTTTCCCAGTGTCACAGAATGTTTTAATGTCATTTTACAGTAAGGGTTTTCTCCCATGTGAATATGTCTGTTCACTTATTTCAATACATGAAAAATAAACAGTTAATGAATGTGTTTACTTTAATTTAACCCTTTGTTCCAGATAATCTTAAAACTTCAGTTAAACATCCGGTTAAGAGTTTAGTTTCAGCAAATATTAGATGTTTAAAATCTGACCAAGGCTTTCCCATTCTGAATAAAAAAAGGTTAGGTATAACCTTTAAGTGTAATTTGGCTGTTTTTGAGTGCTTATGATTTTTCCTTTATATTTGTCTTTAAAAAAAAACATTTGCCTCACCTTATTTCATATCATTTTTTTTCCAGCCCAACCTCACCTGTGTGACTTTAAAGTTATTATTCTCATTTGACATGCTGTATTAACACGCTGAACCTAAAATCACACCAAAAATATGAAATCCATGTAGGAAAAAGTTGGAACTTTACTATTTTTCACCAAATTCCATTGAACAAACCATTTTTATGTCTTGGAATGAACATAAATTGAAAACTTCAAAAAAATAATGATAAATTTAGCAACATGGTTTATATATATTTATATATATATATGCAGGCACTTCCCTTAGACGCCTGCTTCTTCTGTTTCTTCCTGCACTGAACGCGCACCAAATGTGATAACATTGGTAAAGATTCTGATTTTATTGTGCATCAGAAGTCTGGTTTTTCAGGCCTTTCAACACAATTGTCTTCATAGTATTACTTTGACATCTGCACTTTCATACAAGTTGAAAGGAGGACTCAGTTAGTTTGACGGTTTGTGATTTGGATGTGTTCAGGGACTCTGAAGGTTTAATTAACAGAATAAAGATGGATTCGTTTCCTAACAACCTTCGCCATCACCGCAGCTACAGAATCAGGATGTTAACTGTTCATGTGGCGCCTTCCAGTGGATGAATTTCAGAGTTAAAAGTTCCCAAAACAAAATCTCTTCTCTGTGATTTGGGTTTTTCTATTGAGGAAATCGCTGCAAAAAATAATAATGAGACATAAAAATACACCAAAGATTCTGGTGCATTTAGATGACGTTTTAAGGTCGTACTGATCCATGTCACTGACAGATGATCAGAGGAACACATGGATAGAGTTTCTCAGTGAACTTGGACGGGCCTCTATGTCACACAAAGAGACCAGACCCCCATTAAAATCCACAAACACCCCACACCTTCACACAATGACTATGGAGTTAGTGGGAGCTTTGTACATATTTCCATTTGTGATATTTAGAGTAAAACCTTCCTGAAGAGAAAGGCCCGATCCCAATTCACCCCTTGGCCCTCCCCCTCACCCCTCCCCCTCCATTTTGCGTGTTCACATTAACGGGTAGGGGTGTCCTGATTCTTGATGAGTCGGAGGGGAAGGGCTAAGGGGGAGGGCTGTTTGACCCTTTAAACTGAGATTTTTCAGGACCATACTACAAACAGAGAGGTATGAGAAATTTCCCATAATTCTGTTCGAATCATCGGTTAGATGGCGGCAAAAAAGTGCAGCAGTGTGATGAAAGAAACACACAAATCTAAGTATTTTCTTTGTAAATAACTTAATAATTTGATCGACTGTTTAATAGACCACATTTCTGCAGTTTGCAGTTGATAGTCGCAAAAAGATGCCCAAAGCCCATGCAACCGAGACGGTTCCAGCTGCTGACGGCATGGGGAATTCTATTGGACACAAAGTTGTTGCATCTGGTTGTAGTGGCATCGATGACTGCTGATGACGTAACAGGTCTACAAGGGTTGTCCCATTTCGTAAGTGCAAGGGCCAAAGGGTAGGGGTAAAGGGGAGAGCTGAGGGGTGAATTGGGCCAACCCCTCCTCTCCGTAGACACCCATATCACCATGAAACCTCTGTGGGTTGTGTGAAAGATTCTGTTTTACATCACCACATCTGACTTCGTTCCCGTCGTCAGACAGGGTGAGAGCTGGATGTGCTGTTTCAGGATCCAGAATCACGTCCACTGAAAACAGCTGGAGCCTCTTCAGTTCTATGTCAGTGCACAGCCTCGCCACCTTCACAAGCATCTCCTCCAGCTGAGCCACAGCTCCCTCCACCATTCCTCCTCCAGTTCTCTGATGAAGCCTTCAGCCTGTTTCTCCGTCGTTTTCTGCTTCTCTTCGATGGTTTCAATGAG
The DNA here is from genome assembly GCA_037367295.1 of Apogon hyalosoma. Taxonomy (NCBI): domain Eukaryota; kingdom Metazoa; phylum Chordata; class Actinopteri; order Kurtiformes; family Apogonidae; genus Apogon; species Apogon hyalosoma. The sequence continues at coordinate 39,467,590 of JAPQRP010000005.1, read as the reverse complement.
CTGAGTCAGACCTTTCTCTACAGACTCCTTCAGAGCGGCGAAGACCTGCTCACATTCTCCGATATCTTCGTCTGTATTGTCTTTACTGATCTTCACCAACTGTTGGATCTGCTCCATCTTCACTTGTCTCTTGTCTTGTTTTTGTCCAATTCAACCTACTTTTCTTCTCATTTTTTTTTTCCCCCAGAGAAGCATTATGTCTCCTGAACATAATGAACCAACACACATCTTGATGGTCTTTATAGAACACCTCCAGAGATTTAAAATGCCAAATTTTGCCAATATGTTCCTGAAATTATTGTCTAACTTCTAATTGATTTTCTCAAATCTCTCATCCTGGGAACATATTGGCAAAATCCTCGTCTTTAAATCAGACGCAGTTTTTCCAATATGAACTGTTTTATTCAAAATTTTCATGCAAATTTATTCAACCTGGACTTAATCTTTTACGCTGTATGACTTTGCAACAACCTCATCATTGAAGCTGCAGATCCTCCATTCAACACTTCATATATTCACATGGCGCCTTCTAGTGGAGAAGGACCAACAATGCACTGATGGGTGATAACTAGATCCTAACTCCCTCTGCTCTGACTGTTCTTGAATGGACAAAGACGATTTATCACTTTTTCTTTTCACAGTGCAACAGAACCAGTCTTTATTTATTTATCAGTAATTTATTTATTGTTAGTTTACAATCCCAACACCTCACACAGTCACTCATATTTCAAGAATACTTGGTGCCTGATATTTTATGCCAAGTGGTAACACAATTATAAAACATTTATTCAGATTTACAACAGTCAAAATACACAGAGTACACTCTAGAACTAGTGAACCTCCTTTACAAATGCTCTTTGCTGTAGTAATCAGAAGTAAATCACATACACAAACATACAGTTACATAGAACAACAGAAATGAACTATTCAGTGTCATTGAGGAGACATAATTAGAGGAGCAAAGTTTTATCACTGTCATTATAATTAAATGACAAGGACTGAAAAATAGTTACATGTATAGGAAATCCATCCAAATGCATTCACAATCAATGTTTTTCGTAACCTTATCGTAAAGAGGTGTTTAATATAGACTCTGAGTAACACAAGATGAATATAAGATTAAGACAAGGAAAATTTTCAGGGAAATTTGTCTTGAGCAATAGTGCCATAATAAACATAAATAATACAATTATAAAAAAACCCAAAAACCTACATATTCAAATTCATACTTTATTTTCAAGAAAAAGTTATATTACAAGAATGAAACAGCATTTTTTAAAGAAAAAAAAATATAAATTTTGTTCTTGTAACATTCTCATACATACAGTCTATCTATCTATCTATCTATCTATCTATCTATCTATCTATCTATCTATCTATCTATCTATCTATCTATCT
>JAPQRP010000005.1:39453743-39466092 GCA_037367295.1 Apogon hyalosoma | reverse complement strand
GGTTTTGCAGAAGTTGTGTCCACATGGGATGGTGACTGGATCAGTGAACACATCCAGACAGATGCAGCACAGAAACTTATTGTCAAATTGGAGACCACCTTCAGTTGCCATATCTAAAAAAGTAAAAGTAAAATTACAACAGTTAAATCAAAGATCATATGGGGGAGGCAAGGGGTATTGTTTTTGGTTTGGTTTGTTTGCTTCTTTGATTGTTAACACTCTAGCAGCAAAACTATTGGTTGAATTCATACCAAATTGGCTTTGTAGATTGCCAGTGACCCAGAATATATGTGATTACATTTTGGGAAAAGTAGGTCAAAGTTCTCATTTTTTATGAATTTTTAAAATCTTTTTTTTTTCTCCCATTTACTTATAATGGGCAAAATTTCAAATATCTATAGCAGGGTTTCTGCAGGTATCAGCAAATCTAATTTAAGGGTTTTTAATGCCTGTTTTAAAGCCACTTTAAACTAATTAAATGTCCATGTCCAACTGCAGATACAGTTTTATATATAGTTTTACAACAGTTTACTTTCAACAAGCTTTAACCAGGTTCTGAATAGTTCCTCCTCCAATCACTTCTGCTGAAACTTGCATTTTCCAATTTTTCCAACTTTTGCCCTCTGCTCTTTCGCCACGGCATGAGCACCCTCACAGCATCTTACAGTCCAAGCATCCGGTGTTGTGACTTCGTGTATCTGTCATAAACAATAGTCAATTAAAGGGTTCAACCTGTCAATCATCACACTATACTTCCGATCAAAATTATTAAAAGTTTATATAATCAAAATAAACCGTGAATAAGAATGTGTTTTTTCCCATCAAGTGTATTTGATTTTTTTATGCCTCTGGACATCGAATTTATTGCTTTTTAATGCCATTTAAGGCCTTAATTTTCACAAAATCTATTTAATGACTTTTAATGCTTTTTAATGACCCGCAGAAACTCTGTATAAAACCATAAATTTTGTTTCAGTTTACTTCAAACGTGGCACATATATAGAGGCAACTGATATGTTGACATCAGCACAGGCATAGACATGATGATATCTGTTGGATCGATGCCAAAATAAGCTACAATACGTGCAAGGGGCGGGGTTTGTTGTGCCTGGCACCACTTGTTGAAAAATGTTTTTGTGTTTAGAAAAGGAGCTCTGACGTTGTGCCAGGGACACTGATGTATTGGATTGTAGAGCTATGAAATGAAGTGATTTCAACAAATTGAAGGATTTATGTGACCACTAGAGGAAGCAGTGAGTTACTCTGATGCTCCCCCATAGTGAGGTAAACTAACACCATGAACCTTTGATAAAAGTGAGTTTGATAATGAAATCACAACGTTACTTCTACACGGGTGAGACTGATTATGAGGCTTATGAAGGTATAAAGTTATTATGTGATGTTATTATATTTGCTAAGTTCACTGTTTGTTGGTCCATGGTTCAGACTAAACTGTGACAGTTCATACCTTGTTTGGACAATTCCAAACAGGTTGCAATAGCTGCAACACAAACCGTACAGAAAACAGAGGTGATTTGTGGTTTTATTGTGGCTGTTTTCTGTCTAAAAACAGAGCTAAGCTAACAGAGCTATAATGTAAACTATCAGCTGACACAGCACATGAAGATTACAATACACTGTTATTTTAATCAACTGTAAAAATAACTGTGAATTTTTATTTCAAGAAGAAAACTTGATGATACCATAATACAGATGTGTTTATTCAGTGAGTGATAGTCTGTAGGGCATAGTGTTGATTCTTAGGTGATTTTGGTAGTACTAAGTGTGCTTTGTTACATGACTTCCCCCTGTTGCTGAGAGCTTAGAAAATCAATACTACACATAACCCCTTTCAAAAAAATAAAAACTTTAAACAAATCAAGTCAGATGTTATGTTAAAACAATAAGATAACTGACATTTTTTCACTTAAAATCTGATTCAAAGAGAAAAATGACAGTCTATCATGTCTGATCTCAATATTTAAAGCTGGAGTCAGTTAGCTTAGCTTTAGCTTGGCTTCACATAACAGCAGGGAAACAACTGGTATTCCACAGAGGTAGAAACATCCAACCAGCATATGTGGAGCATATGTGTGAAGAAAACCTGGAGTGTGTTTGTTGCATATGCGAACACACACTCCTCTAGTGGTGTGAATTAATTCATCTCAATTATTGTCTTTTTTTTCTTTTTACGTAGTCCAGAAAAAGCACCCTGTTTTAGAAACAGCAACAGGTAAGACTACTCTATTTAGTTTACCCAAAAATCTTTCAGTAGTATTTGCTCACTATTCTAAAATTATCATGACTTGATCAGGAGCATTTTGTAAATATTACTATTAACACAAGCAGCTGCATGAATGTAAACGTATTCAACATGAGGCAAACACAGGATAACGTTAGCCTAAATAATGTTAGCCTACTTGCATAGTTGAACTATTTTTCAACGAGACATGCAGTGACCTGTCAATCAACTGGGGTGGCACTGATAGCTGAAGTGTCCAATCAGGTTCCAGAGGTGGCCAGCGCTAGTTAGGAATATTTCCCTCAGCATGACCCGCCCTGCTCTGCCTCTGATTGGCTCATCAGTCCTCATGCCAAATCGAATCACTAAAGACAGCGAGTACTGGCCAATTAGAGGCAGACTAGGGCGGGCCATAGCTTCACCATCCCGGGGGAAATAATGGGAAATTCGGCTGCAGATAGGACTGGAAGGTGCACATCAGGGGGGATTTAGAAGTGGGCACAGTCAATGCTGACTGAAAAATAAGTAGGTATGCGCCGTATACCCTGGATTACACCACTGTTAGTAACACTTTACAGGCCACAATGAATGCATCCCTTCAACAGTCTGTGCTTCACGAAAACCAGAGCTGGAACAAGACTACCATCAATATAGAACCAGAATAAATGTGATGTAGTTTGACTCACCAGCTGTAGTTTAAAGAGCTGCGGTGCTAGAAGAGAAAATAAGCAGATGAAGCCATGTCGTCCTAAATGCAGTTCGTCTGACTGTTGGTTTCAGTTTCATTTCTGAGTCTTGCCTGTCTCCTCCTCAGGTCAGATGGTGCATTCACTGACATGCCACCCCCTTCAAGCTGTATACGATTAAAGAGTTCAGCTAAAGACTAACTTTCGTCATCGATGTTAATGTTTGTAAGATAAGGAAATGCATATGTCATTATGAGATGAGTGTTTTATAATAATAATAACTTTTATTTATATAGCATTTTAAAAACTGAGTTTACAAAGTGCTTTGACAGACAAAGCAGAAGAGCACAACAGCAGGATAAAAAAAAAAAAGATGCAGGCAAAAACATTAAAACATAGAAAACAGTACAACACAATAAGAGAGATATGTACAGCAAACTCTGACAACATGACACTCCGAATAAATTTTAATGTATCAAAGTAGAGAGGGTTGAGATTACATAACATGATGACGTCAAATCAATGTAAAAATGAAGGAATGGAATAAAAAAAACATCATGTATGTCAATATAAATGAATAACCAAAACAGGGTAAAATTAAATATTCAAACATTAAAAAGAAACATCACTTAAAGGCAAGTCTATAAAAATGTGTTTTAAGAAGTAATTTAAAACATGTCACTGATTCTGCAAGCCTTATGACATTATATTTTGGTTTAAAACATTTTTGAATCTGAAGTCTCTGAAGTTAGTTAAATGGTGCAAAGATTTTTAACGGGTATAACATCATTACTGAGAAGCTCAAGTAAAATATAGGAGAAACAAGTGTGTCTAAGTGTTGATAAGAAGTAATTTTGGTTCCAGTGTGTCAGTTGTGTTTCTCGGGTCACGGTTTTTTTCTTTCGCCTCCATCAGTTTTGGGAGAATAACTGTCTTTAATACACATATTGAAATAATCAAGTAAACTGTATTTGGGTAAAATATAACAACTGAATCAACAGGGATCTATCTAGAGCATCACATGTGCTTCTATTGCTAATATAAACCCTGAAATTAGTGTATGGAAGTTTTATTTTAGCTTTCATTTTTTTGCAGTGAAATATAGTCATGTTATTTGTAATAATCAACCTATTTGTAACAGAGTAACAGAACACAATTATCAATTATTTTATTTACAGTGGCCCATAAAGTTAGAATAATTTAGTTATCAGACACATTTTTCTTTTTATTACTATTTACATACATCAGAAATTATCTTTGACCATCTGTAATGCTTACATACTGAGTCCCAGTTACACTATATCTTTCAAGAATAAATCACATAATCACATTGTCACAATCAGATTAAAGGTACAAATATTTTATTCCAACATTATGAGCAACATAAGTGAGGTTGCCAAAATCAGAAATAGACTGAGGATGTTTCACATGTCAACATAAATATCTCACTATCATATTCAGTTAAAATCACGAACCTTACAAAAATAGGCTTTTAAATATGTATTTTAGAAAACATGAAACACATTTAGTTTTTAATATATAATACAGATCGTGAAGCCCTTTGAAGCAAAGTGAATGATTTTAAGATGTATAAATAATAGTCTTATCTCCTAAGAAGTCTTGTCACTACTTTTACTTTCAAACTGAATTTAGTCCTCAGTGTAATGTTTTAATATGTTCACATTTGTCGCCCAAACACAACAATAAGTCACATTTTTTTTATGTAGCGCACCCATGTGTTTGTCCGTCTACATCTACATTTACACCAGTGACCAGAGTTCATCATCCTCGTGCAGAGCTCTGGATCAGAAGGCGTACAAGCCCTCAGCCGTCGCCATCAGGTCGCAGTAAGGTGAACTTTGCAGACGGGTCTGGGACAAACCATTTCTCCCACAGATCTAAATGAACAGCGGGGTAACTCCACGGTTTGAAGGGGCCGTTCCAGTGCAGCAGCCGTGCCTCCTGTAGGATGTTGTCTGAGTAGCGGGCATCAGGACTCCAGCCTGAACACAAAGGAAGAGCAGCATCATAAAGTTATGACTGAACGTAGCTGTACACAATAACATGTATACAATAGACAGACTCTTTATTTTTTTCTTGCGGGGAAATGGGTTTGTCATGGTCAATACTCAAAATATCATCAATAGACATAAAAAACTTGTAGATTAAGCATTTGCTATCAATATCACAAGTATTATAAATAGCAGATATTCTTTTATATTTCCTGTTTCACTCTTGAATGTTCTGCACTTTGTTTTCTGTATTTTGTTGGTGAACACTGTAATTTCCCCACATTGGGATCAATAAAGTCTGGTCTTATTTTGACACTTGAAATACTTTCATTTTTCATTTGCTTCACAGTGCTGCTTGCCTTCATTACGTTTTTATCTTTATCTGTCTGTTAGCAGTCTAACATTAACAATTTAGATCAAATTGTTCTGACTTTATTCATGTTACAAAAAGCCTAATTTAACACAAACACACATTCGGTGTCAAGATCTAAAGCCACATTAAGTTTAATCTTGAAAGGTCTTAGTGACTGCAGGCAATTTTCTAAAAAAAAAAACAAAACAAAAAAACAAACACCCCATCTCAAGATTTTGTTCACAGATTTCTTTCAGATTTTAACTGAGGTGTCTTTGGACCATTTTCTTCCAGAAGGCAAAATAAAATCTTGAGTTAATATGGCATGGTGGGTTGAATTTAGCAGCCTTGGTGGAGTCTTATGTTTTACAACTGTTTTCTAGTTAATGATTTTAAGTCTGTAGATGTATTACTTGGTAATGCTTAAGTTTACTTTCTCCTTATGGTATGTGTTTTGAATATGTTTGCGACCACTGTGCACCTATAACATAAACTGAAAACCTCTGAAACTGAAAGAAATGCAAAACATTAAAAAAAATCAGGTCATGAAAAACCTTTAAACCCTCATCACAAAGTAAAATGTAACTTTAGGTGAATAGTAATAATGAGAAAAGGGTCATTTTTATTTTAAGTTCCTACAGTTGTCCCATCCATGCTATGGTAACTGTGTTAAAGATGGAAGATGATGTTACCCAGGTGTCTGACGTGCCACATGGGATCCAGTGTTGTATATTTGTCATGAAACACTATGAGCATGGGTGGAGTTGCGACACCTCCGGCCATGGCACTGCTGTATATGTTGATCCTGAGGGAGGGAAACAACCAACCAGCCACAAAGTATATCAATGCACAGTAACTCCAGTAACTGAGCTGAGATGGAACCGCACAAGGAATCAGGATTGAATTAAGATGGCATTTCAGGACAGTGTCATAATGCTACAAGTATCATGTTTTTTGTTTTTTTTTATCTTTGCTGGTGATATAGCAATGCATTATGGGGATTTCAAGGACTTTGTGGTCGGCGTATGCACCTAAAATTCTCCTCCATCCATTTCTCCAGCTGTTTGGTGATCTTCTGTTTTTTCCACTCCCTAATATCAGCCACAAAAACTCCAGGGTTGAATGAGCAGTCACTTGGGTTGATGCCCAGGTCTTTAACCTCTTGTTTTCTGTAATCCAGGAAACCCATGTAGGTTGTCTACAAAACAAACTCAGAGGAAAAAGAACCATACTTCAATTAAAAGAGCTGAGGACATATTTAAATTGTGTATATTTCTGAGTCCAGAGCAAAGATAAGGAGAAGACCACCTATTGTTTTTCACTCATTTTGAGATTATGTTACAAGAAATATGAAAATATCATAAAAATTCACCTGCATCCCAATGCTGCGCACTACTTCATGTGTGGACGGTAAATCGCAGTCAGTGGCAAAAGCTGCAGCATGACCTGGTTTCAGCTTAATACTGAACAGATCCTTAATGTCACCTGAAAAGCACAAGAAACTGTACGTAATAAGTAGCAAAGCAAATGTCAAAAATACTAGAGTTAATATTTATGGAGGTCACTGTTCTGAATCAAAATAATCTGAAATATTTCTGATACTGTTAACCAACTTTGTATTTTACCATCTTTACATACGTACCCTGCACAATCACATCATCATCTAAGTATATCACCCTCTTATGGTTGATTTCAAGCATAGGTAAGTAAAAGCGGACAAAGTTCAGCTGAAAAAAAAAAAAAACAACACATTTTTAGCTTGTAAATATGTCATTATTCTCAGATTAAAGTAACATTTCTACATGCGTATGTTTTGACTGCTGCTTGACAAAGTCACAGTAACTCACTGGGTGCAACAGCTCAGGACGAGAAGAATCTGGCTTCACCTTTCCTCGTAAAATCATGGGATTGAACTCCAGTATCTTATACCTGATACCTTTCAGTTTGGTCCTTTCTATGTACTGCCTGAGTAGAGTAGAGTAGAGTAGAACAGAATAGAATAGAATAGAATAGAACAGAATAGAATAGAATAGAATAGAATAGAATAGAAGAGCATTAATTGTCATTGTGTGTACAATGAAATTAGGAGAGCTACTCCAGTCAGTGTAGCAATATTAACAAAACATCAGTGCTACAGAATACGGATAGAACAAATACAAAATTACAAAAACTAAAAATAAGATAAGAAATTATAATAAAAAATTTTACCATTTAACAACTTAAAATATGGATAGAGCTTAGTAGAATAAAAACAAAACTGGACAAAATAAGAATAGGTGCAATTTACAGTATTGACAGTATGTGACAGTATGTATATCTATTAATAACAATATTAACAGTATGTATATCTATTAACAATATTAACAGTATGTATATCTATGTAAACAGTATGTATATCTATTAACAATATTAACAGTATGTATAGCTATGTAAACAGTATGTATATCTATTAACAATATTAACAGTATGTATATCTATGTAAACAGTATGTATATCTATTAACAATATTAACAGTATGTATAGCTATGTAAACAGTATGTATATCTATTAACAGTGTTAACAGTATGTATTACCCAAGAATAACAGTATGTATATCTATAGAAACCGTATGTATATCTAGTAACAGTATTAACAGTATGCATATCTATGTAAACAGTGTGTATCTCTATTAACAATAATAACAGTATGTATATCTATGAAACAGTACGTATATCTATGTAAACAGTATTAACAGTATGTATTACCCATGAATAACAGTACCTATATCTATTAACAGTATTACCAGCATGTACTGCCTATGTAAACAGTATGTATATGGATGTAAAGAGTATGTATATCTATGAACCAAGCCCCTATGAACCAAGTGTAGTAGTAGAGTAGATGAAGGATGAAGATGAGGTTGTGGAAATGGAGGTGAAATTCATCATGACAGGCAACAAACATCCGATGATGAAAAATATCCTTCAAGCTGGACAAAAATGTAAGTGACTAGAATATGTTTGATTAGAGACAAGTCTCAGACCTGGTCAGTTTGACAGCGTCACGTAGAGTAACAAGGTAGAACAACACGCTGGCGTCTGTGTTGCTATAGACGCTGTTGATGGTTGCCATGGTTGCACCCAAACGCTCCTCTGATGCACAGATGACCACAGGGATGACGTTTTCCTCCTGTGGCGTTCTCACCCCAGGAATCTGAGCTCCATGACCGAGGCCCCTCCACTGATCTGAGGTGACAAGGATGTAGAGTTTTATTATTAGAAAAATAAATAAAATGTACTTTTTAATTTATGGATAGATGGACAAGCTTTGTAACGTAAATTAATCCAACAATTTTGGCTTGAAATATTGTTCAGGATCGTGTCAGTGTTTTCCTTACTTCTTATTCTAATGTCTGTCTCTCAAAAGATTCTGACGTCCATTCGCTTCCTTTTAACATTTAGAACTTGTGACTTTGAGCTATAGTTAAATTAACACTCAGCATCAAAAACATTGGAATATGAAAATCTAGAAAATAAAAAAAAACAAACAAACAGGTGATTTTATTATTTTAAAAACGTGAGAAAAGTCACATTTTCTGCCCTATAGTTTTAAGCAACACACATGCATATCTGATAAACTGTTATTGAAAGCACTGAAGTGGGGTTGATTGGGTTTGATGGGGTTGATATCGGTTTGAGTACAGAACAAAATTTAAAAAAAAAATAACTAACATTGTGAGAGATCTGAATAAAACTTCTAGAGCTCAAATGATGGTGGACTTTTTAAAGGATAAGGCGATAGAAATAGTTTGGAAAAAGTCAACATATACATTTCATCCTTTCAAAAACAGGTTGATGAATAGCATTGAAGGGTCTGTTAGTCCCTTACTGCCCAAATTTATGAACAATTATATTAAAATAAATTATTTGTGCTGCTGCTGTTAATTATATGCCAATTTAAGTGGAGATTAATTTGCATATAGCACAAACAATAACTGTGTAAGTAAGTGACATTAGGCGTAATTGGCACAACAGTCTACTACTGTCATAGTCTCAGGTATGTAGATTATTTTACTGATGCTGTTATTGATCAGTCCATCCACAATCCAAAACCAAACAAAAATGATCCATACAGCCAAATATGACATAAAGTGGGCCGGACCAGTAAAATAATATAAATAATAGGATAAGAACTTATAAATAATGTCAACGCCAAAGTTTTCTCAATGTTTTTGAGTGAAAAAAGTAAAAGTCTGTAGGCTAATGAAAATGTTTACATCAACAAACCGTACTTGAACAAATATGAACAACCTGAAAATTCGTAAGAAAAATAAGTGCAATGTTAGCAATATTATGCCTTAGTTTATCATTTATACATGTGCATCACAACTTACAGATCTCTACAAATACACCAAACATTTAGTAACAGGCAGAATATCGAAAATTCCACATACTTCTCTTAAGACATTTCAGGTTGTTCATATTTTTTTGTAAAGGGCTAGTCTGTAAATGTGTAATTTAACTTTTTTTTTTTTTATACTAGAACAAAGAGGAAAATGTGCCGCTTTCATTATTTATAGGTTATTATGATAGTATTTTACTGGTCTTACCCACTTTAAATTGAATTGACCTCAAATGATTGTCACATCCTCGATTGTTAATATCTTCAGTGTAAATTTTACATTTCACAAATTCATTCAAGGGACCCTTTGGTGGGTCGGTTTTGGCTGCATGTTTGACACCTGTGTTCTAAAGGAAACACACATTTAATAAGAAAATAAGATGTAGCCAAGAGCCCGTCTCTCTTCTGTCATCTTTTTTTTTTTTTTTTTTTTTTTTTTTTTTTATATCCTGACCCACACTCCATTCCAGTAGATACCATCCACCAATAAAACCCAAAGAACAAAAGGGCCAACAGTTGAAATTAACATCTAAGTCAAACTAATATATACTTACATTAAACCAAAATGAAACTGAACATCTCAGCAATTCTAGAGTTTAACTTTTTGAGCTTTACGTTTTCTAAAGGCCTGTTGAAATAATATCACCATCTGAGCTGTGTTAATATTTAGACTAAATGACTCTGTCATCTCGTTCCGATCTACTTACCTACACATGTACACGACACGAAAGAAAAACGTCATATAAGGGGAAGGAAACGGCAACTGAAATGCTCAAGTCTTACTGTGACAGTTAAAGGTCTGCAGATTTGGAATGAGATTGAGAGCACCATAAAAGGGTCTGCATCCCTGACCATAGTTAAAAAGCAATTAAAACAAAAACTGCTTTTGAAATATGTTTAATCTAAGTCTGTGTTATTGTATTTTTTGCTTCATGTGCCTGATGTGCTGATGTGTTGATACGGTTTAAAGTCTATACTATCTGTGTTTATGGAATTACCTAAGGTCATTTTAGAGCAAGGGTTAGGTTTTAGCCTAGTTAGAAAAAGGGTTTGTTTTCATAATAAATTGTATTGTTTTGCTTAATGTCCCTGTTTATAAGCTATGGATAGCTTCTGGGGCTACCCTTTTTTATTAAATCACATCTTGCTGTAAATTATGAATACAACTTGTATACGTATTTTAAATGATTTGTAAATAAAATGTGAACTGAACTGAGCTACTACTGACCCTTTGATAATGTGTCCTGTCAGCGGTGGTGAATCAGTCCTGTTTCTATAAAGTACCTGATGCTTTGGGCTGAGTGGAGACTCTGAGTGCACTGTGGAGGAGGAGACACACCATCAGCACCAGCAGAACCAGGAGGACCCTGTTAACTGAAACACACAGTCTGTAAATGCATGTGTACCCTCCAAAAGGTAATACTTGTAAGTTGCTTAAATCATATTATCATACTTTACTTATTTCTCACTATTTTGTTAATTTAACTCATGTACTTTGAGTATTTACTCATTTTCTCCAAAAGAAGTATAAAACTAAGTTCAACAGAGAAAACTGGAGTTGAACGTTTATGTTCATGTATTGAACACCCTCTGGAGTCACACTCCAGTCCAGTTGGTGGTGTTAATTTACATCTTTAAGCGCCTTTAAGGAGGTTTACCAACCGTCAAAAATGCCACAGAAAAAGAAGACACGAGGCGCTTAGTTAGTTAGTGACTGTCAATGAGCAGGAGAAGAACACTGAAGTTTTCTGAGGCAACGTGGAGGGTAATTTTAGACAGAAAGAAGCGTTCGGATTCTCAGAAACCCCAGAAATAAGCAAACACATGCTACAGTGTTGTGCTGTAACATGCACGAACACACTGATTTGAACCGCTGCTTACATGTCAAGGTTCCCTACTTTAAGTTTCACAGAGTGATCAGGCTCCACAGGTGAGCTTAGGCTCCTCCACCAATGTGGCTGAAGGTGGAATCAGCCAGAACATCTGTACCTGGAATGGCCATTTTGAAACACCATGAGCCTATGTGACTGTAGTGGCTATTTGTCATCAAACTTTTTTTTTCAACTTGATTTTAATTTGTTGTTACATATTTTAGTATGGTTCTAGGGCTGTGCAATAGTTTTATTTTAATTATCTAATTATTATCTACTGGTGCTGTGTCCTGTACTATGTCTCAGTATGTCATCGTATTGCTGTCTACTGTGTTATTTCTGTGCCTACACTGTGATGTCTTTTTTTGTATGATGTTCTATGTATGGCATTGCAGCCCCACGCACTATTGCCTACAACAAATTTCCCCATGGGGTCAATAAAGTATGCCTTATCTTATCTTACTGTTACGTCCCGGCCTAGGGGTGTACCTAGGCTAAATATGTAAAGACTATTTCCAAAAGACTTATTTACAACGATCAAAACTACTATTAATAGAAAGCATCTATTGAAGTTACTAATTACAAATGATCAAAGTGACTACTAATGCAAAGATCTAGCAAAGCTGGCCGACAAACACACAGGATCCGGTTGGGAGTTGGCAGAGCAGAGAGTGAGTTGCGGGATCCACAGCCATTTAAAGGGTAGCTCATCAGGGAAAACACCTATCCACAGCTTCCTGTAAAAACTAAACAAAAGGACACACCACCCCTACAGGGCTGGAGGAGAAATACACACTCAGAAGCAC
>JAPQRP010000005.1:39426072-39443627 GCA_037367295.1 Apogon hyalosoma | reverse complement strand
AAATGTACCTTTAGTTGTACCAGGCATTAAAATGAACAAGAAACTGAAGAAAACAAGGGTGGTCTAATATTTTTTTCTGTGACTATTTGATATCATTAGTTGCTGGGGTGCTTCATTTACACTGGCTGATATGTATGCATTTAAGTATATATAAAATAAATTAAATGAATTATTTACAACATTCCTGAGTGTCTGGATTCATGAAATACACAGATGCCCACATCAGCTTGCTAATGTTTGGTGATTTTAAGCCATTTTTAATCAAAGTAGGTAAGAGTAATTTCACCTCTAAATGCCTGTAAAGCAATTATATTTCATGTTTAGTGTGACTTCACGGGCTACAGACTGGGCAATGAGTAACTAATACTAACTTTATGAACGCCACTGAGTGTACTAAACAGGTGTGTCAAACATATATTTAGTCCACGCTGGCAATACAAATACTAAATTGAGCTGATGTGGCACTACAGCATATTACATTTAGATTTTTGGTTGAAATACTTGGTATAAATATTTGAGATCCTGCTATTCTGGGATGTAAGGAATGATGAAAGTAATGCTTTATTCAATCAGGAGAAAATGTTTTAAATGTATTAATTTTTCATGTTTGTTTATTTGAATTTTTTCTTTGTAGTTTTAGAACCAAACAGCATTTCAAGAAAATAGGTTAAATAAAGATAAATAAAGTTTTAAATTCATCTTAAATGAAACTAAAAAAAAAAAAAAAAAAAAAAAAAAAGCTTAATTAGCTTTGGAGTTGTAGCACAAGTAACATCACACAATACAGGATGTGGCTTGGGTAAGAAGTCGTCTTTTGAATGCTGCATAAATAGTGCACATACACACTGTATTTGTTGTCATATACGTCACTTGTCGATCACGCAGATTGCGCCTCATCTTCTTGGTGATTGACAGTTGAGAGGCCCCGCCCTTTGAGGCGCCTGACGCTGAACCGCAGCCCCTTCTCATTTGCAGCCCCGCAGATCTCCATTTTCTTCTTTCCCAATATTCAGGAGAAGAGGAGTAAAAATCTGGAAAAATGAATGAAGAATACGATGTTATCGTTCTTGGCACCGGACTTACGGTGAGAAACAATCTTAGTAATGGATTCCGAAGCGTGGAAGTGATTTCCAACCTGTTACCGACGCGGCCAGCGCTTTGACAGTCTGGCGTTGAGCGAAATGGGCCTAATCAGCGGGGCTAGCGCTAAGTAGCTAGCTTAGCCGCTAACCGGGAGCGAGCGGCTTTGTATCAGTTAATGGAAACTGTGAACGCGGTGCTAACGGCAACTGTTAGCTCTGCTATCAAAGGAGCGCTATCTGTGCCCGGAAAGATTAACGCTACTTTACCTCGAAATGTTTTAACTCATCATATCTACTGACAGTGCAGTGCTGAGGTTAACAAGTGTCTTTCCGACTTTTAATATATCGAGTGAAGTTACTTGTCCTGCTAGTTTGGAAATAGGCGCCAGTTTGTGTAACTTGTCTCAGTCTGGAAAAGATTATAGCTGATTAGCTTAGTGCTAGCCAACGTAAGTTAAGCTAAGTAATTAGCCTGCCAACGACAGTGACGGCGTGTCATAATTTGACTGACTCATCTTTCGTCCACTGGGCCTCCTTATTAATAGTCATTTAGGATGGTTGTTGGTGTTCTCTGTGGTTAACCGAACCCCTCGGGCGGCTGAAAAGTAAAGTTGCGAACGAACGAACTCGGTCGGAAGTTTCTGCTCAGGAAGAACATTGAATCGTCATCGAGGCTTGCAATTCAGACAGTGGTTAATCCAAGAAAATCTAATACTTTTTCATAGGATACATATGTGGTTTAAGAAAACAGAATAAACATAAATGTGGAAGTCTGAACTTAAAGTGTAGTCTGGACCGAGAAGACAGTCTTACAGTAGTGACGTTACAAGTAACTAACTCTTACATTGCATAACTTGAATTTTAAAGTTATGCACAAGCAGTGGCTGAACGATGATACCCCGAAACAAAAAGATTAACTGAATTTCATGTGTGGGGGCAGCAGATGACCTATTTACGGATGTTTAGTTTGCTTACCCGGAAATTCAATTTGCCGATGTTATTTCACCGTGCTTAACTGTCAAGCTTCCTGATTTCCTTTTAATTTTATGGTTGAAGCGTGACACTGAAACCCCGTGATGACTTTTGGATTTCTCTTAAGGCCTGTGACTTGCTTCTGCCAACTCTGGGGCAGTTTTCAATTCGCTGCATGCCTGTTTTGGGTTGTGGAAAAACTCAAAGAATTCTAATGCAAATAAACAGAATATGTTGTACAACATAACCCAGTTAGTGGTGTATGTAGAAATAACGCTGACATATTGTAAATATACTGTTTCAAGCTCCAGACGAAGTAAGGGTAGCAAATAGAACTGCAGAAAGGAGTTGGTTAAGTTTTTGGTGGACAGGGTGTTGACTTAGCTCAGAGTTGGGTGTGGTTCCACCAGGACTGAGGAACCAAAAGCATACTGCATAAATCTGCAAACTCAGTTTAAGCAAAGCCAAACTGACAGCCTGTGGAGAAGGAGACATAGAATAGTTTCACAGTTTAGTTCCTGTTTGTAAATCAGTGACTCGACACGTGTCATATCTTACAACTTCCTGTTCTGTGCTGTTCAAACTGAATGAACTTGCTTCTTAAAAGTCTCTGTTAAAAAGTAGCATTAGCCTAATCATCATTATTAATTTATACAGTATACTACTTCAGTTTACTACCAATTCTTGATGTAGTTTTATCACCTAGAGTCATTTTAAACTTCCTTAAGCTTTTACTGGAACAGAGGTAATTAACTGAGCTTTGTTCCATATCATGCTCAACATATTTAATGAGTTAAGTGGGTGGGGGATGGGGTTTCCCCATCTGTCCACTACTAATGACACACTGGAGGAGTGGCTTGGGACAGCGTATCAAACTGTACTACATGCAGTTTAGTTCACATTCTGCTACTCTTGGTAAACCCAAGTAAGCAGCTTTTGACATAGAGACTAGCAGATTGTAGTTCAGGAGTATAATAGAAAGGGCTAGCCATGTGAAAAATTGCATTTCCTCAAATATTTTATATACTCAAGGTATAAATAGTAACACTAATATAAAGTCTTCCTTGTTATCGCTCTATCCACTAAATATACCAGTTAATTGTGTAGCATTATGAAAAGCTGAACAATTATTTATAAATATTATTATAATCAGGTATACTGAGTTTTGGAGGGTGGACACTGTTGGTGGTTGGTTTGTACACATCAAAAAGAGGAAACTGTGTAAAAGGACACAATGCTATCAGTGTAACAAATATAAGAAATTACTGTGTTTACAGAGGCATACAAATGATTAAAATAATTATGAACAATCATAAAGGGATTCATTCTAGTGTTAAAGCCCAGATTAATTTTCAGCTGGCACACTTTTGACATTGCATAATGTATTCTCAATTTGCAGTGAGTACGGCATCTGTGAAACTGTATTTTAGTAGTGACAGTGTAAGTACATTATTAGTTAAATCTATTAAAAAGAAAAACTTGGTTTCAAGCTGGGTTTTGTTCCCATGAGCCCATGAAGAGATTGTGACTATTTTGGAAATGTTAAATGCTGGTCTTAAAAAAAAAAAAAAGGTCTTGTTATGAAAAATGTATTTTATCAAGTGATTGTCACTTTCTGAACTGTGGGGACAACCGTCGGTCATCTGGGGGATTGAACTGCCTCTTACCTGTTCACTGATTTTTATGGGTCTCATGAGTTAAAAATTACATGGGGACTTTGCTACTCTAAATGTTTTATATTGGCTCAGTTTTCTGCCTGGCTCTACACTGTTTTTGTCTCAGTCAGCATGGCCACTTGTATCTGGCAGAGGTACTGATGACTAGGCTGCCTTCGGATCTTTGTCAAAGCCTGTATTTATATAAGCAGCAGGTCGGCTTCAGTCACATGTCACACTCCAAACAAGTGACAGTGACACATCAGATGTGAGCCTCTGTGTCCCCCAGATTCATCTGCAGACATGCTGTTTGTCCTTTGAGTAGCGGCCTGGCAAGACATTTACAGATGGACATGATCCGATTTCACTGCAGCATGTGTTATTTTGGGAAAGCACCTATGGAGAAGCTAGTTAGGATGTTGTAGGATGTAGAAGTAGTTGTATCACCAAGGTTATGAGCAAAGGAATTCTGTTATTTCCCATCCAAGTATTTGAGACTGTGTCTTTTTGTTTTTTAGATAAAGGCTAAATATGAGATAATTTTAGCAGAAGGCTATACTTTGTCTAAGTGCATTGAACTGACACATTCTGTTATGTTATTGTGTACTGCAGGTTTTTTAATGTTATTAAGACAAAATTCATTCTCAATTTAGAGCTGATGGTTAAAACAGTTGGTTTAGTCAGAAAGTAATTAACAGAACAGTTTTTATAATTTGCTTGTAAACAGATTTGGAAAACCATAGTTTTGAGTTAAGGATACATTTAGAGAAAACTGCTAAGTTTAAATAGAATGGCAACTTTTTATATTTTACCTGGGTTTTTTTCCCTTCTGTGTTATGAGGCCTAGGTTGCAGGGCCCAATCTATTCTCGGTGCCTTCTAAGTTTCTTTTTTTTTTTTTTGTTAACACAGATATTTAAAAAAAAAAAAAAAAAGTTGAATTATACATTTCATTTTAATAAAAACTATTATTTTGTAGTGGGAGGACCATATACATAATGCAAGAACCGAAACGGCTCTGAAAACCAAAAAGCCTTTTATTTTCCTGATAATCCTGAGTCATGGATGTTATTTTTGGTGGTAATGTAGCATTAAAAAAATCATTGTTTAATTAAAGTTTTTCTCTATAGAAACACTGAAGGTGACCATAGCTTGTTTTTAGTTAGAGCTGAAGTTGAATGTAACACTGGTACATGGTGTTAGGACTGGACAGTAAAGGGAAAACGATAATTACTGCGATAGGATTTTCTACTGTGATAAATAGTATTATTGTATTATTGACAGCTTGTGTTTTTTAAGTTAATATTTGTGACTGTCAGTTAGATAAATTATAATGATTTGACATTTGTAACATTTTATAATTATTGATGTTGCCTGATGACAAAGTCTCTGCAATAATATTTTTGGACCATATAATTTAGTCCTAAACAGAGTTGTTATAATTGCCAAATCAGAGTTTATACTTGTTTATGTTGTGTTTTTTAAAAACTTCCTTTAAAAATGGTAGGATCTTTGCAACTTCCTGTGTCATGCTAGGCCATACTGGAAACAGATGAAATGGAGGTTTCATCAGCTTGTAAAGGTTATGTTTTATTGTTTAGTGAAAAACCAGTTACACTTGATGCTTCCTGTGTGTAAGTTGTCAGTTGGTTGTAAAGCTTGTTTGAAAGTCCACCTAGTCACATGATAACCTGTGTTTTCTGCATCTACAAACTCATTCCTGTAATCGTATTAAGTCCTTTGGTCTGTAGGAATTCCACACTCTGGCAGACATGCACATTTTCCCTCACCATCACCAAGCCTCTTAAAGCCCTGTGAGAGCTGTAATCATCCCCACAAATCAACACAAGCATGTCGGATGTTATGCTAGTACAGGGTGTGTTGGAAATTAATGAATGAATGATTTCCTTGGCCAGCCAGCGTCACTGTAGTGGTATGGTCATGTATAAGGCAGATTGTTTGAAAAATGTATGTGTCATGTTGAAGTTGAATTGAAAGTTGTCCTTGTGCAGTAGATTAGAATACAGCAACACCTCCCTTTTATTGTACAAGAAATATATCTAAAACATGATACATGCCTGTTATATATGACAAACTCTTCGACTGACATTTAGTGCAATCACTGAAGAAATACCTCAATTCAAAGGGCATTACATTACTTACATACCATAGAAGCAAAAACCTATATCATAAGTTATGTGGTATGCAGCTTAAGTCCTCATGTGTAAATCCAGAGCCATGTGTATTTTTCTGCAGTGGTCATTTTACAACAAAACCAAACATGAAATGGTTCCTGTGAGGCGAGAATTGATCACCCTTGCTTGATATCTATGTATTGTAATACAACAGTTGGCAGTGAGATGCTCAGCAGTAGTTGTTCCAGACCACCTCACTGGCAAAAGTGGTTCATCCCAATAGGGTGAGGGATGAAAAGGCTCTGCCATGAAATCCTTCAGCCTCCTCCATATATATATATAACAGTGCTAACAAGAATTTACTCGTTTTTGTGAGATAAATTCATCTTAAAGGTGTATGTGACGTAGCTGAGGTGGGTGTTAATGCAGCTGGATGCAGTATCCTTTTCAACTTTGTTTGAAACCTCTTTTGTTTTGTCAATACAGGAATGCATTTTATCAGGCATCATGTCTGTAAAAGGGAAGAAAGTTCTGCACATGGACCGCAACTCCTTCTACGGAGGCGAGAGCGCATCCATCACACCTCTTGATGATGTAAGTTGACTACTCACCCTGTTGACTTGGTTTTGTGAAATAAGGTCACATTCAGACCTACTTGGCTCCCTAATCAGGATCTCGTATTGCTCGACAATTTTTTTTTCCCATCATTCTTTATGTTGTGCTGATTGTGTTCACTTCTGAGTTATATTAGATTTTCTGACTGTCCATTAGTTTGACTGACAGGATTGAAAAAACTTGTCATCTGTTATTATTAATTTTATTATTATTAATGTTCATGTGGAATATTTAATAGCATTTTAGTTTTAGATGTGTCACTGTCAAAATAAAGGGCAGAACAAATTTTCAGATGGTGCACTTATGGAAAGAGAAGGCAGACTCTTTTGGTTTTGTCCTCAGACAAATGACTTCTTATGATTCTGTTAATTTTCTCAACTTTCGACCAGCACTTTTTTTGCCAAACTGGAGAACAGAATTATCCGCCATCATTTCAGCCACAGTTTTCCAGTTAGGCTCGTTTTCCCAGTGAAGTGACCAGAAGTTGGCAAAATTGGATCACTGGAGTTCTCGTTTCACCTAAGAGGGAAATCCTACAGCATGTGCACATCATAGCTGCAAACACTAACAGACAGTCCCACATGTTGAAAACTGATGCTTTAAGAGGAAATGTCTAGTTCGCATCTTAATGTGCTGAAAACCAAAGACTTGGGCTCCTCACCAAGTGTCTGTATGCAGTGAATTACCAGCAAGTGTAGCAAGGCAGCCACCATGCACAGTGTAGGTGCTCTGAGCTGCAGTACTCACAGACTCCAAGGTCTTCAGTCTGTGCATCTTCAAATTTACTGACTGCACATGCATTGAGATGTAGGCAGTTATTTATAGTACTGCATGTGAATTGCATAAATTTACGATTGATCATGTTGAATTCTTATCTGCCAAAACAACAGAAAGCTTTCAGATTTGTCTGCCATGGCTGAAAAAAAAAACTGTCAGTGACAGAAAATATTCAGCTGAGGAGGCAGCTCAATTAAAACTAAGGAGACAGGAGTGTAATGCATTTGTCCTGTTTGTAAAAGAATCTGTGGCAGGAAATCTTTTTTTTTTTTTTTTTTATCCTTGTCCCATGTGGATAATGCAATCAGGTCCATTTATCTATGTCTCCCTGGACCTGTAACTCAAAAACTACAGCATGCTTCAGAATTTTACACAAGGTAGGCCTCTACTGACACATTTCAGCTTATGGTCTAGCTTCAGTAAAGTTCCATATTACAAGTGCTGCTGGAGTTCTTGACCTGCGATCTGGATGACAATCCAGAACTGAGAGTACATTTCCACTCTGTACCTGCCATATTTGATGGATATTCCTGTCCTCAGTTTGAACATAGTTACTTCAGATTTGGGAATTTTCACTCATGGTCCCTGGTCATATAAGGCCTGTTGATACATAGCACTGTATTGACATAATACAGTATACAGTACAAAATGAAGCCAGTACAGAATTGAAGTTGTGGTTCTGCTGATGGCTGCTGGCTCTAAAACACCCTGGCTCCTATGTTTACATTAAACTTCACGTATAAAATACCAAGTCAGTAATTTTTTGGACAACTCATTCTGGTCTCATTAATTTTATTTGGAACACCTACTAATAATCTTACATAAATGGCTGAGTGACGGCTAAGTTGCTTTTCAAGTTGGACTTTCCAAGTTTCAACATATCTATTAAAACTTTTTTTTTTATAGACTTGACTGTAGTTATGTTAACAAGTTCCACTATTATGACTGTAACATGTTGTTATTGTAGTGCTTGATAAAGTTTGCTGCTTTATGGGGTCAGTAAGCTTATCTCATTACCTTACCTACGACCCCTTGTAGATGGCTCCTGACCCCTTGCACTCCCCAGTTATGCCCCTTCTGTCCAAATATAGTTACCCCAGTCTCAAAAAACCCAAGATGGCAATAGCCAAAAATTATTGGCATCAAAGCAAAACTTCAGAAACCAATGGGCGACTGCACGGTTCCTCCGTTCACTAATTATACACAGAATTGACACGGAAACACATATCTGAATCCATGGTGAATGTTTAAAGTGTCAAGGAACTGATTTATAACATGCACACATGTGTTTAAGTGTAGTCACAACAGAACAAAATTATTCAGCCTTGCTGGTATGTCTGTTAATCTACCTCAAACAGCCTCTGCCTTTTCGTTCCTTACTCAAACGATTTCCTCTATATAACTTAATACCATACTATACCTTGATCATGCTTTTGTTGAGCTTCCATTTTTGTGCAATTATCTTTTCGGAAAAGTGGCTAATTTTCATGACTGTAAAACACTGTTATGACTAACGTCAGCTCTGTCTCGTCCACAGCTCTACAAGCGCTTCAATCTTCCCGGCACCCCCCCTGAATCAATGGGAAAAGGCAGGGATTGGAATGTGGACCTCATCCCTAAATTCCTTATGGCCAATGGTATGAAACCATTTACACAATCACTTTTTACACATTAGGCTTTACATTGCAACTTCACTGTCAGACTACAATATGATTCCAAGCCAAATATCTCATATAATTTCCATACTCTGTGAGTTTAGCTGTTTTATTAACTCACTGGCCGATGGGTCATGAGCTATTGTGAAGGCGCTGTCTTTGTTGCCTTTGTTAGCAATTTCTTCAAACATCTCCTTTGACAAAACTACTGGTTGGATTCATTTCAAATTTTTTATGTAGCTTCCTTGTGACACTGTCTACAAAGTATGTTCACAGTTTTGAGAAATTGTGATTTTTTTTTTTTTCTTTTAACTATTAAGAATTTGCCTTTACTTATAATGGGCCATATTTTAATGGCTTATAACATGGGAATGGTTAGAGATATCAATATAGTTACTGTTTAGCACTGATAGGAAGTCATATATGGACTTTCATTTAATTTGTTGAGTTATCGTCAAGTGAAAGTACCACCCACTTCTGTTGGGAGATTGATCTCCTGCATCAAGACCACAGGACTCTAACATAGAGCCAGAATCTGCCAATCTCCAAATTCAAGTTGGTATTGATTCTTGACATAACATACCAGTGATACAGGGCCATTGGTATTATTTTTGGTTTATGTCGTGCTACTTACCTTTCAGCGGATAAGGTTTTAAACATTTTGACATTTGAAATACTTTTGAACTACAAAAATACAAGGTTTTCAATTCCAAATGACTGCTAATCAGTGTTAATGTTTGTATTTTTTTTCACAGGTCAGCTGGTCCGCATGCTGCTCATCACACAGGTGACCCGCTACCTGGATTTTAAAGTGATTGAGGGCAGCTTTGTGTACAAGGCTGGCAAAATCCACAAAGTCCCTTCAACTGAGACTGAAGCACTCAAATCTTGTAAGTTATTTGTTAATGCACTGACAGTGGGAACCAGAGGTGGGTAATCCCAGGTTCATCAAGTCAAAATCCTGCCATGTATTGGTTCCAACCTGTTCACTGAACCTGCCTGTTTTGATGAGCACAGCTCCTCATCCAGGTAGACGAGATAATTAGTGGAATCATCTGTGTTAAGTGAACAGGTTGGAACCAATACATGGCAGGACTTTGACTTGATGAACCTGGGATTACCCATCTCTGGTGGGAACATGTAGATGCCATGAGTACACAATGGGCTTTTTTTTTTATTCCTCTTTACCACCTTTTAAATCCATTAAGGGGAAAAATCTGAAGTTGTTTAAAATTCTTGTTTTTTTTTTTTTTGGTAACATAATTTAGGCAGAAGTTCTTTTGTCTCTAACCAGCCGTAAAACCTGCTTTATTCTTGATAAACTGCTTGTCTACTACAGCTCTGTTGGGGTTGTTTGAGAAGCGACGATTCAGAAAGTTGCTGATCTTCGTTGCAAACTTTGATGAAAATGACCCCAAGACCTTGGAGGGAGTCGACCCCCACAAGACAACAATGAGGGCCATTTTCCAAAAATTTGACCTGGACAAGGAAGTCATGGACTTCACTGGCCATTCCCTCGCTCTGTACCGCACAGATGAGTCAGTATATTCCATTTGTTTAATAAACCCTTTCTTCTTCACAACATATTTGCACATTTGACACCTATTTTGAATCCTGTAAAAGTTTTAATGCTCATCTTTTGTTTTCACTCAGTTACTTGGATCAACCTTGTATTGAAACAATAAACAGGATAAAGCTTTACAGTGAGTCTCTGGCCAGATATGGAAAGAGCCCATACCTTTACCCACTGTACGGACTGGGAGAGCTGCCACAGGGCTTCGCCAGGTAGGACACTCACAGTCTGAGCACTGATTGGTCACTGCTATAGAAATACTACCCTTTAACTAAAAGAATGTGCATCTTTACTGGAGTGACTCATGTTAGAGTGGGTATATAAATGAGTGTAAACAAACCAGAGGTGGAAAAGCAGCCTGAAAACTCCAGTGGTTTGCCTGTACTGTAGGTGATCTCCTAAATGTTTTATGCTTATTTTTCATTGGGATTTAGCAAATAATCTTTGAGGAAATAGTTCATTATCTCTTGTTACATTTAATCACAGCGTTCTTCATCAGCACTTGCTCTCCTCTGCTCAGTCACACACAAACTCTTTCAGTTTGTGAACTGGTAGAGAAGCAAAAAATGTAACTTTTTTTAAATTTAGTTTTAAACATAGTAAAAATGAAGGTGTATTGTTAAAGGAGGCTTTACTATATCCTGCAAAGGATCTCTTAAGAGGGGCAGGGTGGGTTTGCAGTGGGTTACTAAATATGTAAACATGCATTTATCTATTATCTCCATTAAAACAGCACATTAGCCTTGACTTCTAAAAGCTTCACAGAGCTGTAGCACACATATCCATTTAGTTTGAGCCTTAATATCCAATCTAAAATGGTAAAACAAAAATAGTAAAATACTTCGTTTCCTAACCTCCTTATCATTCTTATTATTTCACATGGTTTTGTATCACTTGCTGTAACAGATTTTTCCTGTGCTGTTACTTTGACCATTTGAACTCATTTTTCATCTTAAAAGTAGCAGTGAAACCAACTGCCTCACTGGCTCGTAGGGACTGAATCTGGTATGAACAGAGATCAGCTTCATGATACAAGCTATCCAGGATCACTCATGTTTATCACTGAAACAGGTAACCTAAACTGAGACTAAATAAAATTTAAAATATTGAATTTCAATATAACACACAACAAATTCCTAACAAAGCAGCTCTGAAATTGACTTTGTTTTCACTGTCACACATTAAAGCTGCACCTCATCAGTCTGTTTTACTGGAGATGTCAGTGTCTGTTCTAGGGTTGTACATTTTATTGTTTTGTCTACCTGCCATGGTTGCTGTTGGATTCAATAATCCACCAGCCATATTCTTATTACTTGGCAATGTGTAAAATTGAAAATAATTGAAGAGGACCTACACTATTCATTTAATTCATCCTTATTTAGGCACATTGGATATTTAATTTTAAAGTTTGGGAAAATGCTGACATTCTCAAGACCCATTATTGTTTGCATAAAATTCTGACTTTCATTGAAAAGTGAGAAGTCTGCATCCCCGAAAAGCTGTATTGCATATATATTTTACTGATGGAAAGTGGTGCATATTCAGAATAACCTCATCATGGATGTGTGGTATTTGTTTCCATTCCAGGCTGAGTGCTATCTACGGTGGGACATACATGTTGAATAAGCCTATCGATGAGATCGTTGTAGAGAATGGGAAGGTGGTGGGAGTCAAGTCTGAGGGAGAGGTGAGCACTTTGCTTATCTGCACTGTTTCTTAGCTGATCACAGAAACCTTTTGTAATTTTACATTCTCAACTAAAATGCACCTATTCGATCTTTTCCTCACCTCTGAGATGTTTCTCTTTCCCACCACAGATTGCCAGGTGCAAACAGCTGATCTGCGACCCCAGCTACGCCATGGACCGTGTCAAAAAAGTGGGTCAGGTGATCAGAGCAATCTGCATCCTGAGTCACCCCATCGCCAGCACTGGTGACGTGAACTCTTGCCAGATCATCATCCCCCAGAATCAGGTCAACAGGAAGCATGGTGAGCACATGCACAAAATGGTTTTTATTAATTTGTGCTAACTGACTTATGTCCCGTTGAACTAACTGATCTTAAAAAAAGTTAGAAAGGTGCTTATAGTTATCAGGCAAAAACTAAACTGTTTTATGAAAGGAAAACTTGGATACAAATTACTTCTTACACTGCATGATGGATAATTGCATCTAAAACTGTCCATTGTTAGTGGTAGACATATCAATTAATAAAATTGATGCTTTTTTTAATCCCTTTAGTAAATTTTGAGTGTTAACTCAACTTCTGTTTGTTCTTTGTTGTGCTTGGTGCTTCATTTCTTTTTTCCTTTTCAAACAATGCAAAATACTTTCTTGTTCTAGTGTCTCAATTCTCTACTTTTTGTTTTATTTGATAAGAATTAATATTGGGTTTGTGTAGCCTGTAATAAATGGTTGTAGTGGTAGTTGTGTAAAAACATCTCAATTTAAGATGTTGGCCTGGGCTTGAGAAATTTTTGTCAATAGTCTGGTCGAGATGGTCGAGTCTAGCAGAGTTGTGTATTTATGAGGTCTTTACAGTGGTACATTCTAGTACTTCTAGTTCAGCACAGTCAATTGACTACATATTAAATTATTTTTTCTTGCTTCCAGACATCTACGTTTGTATGATCTCCTTTGCCCACAATGTGGCAGCACAAGGTAAATACATCGCCATCGTCAGCACTACAGTGGAGACAGACGACCCAGAGAAAGAAATCAAACCAGCCCTGGACCTACTGGCACCTATCGAGCAGAAGTTTGTCAGCTTCAGTGACCTGTTTGAACCAACTGACCTGGGAAAGGACAGCCAGGTATGCTCAAGGGGATTTAAGGGAGACACGGTTTTTGTAGGTGTTTTGTTTGTTTCTTGCACCTCATGTCCAGAAAATCATGTTTGAGTCATTTTAATGTTTAATGCAGCCTTGCATGTCCAGAAAAGTACTGCTAGTTCTGTAGGTGCCCCACCCATTCATCATTTTCAAGCTGTACAACCCTAACGCATGACTGGATCCAGCTCTGGCACCATCCACCATGATTCTGGAATCAGGAGAAAAAAAATCCATCAGGATTCTTTGATTAAACTGTATTTCTTTAAATGGGTTGCACTTGCCTTGGACACAGTAACGGCACCTGTTAAGTTGTTTGTCTGACATCATTAAACTGACAGTTTAATAATAATAATAATAATAATAATAATAATATCCATGTGGAGAATTGAGCCCCTGTATTAAAACGACTAAATTCAAACTAAATGCTCACTCTGCCTGACTGAAAAAAATTATGTGTTGGTTAATATCTAACATTTTCATCATGTAGTTGCAGCTCAGAGGGTTTGTTGGTTTTTTTGGTAGCAGAAAGGAGTGGACTGAAAACATAGTTCCCCATTAGCATCAATATTCCAGCAGAGTATGCTGTGAGCCAGCCTACTGATCTTGAACTACAGTTATGGAAATAATCATTCGACCACTGCGTCAAAGTATTTAAAAGTTGTCATCATTGTAACTTGTAAAGCCATCAGGGTTTGGGAAGAACCTGAGAAAATACATATGTGAATTATTCATTTGGTAAGAAAGTGAACAATTCAAATTGACAACAAATTTAATTTTCATCAGAAGTGACAATGAACATCTGTCAAAACACTCTACTGAAAGTCCCACATGGTCTGATAATCATTTCCCAAGCTGAATGTTAACCACATTGACCCTACTAAATAAATACTTTTGAGTTAAACAGCACTGATCTAAATAGAAGTTAGATGGATCACTGTTTGACGTCTCCCTGTTGCAGATTTTCATCTCCCGTTCTTACGATGCCACAACTCACTTTGAGACGACCTGTGACGACATCAAGGACATCTACTCGAGGATGACCGGCTCAGAATTTGACTTTAACGAGATGGAGCGCAGCAAGAAGGACATCTATGGCGACGCAGCAGAGTAGTGGCAAAGCATCCACAACACCAGGTTAACAAAAGACAACGCTGCCGACAACTGAAACTACAAAACATAGAAAACATACACAAAAATGTACACACCAGTGGGCCAGCTAAAAGTATATGGTTTGCCCATTGAGGAAGTTCATGATATAGAGAGATATGATATAGTATTGTTGGATAGGGTTCAGGGAGGGAGATCTGCTTTTTTTTTCTAATCAGTTCAGATGGATGTTGCACTAAACACTGTTTATGCCCTACAGTCTTCTGCTTCATGTTTAGAAGATGCCAAATCAAACAATCGACCTTGATTAAAAGTATAACTGTGGGAGGGGTGGCATTTGATTTTTTTTGTTTTGTTTTTATTGTATAAAAAGTATTTTGAAGATGTATATTATCTACATCAGTTATTTTGTCTTCAGGTATTTTTTCATGTCAGGTGAGACAGTGGCTTGGCTTTATCAGTGTGGATTAAATCTGGAGAGAAACTGAGTGTTCCTCTCAGGAAGTGGCAGCTCAAGCACACTTAGGCCCCACAGCCCACATTTTGTGCAATTAGGTGATGAGGGGCATGTGTGGGGTTGATGATTTAGTGTGTTTGTAACCTTGTCTTCTTCCAAGCACAACTGCACCGTATGCTAAGCCACAGGAGCATCTGCAGACCAGCATAAACTGACCTGAACCTGTTTTCAGCAGCTTCAATTACTATCACGCATCAGCAGAGATATATTAGTTTCTGTATTATACAAGATGATGGGAGACCCGAGCATTAACAGCAGTGTGCAGGGAAATGTGATCGACTGTAATTGCTTAAGAAGGACCAAATGTGTACTGCTGCAGTATTGATTTGATGAGAGCCTTGGAATATCTTGTTTTGAACAACTAAAAAAAACATTTTGGGCTCAATGATTTCTGTACTGCAAAGAAAAAAAAAAAAACTTGTCAAAAACCAAACTGTGTTTTGAGTCATTTGTTCAATGCACTGTCAATATGAATAACTGAGATATTTACAATAACAGATCTATATGCACCGTGTCTGAAGCTTGAACTGCATGTAAACTACAACTCCCAGAAGTCCCTGCTGACTCCATTCCGCATTGTAACTAGCGGCTGCTGTAAATCCTTTGCTGAGCTGTGGGTTTTACCGGTAAACATGGAAGTGACGGCAGCCCGACGCTCATTTCTCTGCGACATAGGTGAGCACTGCAAATGCATGTCCGACACCTGTTTATACCCAGAAATGTCCACCTATGGGACTGACAAATATTCAGGAGCCACCCATGGAAGAACAAATATATTTATAGACCCTTTTAAGCACATGGTCCAAAGGTTTGGAGAGGACGCAAGGAGAACGGAACCTACAGGCTGTACCTCTGGAATGTTACGTTAAAAGCACAGAGAAAATACAGACTAATGACGAAAGTTACAGTATTTACAAAGTGCATTCATCTACACAGAATACACAACCACAAATGATGTCTAACATCCACAGATTAGAAAACTAATTTCACCTAACTGTCAGAATACTAATGATTATTTGTGTAAAACCCCACGGAAACTGGCTTTGTTGACAATTTAACTGGGACTGATCCATTTGATTATCTCCAAAACTGTCTAGTTTAACTGACCTTTACTGTGATAATAGTAGTCTTGGGTCCTAGTTACCCTACTGTCAAGTCCCCAGGCCTACCTTCTACAGAGTGAAGTGGTTCAGTAGGTCTTTCACAGCCCTGCTGAGGAGTTAAGGAAAGTATGGTTGTTTAGGAAAATGAAAGCACAGTACACACAGCATTATATAGGCTGCTGCAGTTCTTGTAAAATAATTAACTGTATGCAGTGCAAATGTATGTAATGCATTACAACCACAACTCATGAACAAATCTATACCCTACATGTGCATGAAATGTCATTAATAATCTGGTAGTAAGCAGCACTACAATTTATCATTTGAAATAAGTATAAAGATCAGCAATAACTTAATATTTCATCAAGATTCAGATTGTAGCGTCTTTGGCCGAATATTTTGATATTTAGAGGGAAAACTCTCATATCTAAGTTATGAATAAATAAAACACTTAAGATGCAGAATGGATGTTGCATTTGTTTCAGAGAGGCATGCAAAGCAGTACAGCAAAGATGAGGTAAGTTTCTGTACCCTCTGTATTTATTTAAACTGTTTTTCACTGATTGTTTGAACAAGGTTTCTGGGCAGACCGGACTGCCCTACATGAGGCAGCGTCCCACGGCCGGGCCCTGCAGCTCAAACAGCTGATAGAAAGTGGAGCATCAGTCAACATGGTGACAGTGGATAACATCACCCCACTTCATGAAGCCTGCATACAGGCTCACCCAAACTGTGCCCGGCTGCTGCTGGAGGCAGGAGCTCAGGTCAGCTCTCCATCACAGTCCTTTCAGTCTGACTTGTGTAAACTGTACAAATAAAATAAATAGCACAAACACTGGCAAAAACTCATGCAATCCAGCTATGAATATGCAGTAGGCTATCTTGGTGAGGTCTGTGAAATAACGTGCAATCTCAAACAGCCACAGCTTTCAGTCTTATCGAGAAAAACTTTATCTGAGTTCTATGTTGGCCTGGTATTCTGAATCTGCAGACATTTGCAGCCTGATGTGTTCTGGTAAGTGTTAAAAAGTTCCGGATAATTAAAAGGTTTATGGGAAAAAAGACATGTTTAAAGTTATAACTTGTAACATATCTGCATTAAGATTTCTGCATTAAAATCTTGAAAAGTAACTAGGCGTCTGTCATATACACTGCCCAGCCAAAACAAAAAGTCGCACATGCAGTATTTGACTGCACACCTATGGTTCTGATTACAGGAGACATTCACTGTGACATCTTTTTTACCACGTAATGCTTATATAGTGTCACAAAAAGATTCATAATATTTTTTCCATCTATAGTTGCGTTAAGTTTTGATTATTGATGGAGAATCAGACCTCTGCATCAAGTCTTCTTCAAATCCTAAATTAGAGTCTGGCCTTTATTGAGGCTAATCCATGTGTGAAAATGATTTCTCATTGTCCTTGAACCATTCTGTAACAAGCCTGATGATCCTGATCAATCCTGGCATTGTCCAATCTGTTTGACATTAAAGACATGAGAGGACACTTACTGCATCAGTTAGAGTTAAATAA
>JAPQRP010000005.1:39378403-39399111 GCA_037367295.1 Apogon hyalosoma | reverse complement strand
AGCCACTCCATTAACACTTTGAGGAAAGTTAAATTCAGAGCTGCCATCTCAGTGTTTGTCTTTTCTCTCCATATCTGCGCTCCCCCACTGTTTCTCATCAGGCTGTTAACAGTAGCACGGCTGCAGAAGCTAAACGACAATGTTAAAAATATAGTTTTCCACAGGAAAAGCTTACTCACACATTCCAGGCTCACTGTGAAAACTGGAAAAAGCAGTGATGGATAAGAGGGACGGGATAGGGACCAGTGCGATTCCTGGAAACAGTCCACACCGCCTCAAGCACCCCCTGATGCTAGCCCACTTCTCATACGACTCCCTCGAGGTGTGTGTGTGTTTGACAGAGATGTGTGTGGGGTGTAAAGGTCACAGGGCGCCAGGTTAGCAGTGTGAAGTGTAGTGAGTGAGAGGGTCAGCCAGCTGGGCCAGACATCAGCAGGCTGTGGGGGGTTGTCTGCTTTGTCCTGCATTCCTCCACTCACATACTGTATGTGACCACGCACAAGAACAAACAGTAAGGAGGTAAGAAAAACACAGTTCCAATGGTGACACTGAAAAATGCATGAATAATAATATATTCAGCATAAACCTACACAATGCACAGATCTCATCCGCACAGTTTAGTCTTTTTCAATAAGGAGCAAATTCAATCGCATCCAGTTCTTCTTGACAAGATAAACGTCTCAGAAGTTTTTCACAAGAGCCCTGTGAAAAAGCAATTTTCAGGATGTTAAATAATACAAAGTTTCAGAATCAGGATCAGCTTTATTGGCCAAGTTTGTGCAAACAAACAAGGAATTTGACTGAATTAACCTTAGTTCTCATGTATTTTAGATAAGTATATGTATAAAAATATAGAATAAAGAACAAGAATTTTTACAGAACTGTACGAATAGTGTGACACTGAACAGTAGACAGAACTATAATGCACAAAGTGCAAATATACACGAGGAAGTTGATGGTAGTGTCAGGCAATATATTGAATTCAGTCAAGCAATCACACTTTTGGGTCATTTCTCCCACATCTAAGCTAAAACAAAGAATCTGGATGAATAGAGATTCAGCTTTTAATTTGTCTTCAGTGGTTCAGTGACACCCAGGGTTGACCTCATGACCTCCTTCAACATCATCTTTCATTTTGAGATATGAGAAGCTTTAGTTTCTTGGGCTCCTTTTATTTGTTTGTTTTATTTGTAGCATTTATCAAAACCAGCAAATGCAATTTAAGACTAAATCCACCTCCATACTGGCAAAGAAGTAACACCAAGTGTGACTTCAAATGTGACTTTATTGCTCTTAAAGTTAAATTTTTTGAGAAATTTCTGGCTTGTTAATTTGTTAATTTCAACAGGTATCAAAACAACCACTAAATGTGCTGCTGTTGAGCCATATTTCATTGAACATACAAATACTTATATATACATACCCCACATCACAACTCACCATCTCGACTATTTACATTTCCTTCAACCACAGTAATGATTAAAATTTGATCTGCAAGTTAATGCCACAGTGTAGTTAACATTAAATTGCACAGTTTAACGAGTAACACAGAACTGATGTTTGGTGAATGGTCTTTCTGATTTCCTCCTTCACTGCCCTCTGGAGGTTGTCGATTGTCAGGCGCTGAGGAAAAGAAAAAACACAACTTCCATTCAGTCAATATTTCAGTCCCACATTAAATTGAAGGTATCTCATGCATATGCTCCAGAATTATATTTACATATTTATTTATGCATAACACATATATGAACTGGGCACAAATAGGTTGGTGTCCACTGTCCATTGGCAAATATGTCCGAATTTCAGAAGATTCTCTAATCTTTGCTTCATATTCTCAGATAATAACACTGTTAGTCCTATTAAACACCATGCAGAATTTTAACTTTATATCAGCATTATTTTTTGGAGATACAGAGGCTTTAAGAATGTGGCATGACTGTAAAAACAAAGAAAGTCCAGAAAAAGATGCTGAATTCAAGAAGACATTACTTTTTAACTATTCATGGTAGACGCATCAAATTCCCATGAGTTGTTCTAAGGTACAAGATATCTTTAACGTCTGTAAAAGAAGATCCACAGTTGCATAAGTACCAAATTACAGCTTGTCGTTAGTGCTTACAGAGTATTTTCGGCCCAGTGTATCTCCACATGTTGTAATTATACTGTGGTTACAAGAGATTTGCCTAAAAGATATAAAAAAAATTCTGTTTTATGAGGCATTAAAACTATATATATATAAAAAAGCATCACACCTATATTCCAAATACATATTGTTAGTGCATAACAAGGCCTGCCATAGAAACAGTTAAATCACTGGAAAGAGCATGTGTGCATTAATATATCTGCACACAAAACTAAGTATCTATAACCAAAGTATATTAAGTAAGGTATCAATCATGCTAAGTTTGCAACAGAAATGTGAATGAAATGTAAAATACAGAAAACACACCACAAATCTGTATCAGAGAACTAACATTTATATTTTACTAGAATTTACTAGGATTAATAATTTGCTACTTGCAATATATTCAATGTGAATATATTTCTCCAATCATGTATAGTTGTGTTATAGTTGTGTAAAGAAAGACACTACAATTTGTTTTTGACATGTTGCCAAGTTGTAAAGGGGTGCTTCTGTGAAACTGGGTTCATTTTAGTACCTGGCACTTTGCCAGCTTTTTTAGACCCAATCACAAAAGAGACATTGAGACATATTTCCCCCCAGGATGTGCCTAATGATGACCTCAGATAAATGCAAAAGAATTATGCTCTTGCTCTGAGCCATCCTAATATTTCTGAATTTTTAATAAAATATTTGATCCAAAAATAGGATCAAAATTGGGACAAGAAAAGCTACCTAGGTGTCAGTGCATTTTATCTGAAAACATGGCTGTAAATGGTCCTATATACTGCTACAAATAAAGACACTGCGTTAAATTTGATGATCTTAGTGGTTTTTCTAATCCAGACATGCAGGTTTTTCATGAATCTCAGTCTCATTTCAGGTTTTGCTTGTAACCCATTGTGTCCACTCGCATTACAGCAGAACCTGCTCATTTAAACATAAATAAATCGTGGGTGATTTTGCAACAGCGGCCATTTTTGTGAAACACTCTGCCTTGCGTAATTAGTTTGATTCCCAAAATGTACCAGTGAGAGAATAAAAAGATATTTGAATAAATAATAGCGCATAATTTTTGTGTCCTTTTTACTGTGTTACATGTGGATTTTTGTATAAAAAAATTATATAAAAAAATATAAAGATGTGTTTTACCTGAAAAATAGTTTCTTTTATCTCAGTAAATTTTTATTTTTAAAGTAGACCCCAAGTGCTTCCAAACTTGCTTCATAACATTAGTCTACGTCTGGTTGACATTTTTAGCCCCTCTGTCCTGTTTTTAGGGACCAGTTTCATAGAAGCACCCAGTTGCTAGCTCAAGTTGCTTTTAGTGCAGGATTTTCTCCCTCTGTGGTCCTCTGGACGTTTGTTTCAGCAGAACAGTTATAGGCAGATTAACAGAACCATCTAAGTCAGAGTGGA
Organism: Apogon hyalosoma; assembly: GCA_037367295.1. NCBI lineage: Eukaryota > Metazoa > Chordata > Actinopteri > Kurtiformes > Apogonidae > Apogon > Apogon hyalosoma. The sequence continues at coordinate 39,395,570 of JAPQRP010000005.1, read as the reverse complement.
ACACATGACTTTTTCATTTAAGACAAAAGAGGGAGATGCAGTGAAATGTGTGACCTTGTTAATGGATGTCTGGTGAATGAATGTTTTTATGGCCTTGAGTCGGGTACACTGATACACTGTTAAACAGACCAAATGTATTTACTCAGATCTCTGGAGTCAGAACTGTGAAGAAAAATCCAATCGGTGTGAATTCTCCATCCACTTTTCCTATGTATTAATTGATGGAGTGAGGGCCTCGACTGCAGAAGCGAACTGGCGGAGTCTGTAGTTTGTGGGAGTGCACAGGGAATGTTCTTGGGTTTACTTTCTAACTTTAGACGTCCTCTGAGCGTGTGACAGACTTTAGGGTCCTTATGCTTTGTTAAACAGTCCATTTATGTCGTTCCAGACTAAATGTTGACATGTCTTTCAGATGTGTCATTCTTGTCCAGCCTTAAAAATCTCCCCTGTGACCCTAAACCGCAGACCTGTCGACCAGTCCCAGTATTATTGACATGTCTGTGAATGGACAGCGTGTATCCCAGTGGACTCTGTCAGGATATTGGGTAATGTCTGGATTCCTTGCATCGCGGCCATGCAGTGCAGCGTTGGCGGTCTGCTAAGGCAATTGTCACGGCGGTGAAAGATATTGGGAAGGCTGCAGCCAAAATATGAAATAACGATGTGAACGGGTTGCAGTTTTCCACCAGAGGCGACGTGCTGAATGTCTGCAACGAGGGGCTGAACGGAAAACAGACATGTAATAAGAGATGGAGCGTGTGTGTGTGTGTGTGTGTGTTGGCAAATGAAAGAGTGGAAGCAAGTGAGAACAACTGGAATGTAAGTCCATGAAAGAGAGCCGCCGTGACTAGTGTGTGCGCATGTTGAACATAATATCAAAATATTCACACAGTCTTTTCGTGACATACTAAGCACTTTGAGCACCTCTTACACAATCAGACTACAGGTCTCAGTAGTCACAAACAATTAAGAAAAAAATGCCAAAACTTAAAACTCCCATGAGGTTTGTTTCAAGTAAATGTAGGCATGTACAAACCATGGTAACATTTTCCATCATATAGCTCAATATTGTCTTTAATTATCTGACCCGTAACCACACATAAATACCCACTTTTGTAAAACCACTTACTCCCATTACCACTTTGTAATGTAGCTTTCTGCCTAATTTTAAGGTTCAGCCCTAACATTATGACTTCATCTCAAGACATTACCATTAACAGCACCTAGCAACTAATTTGAACTAATTATCATGATAGAATCAGAAATATCTGAAAGACCACCATGACTATAATTTTGCTGTGGTGATTTTTTTTTTTTTTTTTTTGTTACCAATAAAGACTTAACAGAGTGAATGTATTAAAAGTCAGTTTATCAGGCAGGTTTAGAGCATGCAACCTGTACTGAAATAAAGGTTTGTACAAAATCAAAATGTATAGTCACTGGTTACAGGGCTCTGAGGGTTCAAATAGTGGTGATATGTCGACATGTCCTTGTTTGTGTGAATAGAATTCACAATGCAGGCATAGTATAAGGATCTTTGAATACAGGCCAAGTAAGAAATGCTCTTTAAATGCAGTGGATTTACTTCAAAACACTTATTACTACAGTTCCCACAATGCATCATTCATTAGTTCAGTCCAGAGCCATATAAAGAGAGTTACGACACGCTTTGATATCGCTGCTCCAGTGATCAGGTGGTTCATGTAAGCCTAAATAGTTCCAAACAAACCGAGCGCTGTCATGTTCTTCTATGGGACAGACAGCAGTGAGCGGTAAATCTCAAAATAAACCACACACAACCGTTGTTGCACTACTGTATGTATTGTTGTGTCAGTTTTTGAGTAGTGGGGTTGATCACTGAAAGGACTGCATCTATTACTTTGAAAACTCTTAAATTTTTTGGGGGGAAAGGTTCGTGTTCGCATCGGTAGGCTACTTATGTGAGTGGTGCTAACTTCACAAGTTCCTTCATTCTGCAATTGTACTATACTCGTAAGAAGATAGACAATTTACCATTTTAAGTTTTACTATTATAGGACTGAGGTACAAACAGAAAACAGTGGTTATCTGTGAACACTGTGCACCTGCCAAGCTCTGCTCTGATAACACACACAATGAGGCATTAACCAGCAGATAGCATAGTGGCTAACTTAGCATTTTAGCATTAGCACGGATGCTAAACTCATTAAAAACTCAACATTAGCAAACTCAAAACTCAACAGAATTCTTATAGGATGAGTTGGATTATTACAAATGCCAAGTTACAGAAGTTTCTTCTCTACTACTACTAAAGTGAATAATAACTTTAATGAACTTTTATTGGCAGAGCTCAGCTCTACAGCTACTCTCCTCCTAATGATCACATGACCTCAGCTGACAAACTGAACCAAACACCACCAGGTTCAGCAAAGCAACTAAAGTAAAACCCACTGATAGCTAAATTTGTACTAACATTACCTTATCTTAAAAACTATAATTTGTGCTTATAGTGGTTAAATCTCAACAGCTGGCCAAGTCAAGCTAAGTATAGGGCTACAGCTGAAAACTGAACACAACAGTTGTTTAAGATATAAATTTATACAAACGCTAACACATACAAAAGAAACCATAAAAGTCCGTTAATACAGGAAATACACTTGACAATTTGAATGATGACAATATCTTATTAATTTAGCGCTGGAATTGCTTAGATCAGATGCAACAGAAATAAATGTGTTCCGATGCTGTTTCACTCAGTGTTGGAACTATCGGCTCCTCCATAACCCGGAAGTAGGTCCATATTTCGCCTGCTGTTTTTTAAAACAGGAGTCTATGGAAGTGTCTTGACTGTTCAGATCGAAGGCTCTGGTTCAGTCTAACCGGAGCATCTTCAAACACAGGTTACCACACAGTCACTATCAAGATTATTTTCAGTAAGTAATAAAACTCCTTCAGACATGCAGAGCATTATACTAAAGTTTCTACCACAGATTCACTAATATTCTCTGTGACAAGTTAAAAAATGTAGAGTTTCCCGTAGCAACATGGAAAAGTTGACTGCACTGGAATCCTCATACACCCACTACAGTATCCCTGAGTGAGGGTCGTTGGAACAGAAATGATGGCAAGACAAAAAAAGTGGAATAAAATGTGATGAATATAGAAAGAAAAGCAGAGAGGGGAAGTTTTGCCAGCTGGCAGCATTAAATATGACTGGAGGTTTATTGGTGCGTATCTGCTTTCTGAAGGAAAACCCTCTATGAATATTTTACAAGACAATTAAAATTCTTCAGGGTCCTTCAAGCAGATCAGTTTCAGGAAAAACTAATTTGCACGCTAAGAAACTGTTGACAGAGATATTTTAGAGGTGGTGCATGTGTTGTTTAAATGGAGGAGTGTGTTGGGGGTTGTGAGGCAGGTGCGCTGTCCTCAGGCTTTTTGGCCCTGAAACAAAAGGTTAAAGTTCAAATCCTTTAAGAGCAGGCCTTTGGCAGCGGGATTGACAGCTTGTCAGAAAAGTGCAAACTTAACACAGCTGACATCCGGTGCAAACACAAATAGACTGAGGATGTCAAGTGAAATGAGTGGTGGGCCGTGCATTTGGTACCTGGGCCTTCAGTGGGGACTTAATCAACTTAATCCACCTCTGAATACCATCACTATGACGTCACAATTACGGAAACTATCACTGATATACAAAAAAATGCAAAATAGCACGGTGTGGCTTTACAGAGAGGGGGAGACATTTTGCATACTGAGGGCGAATACCATTATTACTAAAGCAAGAAACCCAGTTAAGATAACTCCAAACCTCTACACTACAACCACAACTGCACCATGTAAATCATCTGTAGCAGTTCAATATTTATCTAATAACATGACAAAAACATCCAAAATTTAAATAACATTGTAAGGCTCAGAAGTTAAGAGAATTTATGTTGAAAAAATGGAAGGTTTAACAGTTGAGTAAATTACAGGGAATAAGTTAATTCATGTATTTGTTAAAAATATATTGACAGTGTTTACCCAATTAACTATTTACATTTGTTTTGCAGAATTATTATTTGCACATTTAGACATTTAATTATTCTCATTTGTTGTATATAAGCAGCTAAGATAACCTGTTGAATCTGCCTTTCTAAATCACATTTACTGATCTAAGCACTGATAGCTCCTGATTGGTTAGTTCAGTCATGTGAGTTTTATGTCAGGAAGTGTTGTGGCGGTAGCTACCGTGTGTGCCAAGTAAAGCACTGTTCTAGAAGAAATACATCTCCATCCTGCTGTCTCATTTTATAAGGAGTGAACCATAAACCACCAGCGAACCCTCGTGTTACAAAATCATAGCCTGCTCACCAGAGATGCTCATTATTTATACACAAAATCCAACCTCCTTTCTTTGTGCAGGAAAACTTCACCGACTCCATCATAGAGGTGATCTGTGCGTTTCAGTTCCTTAAATAAGTCCTTTGTATGTCCATGGAGGCCAAGGCTGAGTCTCCTCTGTCCAGTTGTATTCCTGACATAAGTTTCTATTCTCTTGATGGCAGAGAATGCCCGCTTGACAGTACGCTTTCCCAGGCTCAGACAAGCTAGCTAGCGTCGGAGTTGGCCGACCTCTCCTTACCATGTCCAGCTTTTCTGGAAAAGTCCACCTTGAAAATGGATTTTTACGTACGTCTGAGACCAAATCTTTTTCCTCTCCTCCATCAGCCATTGTGGGCGGAAAAAATTCTACCTCAAATAGTTCAATTTAGTTCAGTTCAATTCCAATGAGCTTTATTGGCATGAATCAAAAAGAATATTGCTAAAACTATATCAAATGAGGTTTGCTCTTACCATCCAATCAGAGGAAGCTAGCTGGCCCTGTGAGGTGAAATTGAAATCTGATTGGTTAAAGGAAACGGTCCTGTTGCTATACAGGTTAAGTTACATGAGCCTTCACTACTCATTCTGAAGGCTTAGGGCAGATTAGATTAACTCTAGCAACACATACAGACTGAAATCTGATTGGACAAAATGTCTTATATCCACATACACGTACTGGAAGCAGCGCAGCCAAGAGAAAGAAATAAGAAATGAAGAGAATAGTCTATTGGGAATAAATTAATACAATTTCATGAAACAAATATTAAAATTTAGGCTGTAAATGTAGGTCAGTTTTTCTGATGATGTTTATGCCAGCAGAGAAGGCCTTGCTGGCCCTGATGGCCCACCACTGGTCGAGACAAATGTCAAATAAATTACATAGCATTGTTGAATTTTACAACTTGATTGGTAAGGGACAGCATTCTGTGCTATATACTACAGATTCTAATCCAGATCCTTTGCAAATGAATAAATCTTTCCTAAATCTTCATATTTGTTTGTAAATGTCCATGTAAGAAGTGGATAATGTAGAGAAATATGATTAGTATTGAAGAAAACTACACCACTTTTACCACCATAGCATACCAACTGCACCCTCAAAACAGAAGAAAACAAAACAACTCAGCTCATAAACATACATGTCTATACTGGACAGAGACCAGATGTTACGTAACATCTGAAGGTTAAACAACAGAAGTCCACACTACACCAACACCTCAGTATAAACACCTGATATGTCCAATCCAGCCTCTCATGTTCTATGCACACTGTTTTTTTAATCTAGCCAACATATATAATAATACAGGTAAACATATTGAAGTATTACTTTATGACAGTGTATTATAAAGTTAATTTTTTGCACAGAACATTTGCATTTTACAAAGATTCCATTTGTATTAATCAACAATAATCATTTCATTTACTTCTTAAACCAATTTGATTATTAATGTGTATTCATAAAGTATTAAAACGCCTGTAATTTCCATCTAGCTGCTATGACCAAATCATGTAGATATTCAGTACAACAGCACTCCCTCTTGTACAACATTACTTAAATATGTAGGGTATCGCTGAAGTAATGAGGCCAAAAAAACCACTGAACACCACAAACTGATATATGTAACATTGGGTTTTTCCTTTAAGTAAGTGACATACATTTAAGTGATGCATCTTAACCTTTCCCATCCAACAGAAAACCATTTTTCCACATGTGGTTCACCTTATATTACGAAACCACCGCAGGACAGATGTGTCATGCCTGCAGTAAGAGGTCCTGCTCTCTGTTTGGTGCCCGTAATGTCGAAATGAGGTTGGATTACGCTGCTCCTAGAATGACATACTCTGTTTTTTTTGCTTCTGTCCACATCCATCTTTTGTTACTTTGGTTATATAATCTATTTACAGACACTCTGACAGAGCAACTGTCTTGCAGTGTCTCTGTTGTACCGTATGAGTGTGTACAGGCCTTGTGACAGTGTGTTTGTCTATTAATCTTTGCAGATTATTGTGTTTGCAGTGTATCACCAACTGTGTTAACATGGGCTGCTCGATTCTACTATGAACTTAGATGAAAGTCTAAATAAGAAATTACCATGCAAGAAGAATTTTCAGATTACCTACACAGTTTAAGCATAACCAAATTAAGTCTAAGGCTTATTTTAGATATGTATACAGTACACTTTAACTGTGACTCATCAGTGATGACAATATTAAGATGGTTAGGTAAAGTAAAAATGTCATGTTCCATTACATACAGCCTCATTAATTTTACTTTAAAATATGTTATCTTAATCTTTAGTATGATTAGGAAAATAATCCCTGTTCATAGTTGCTTTCAGCTGTTTCTCCATATTTATAGTAACTCATCTTCCAAAAGTACATCTTACACTTAAAAGTCCTGTAACTTCTACTATTATTTCACTTTAAGGAATGATTTGTAGAGGACATGTCATACCAGCTACACATACACTATCACTCCTTTGTACCTTGAACACACCCTTGTTTTCCAGTTTTATTTTTGTTCGGCACTGGCTGTTCTAAATGCAACACTGGCTTTTAAATCTCAGCTTCAGGCCAAAACTCAGCTCCAGAGAAACTTCTCACCAGACCTAGACATTCCTTCTCCTTACTTTTCCTTGTAATTGCTCAGGCACAGATTTTTGGCATTGAAATGTGTGATGGCAATACAATATGCCTATTAATATAATACATTTCTGTGGGTTTTGCAGTAGTCTCTGTCACAGGATGATAAGTACTGGCACAGCATTAAATGCTATTATTACCAAATGAAGTGATATATTACTGTTCTGATGAAACCTACTGCAGGAAACTGAGTAAAAGTAGTCAGGTGACATGAAAGAAGTCTGATTACCCTGTTTTAGCCATGTCAAGAGTGTAGTTACAGTTTATACAGAACAGAAACAGCCACACTGAAGCAGACATTCCTACTGGCAACACTGTGGATGTATTCACACCGAACTCTGGTTTGTTTCCTCAGAAAGTCATTCGGGGAAGTGTTAATGTGCAATCAAACTCTGATGTGGATCAAAGAACTGAACTCTGGTTCACCTAAAAATGTAGGCCTCGGTCTGCTTCAAGTGACCCAAATGCAGGAAGACTCCAACATAGGGCATTGTGGGTAAACATAATCTAAACAGCCATGGCTCAGGAGGTAGAGTGTGTTGTCCAATGACCGAAGGGTTGGCGGTTCAAATCCCAATTTGTTCTAGTCTGTCCATTGTGTCCTTGGGCAAGACACTTCACCCACCTTGCTTCCAGGGCCACTCACACTGGTATATGAATGTTCGGTGGTGGTCGGAGGGGCGAATCGGCAGCCACGCTTCCGTCAGCTTGCCACAGGGCAGCTATGGGTACAGATGTAGTTTACCACCACCAGAGGGAGAATGTGAGAGTGAATGAATAATGGATCAATAATGTAAAGTGCTTTGGGCGCCTTTAAAAGCACTATAGAAATCTAATCCATGATTATTTTTATTATTATTATTATTATTATTATTATTATTATTATTATTGTAGTTATTATTATTATTATTATTATTATTATAAACCAACACTCCATATTTTGTTTTCATTTGGTGGAAAAGGAAGTTGCTCTGCTTTAACCCATAGATGAACAAAGTTTCTTGTTCAGTATTCATGTTTTCTTCTCCTTCAGTAATTCTTGATGCAGCGCCACCACAGGTGAGGAGGAGAACATGTTATTCAAAAGGTTTGGTTTGTTTGATAAAATGCAGTGTGAAAACAATTAAACTCCACTGAAAGTTGGAGTCTACCAGTCTAGTAGGTGTGAAAATGACTTCAGGCTGGGAAATAGCTTATTTTCAGGTTTAAATGCACTTTCAAGAGCTACAAGCTAAATTTCCGCTAAATGCTACCATACCCACAGTGATAGGCTAACATGTTGTTTACCATGTTTAGCTTCTTAGTTTTGCATGTTGCGTGCTAACATTTATTTAGTAGGACTAAATAGAAGTTCAGCTGAGACAGAACAGGAGATCACTCTGTCTAGTATTTAGCCATAATCCACAGTTTGAACAGAGTCAAATGCCTTCTGGGACACTTCTGTTTTTGTTCCTCTCATTCTGTCTGATGGGGTATTTCCACCGTTCAGTCTCAGTCCATACGTTAAAGATGGAAAACAGCTGTCCACCTCCTCCTACTGGATTTCCCAAGATCCAGTTGCTTTTGGAGCGCTCTCTGATCTGATGGGTGTCACCTGCAGCTTTACACACTTCGCTGTCTGGACGGAAACTATGACAAAAGGCACACCGATCTGCTCTTGTTCAGGGCCTTTGATCCGGAGTTTAACACCTAATGCCCGACACATGCACAAGGTGTGGACACTGCACACGCAGAAGCCTGGCTTTAAAATCTCATTAGATACAGACAGCATCAGTCCAGTCATTCATGAGTCTAGCGCGTCTCTCAGATGATTTACCAGCATCACTTTTTGCCCCTAGTGGTTTTCCGAATCAAGTGGGTTCATCCACTGGTGAAGTAAATATACCAGGGTTGTTAACGTTGACAGATTACAAATGTTGACCCTGCATGCCACTGGCTGTATCTGCAGGTACAAACACACACTGACTGTCTGGAATCACCAGCACTAAGTAATGGAAGAAAACACAAGAATGGTTTTCTAAGTAGAAAAGTATGCAAGCATGGACTGACAGATTTGTTTCGTGCACAAACAAGATCTCACACCTCATTTTGTCTCCTTTCTTGTTTGAACCTTTTCCTTCCAAGCAGCAGCTAAACCCCCCCGCCCCATATCCTTTCAGCCAGCCTCTGTCCAACATCTGCTTTGGCGAGACATTTAATTTCACTTGTTACGTCAACCACACACTCCGACTTCCAGGCAAAGCCATTAGATTCACAGAGGCCGACAGAGCCTGCGAGACAAAGGAAGCTTTTCACAACGGCATCAGACCTGGCCATATGTCTGACATTAGCTCTGACAAGAGGTTAACATAAGGGGCACGATGACGGCTCTGCAGCGGAGACTGACTATGAATATGTAGATGGAATAAAGCACTCATTCTACTTTTGTGATACATTTAGAGGGATTGCTATTTTTTAGCCAATGTTTTGACCTAGAAAAGTATGTTTGAGACAATGCTGGTAATGTCGTTATGATGGTTTTCATCAACTCAACTCTCCTTGACTTCCCTTAACACAGGGGTATCAAACATGCGGCCCGCAGACCAAAACCGGGCCGCCAAAGGTTCCAATTTGGCCCGCGATATGAATTGGCAAAGTGCAAAAATCACTAGTATTGTAGCAGAGTAACCTATAAATATTGAAAACTAAAAAAAAATGTTCTTTGTTTTGGTGCAAAAAATAACAATAAATTATGAAAACATTTACATTTATAAACTATCCTTTCAGAATAAAATGTGAATAACCTGGACAAATATGAACAACCTGAAATGTCTACAGAAAATTAAGTGCAACCTTTAAACTATTTTGCCTGTTACTAAATGTTTTGTGTATAAATGTATGTATAAATGATAAGTTGAGTTGATATTGTTAAGATTGCATTTATTTTTCTTAACAAATTTCATTTTTGTCTGGTTATTCACATTGTTTTTGTGAAAGGATAGTTTGTAAATGGAAATATTTGCACAATTTGCTGTTTTTTATTGCATTAAAATGAAGAGAAAAACTTGGAGCTGACATTACTTATGGGTTCTGTTATTATTTTATTGGGCTGAGTGGTCCCTGAAAGACAATGGGTTTGATATCATTGCCTTAACTCGATGGGGCTTTACTAAAGGCACGGTGCATTCCAAGTAAACGACCCCTTTATTATGACGCGTCATCAAAGCACAACTAAAACATTTTGTGACCATTTTCACAGCAACTATTCAGCTTCTAGAATCTGTGTTGGACCACTGGGTTGATTTGCATGCGGCCATACTTGTTTGAAAAGACAAAAAACCATAGTGAATCTGTGGTTTCTTGTCACTTTTAGCCTCTCATCCGCTTGCTTGGAACTTCAGTGAAGTGTATACTATACAAAACAATAATAGGATCTAGTAGTTATTACGTTCATGTAATGGAAATGCAAACACAAAGCCTGTGCAGAGTAAAATCAAGCCGAGCTGATACCGTCAGTGGAAAATAAAAGCAGCAGTTGTTTAGTCGAACACAAAAACAGGAAGCAGCTAGTCTGGCCCTGTTAATGGTTTTCAAAGACCCCTGAGGCATCCTCACAACATGTTGTTCACATCTAGGTTGTTAAACATGCAACAAATCTGAAGACGTGTATGAATCACCGTTTAATTTCTATTTTGTTTGTAAAAATAACCGAAATCAAGCATTGAGCACCCTCCCAACTGTCTCACTTGTCTACGTCCATGATAACAGCCTGTACATGGATTCAGGGCTGATTTTACCTTTAAAATCTTATTCTGCTCCTCTGTGGGGGAATCATTGGGAAAATAATGTCCATAAACACCACCAAAGAGCCGATTCCCAGCACAAGACAAACTTCAACACAGACATCACATAAGCACAAGAGCACATGCGAACATTAAGTATTGCACTGTTTATCTGTACAAAAAGCAACTGGCAACACTTATTTACACACTATGCATTGGTCATTAGAATAAAAATAATTCCTGCAAAAAATACATCCAGATAAACTTTATTTATCCCCCGGAGGATTCAATTATTTCATCACTGTTTATTAACATATTGTTGCATTATTACTTGTATACTTACTCATTAAAATCTGGAATATTCTAATAAATCTGGATGATTAGTATAGATTAAGTGCTAAAATAGTTCTTTGGATGAACTGAATTTAAACATGTCAGCCTTGACTTTGAGCTCTGTTGCGGTCACTCCAAAACTTCCAGAATACTCTTATGACAGAAACTGACACCCACTGAGAGGAGAAAGACGACACCCACTCAGGATGTTGGTAAACACAGATGAGGTTAAGAAACGGAGACATGAGAACGCTGCGTTTCATGTTTCAACCCAAAAAGTAGGTCTAGAACGGTAAACTTACACAAATTCAAGGAAAAGCTGCTGCTTTTACATGAACTGCATTTACCACGATGAGCAGCAGTTTAGTCAGAGCTGACGTGAAGTGTCCAACAACAGGAAGATGGGCCTCATGTGTTCTACAGTCACAGCATCTGTGGCATCCAGAAAGTTACGTATTTTGGATTAGATTCTTATAATTTTCTTTCTCAGTGTGTATGAAGCTCATAATGATACTCAATGCAACTTTATTTATAAACAACACAGTTGGCCAAAGTGCTGTACATAGACATAAGAACAAATAAAACACATACAATCACTTCTTAAAACAGATTTTTATAGACTAGCCTTTAAGTGATGTTATCTCTTTTTAATGTTTTTAATGTTTGAATATTCAATTTTACCTTGTTTTGGTTATTCATTTATATTAACATACACGATGCTGTTTTATTCCATTTCTTCATTTTTGCATTGATCTGACACCATCATATTATGGTTTTTTCTGCTCTCTACTACAATGCATTCAAACTTAGTCATGTTTTCGTGTTTGCTGTACTTATTTCTTTTATTGTGTTGTGTTGTTTTCATGTTTTTATTCTGTTGTTGTGCCCTAGTACGAAAAAAAAAACAAAAATACAAAATACAGAGGATAACATTATAATAAATGGCAATAAATCACTTAAGAAAAATCAAATATAGAGAAAAACTATTTTGGAAGTGCCACAAAAGTAGCACTGGGTCTTTATGGGTTAAGGCAGGTAGATCGCCACTGACAGCCTAGGTGTGAAATACACACCTGCCACTGAATGCAACACAGTTCAGCAACACCTCATACTACAGACGGCCTTGACAACACAAATGAGGCCAAAAATGACAGGATGGCTGCATGCAAGGCTGCCTAAAATAACACTGATATTTGGAGGACCTGATAACCACAAAAATCCCCTCCGACTGGTAATGAAAGGCTACCAGACATCCTCTTTTATCCATTTTTTCAGTGAAAATCAGGCATTTTCCTGCATTTAATTTACTGACCATGTAGATGTTCATAGAAGCTCATGCGTAAAATTAAAGGTTATTACCTCCATCAAGGAAGTTATGTTTTCATCAGGGTTTGTTTGTTTGTTTGTCTGACTGTTAGCAAGATAACAAAAAAGAAAATGTATGGACAGATTTTGATGAAATTTTCAGGAAATGTTGATACTGGCACAAGGGACGAGGGTGGGGGGTGGTGTCTGCCTTGGTGGAGGTATGCGCTCTCTGTGCTTTTATAGTTATATTATACTAGTACATGTTTATACTTTTTCAGCAAAATATAGAATTAACTTAATGTAAAAACAAGCATCTACAACTACAGTCAGAAGATGACAGTGTTTACACAAAGTCTCTGAAAGTCATACCTGCTGCTGAAAAGATGAGAAACTCTACTTTACCTGAATCACTGAAATGTATTTATAGGATTAAAACACTTGAGATCATTGATGATTTGTGGTCTGGTTTATGTCTAATGGTTATGTCTTTGTGTGTCGCTGTCATAGAACGTATCGGATGAATCCTGTGTCACAGAGGATTTGAGACGTGACTCTATCACCCAATAATGATACGAAACTAACGTGCCACTTCCACAAGTTTCCACAAGTCAGTTAAATTTCATCACATGAGCACTGAAACCATATTTCATCCAACATTTTCTATTTAAGCGTTTTGTGTGAAAGGGTCTCGTGCTCGCTTCCTGGCCCTTTGCAGCCTCATTGAGACTTTTGATTTTCTCCTATTGCATTATAAAAACCGCTTTATGAGGAGGTTATAATCAGAGGCCAGTGTGATTGTAGGTTAGATGGTGATGCAGAGTGTGGAATGGTGAGGTTGGAGTCTACAGTGGCAACAGCTCTGTGTACAATCCCTCAACTCATTTGGCTGTGCTTATCAACATCAGCATAAATAAAGTCCATAATATCCACTCTATCTTACGGTTGTTTGACACTGTTTTTATAACCAGGAGAAAATAGAGAGTGGATCCTTAAGCTTTTATTTGGATTCGGCAGACCCGGCACGATGGCACGTGACACCCGGGGGTCCAGGAACATCTGTGAGGATGACCAAGGCATTCTGGGAAGAATGGGGACTTGGTTGGACTGGAAACAGAGGGTGGAAAAAGAGAAAAAGAGAAAAAGAGAAGGTTCTTAGCAGTGGTTGTGGTGTGGCACGTAACCATCGTACAGGACTGTGTGTGTGTGTGTGTTAAAGTGTTTGATGTGCCAGATCTGCGGGTCCATTAGCTGCTCTCAGAGGAGCAGGAAACTAAATCTTTTCATGGCTGCTGTAAGTCATTTTACCATGTGGAACTGCCAGGGCCTTTAAACCCGTCTGCTGCAAGCATCAGAAACGGGGCCAAATAAATAACCCCTGAACCAGCCTTAACTCTGTGTATGTGTGTGTGCGCGTGGTTCTCCTGCATAGGAAATGAAAGACCAATTAAAGTGGGCTGTGTCAGGCTTATTAGTGCAAACTGTGTTTATACAAGGAGAGTCGGAGAGAAAGAAAAATAGAGGGGAGTGTGAAAAGGAGCTTGGATCAGCAGCGCAGACTGTGTAATACACCGATACGTGCACATGCATAAAAAAACACTGAACATGGTGTTTTGCATCAGTTGGGACGGACAAAAGTAAACATTTAACTGTGTATCAGTGCAATCCTACAGAGTAATAAAAATGATGTGATGGTCTCTTACATAGCACAAACTAAAACGGATTTGTAAGGTCATGAACATGTCATCAGAGACGTGTGTTATAAATTCCAAGGAACATGTTCATGAGAAACCAAGAAGTTCCTCCTGGAATTAATGAAGTATTCTGATTATTCTAATACCTGCACTTTTTGACCCAGCAATGCATTTTTGTCCTCTGTAGTGGACAAGTTTCATAGCTTTAGTTAAAAAAAATAAATAAATAAAAAAGCTGTCCACTGCAAAAGACATTCCATAAAAAATGTATGAAAAATGTAATGCAATTATTTAATGTAAAAAAAGCCATTAATAAACTTCTGATAGCATCAGACTTTACAACAGTTCTCATTAATCCCCATCACACCATGTGCACATATGCATCTATATTGAAAATATGCATATATTACTTTAATCTAGATTTATATAAATAGCAGATTTATTATTCTCTTTATATTTAATCTTTCAAACTGTATATGTCAATCCTGTCTTCCCTGCACTTTATTTTTGTAACTTGCTGCTGCCAACTGTCTTATTGCCCCATAGTGGGATTAATAAAGTCTTATCTTATCTTTGACAAAGCTGGCTTGTGAGTAATGGCCATGTGATACTGATTTTAGCCAGTTGTTTGACTGTAAAGAGCCGTATGTGTTGTAATAGATACACAGTGGTGGATCTAGAAAATTTTAGATGGGGCGACAAGAGGTGTTTGCAGAGCATCACAGGAGAGCGGAACATGGGAATCCCTGTATGCAAAAGTCCCAGGCCAACATTTAGTAAAGTTATAATGCCCACACATATTCATTTCTCAGTCTCTGAATTAAGTACCAATCTGGATATATGTGAAGTATGTACAGGAGGAAAAACAAAAGTTTCAGGCAAAAGCAGCGTCTATAAATTATAGTGGTCGTATTTAGTGTGACCTCCCTTTGCATTTAACATTTCTTTAACCCTTTTGTTCAGACAATATTAAATTTATTGCTTACTATATTCTGCTTGTTCCTGTTGTTTTTCTGTGAATGAATTACCAGATCAACATTTTAGG
The DNA here is from genome assembly GCA_037367295.1 of Apogon hyalosoma. NCBI lineage: Eukaryota > Metazoa > Chordata > Actinopteri > Kurtiformes > Apogonidae > Apogon > Apogon hyalosoma. The sequence goes on along the minus strand of JAPQRP010000005.1, from coordinate 39,380,442 downwards.
TGTGAACATGTGTGTATTTTGTTAACCGGCCATTGTTCTCCAACCAGAGCGATAAGTTACAATGTAATCATGACCATTAGCAATAAAGGCCAAACATATAGTATCAAACTGAGATACGAGACACAGTAAATTGTGCTACTTATTTTATGGTGTGTTATCATCGTTCCCATCACAAAACAAATCAATTAATCCTCAGGCCAAGACAACCTCCCATGAGGATGAAGCATTTTGAGTAGATTCATGACAGTAGATGTAAATATGTGATCTGTGATTGAGAATAGAGCAGAGAGAATAAATCTGTCTGGACAAAAGTTTGTGAAAACAAATCAAACTGTCCCTGGTGATGCATTTACAAGTCCAAGTACATTATTTTCTCTAAAGTGCAGTCTGAGCGCTGGCTGCCGTCCACCTCGACCACCAAGGACCCTTTTAGCAAACTGTCAGTCGGACATTTCAGTCGACTGTTACAACCCACTACTGTCAGAAACAAATAAATACCAGTCAGAAAATAGTGATAATGGAGGCCTTTTTGGCAAGGCGAGGCACGCTGACCTTTAACTGCACTTACTGAAACCTTTTGGGATCCACTCACATGCTACCACATGAGCAGAACAGTAGCTTGAGTACACACACACACACACACACACACACACACAAAATGCCTTTCAGGATTACTCCATCCCATGATTACAGCTCAACCGTCTGCCAGAACGTGTCGGACGCCAGCCATTGTTCAGTGCTGTATGAGGCCTGTTTGTCAGCGCACCAAGCCGCACGAGCTGAGGACCTGAGGGAAGACTGTGGGGAGGACGAACAGTGGGGGTGAGCGTGAGGGTGATCATGCAGCACAGGAGAGAGGACACAGAAAAGAAGCTGACTAACTTTGGGTTTGGGAGAATTCCTGAATATTCACTGTGTGCAGGGCCACGTGTCTTCAGTCTGAGCAACAGAGACGAAAGCGACAACATGGATCTCGGTTCAGGCTGAAGAATTTAAGTAACTCACTGGCTACTGTTGCTGTCCAATTACCAGGGGAAGTTTCACAGACAGTCATCAACAAATGTTTTCAGGGGATCTTTTTCTGCTACTCCAACCACAAAAACAGATTTTTACTTAAACTGACAGTCTTCCATAACTGTGACATAGCCACAAAGAGCCACAATGACCTGAAAGCTTGTCAACATCTAATAGCTCACGTGTACAATCTCTATGTTTACAGCGGCTCCTAGATAATTGTGGTTAAGTGAAGTCAATGTGCACATTTCAAAACCCCAACCAAGAGTTCACCTCTCTATTCCATTTTTATTTTGTTCTCTACTTTTTTTTTTTTTTTTTTATTTCTCCTGTGTTTATTTGCATTTTTGGTGAGCATTGCATTGCCACAAAGAAGTCACGTTTCTTTTTAAACCTTGCCAGGATGTGTGTTTTGGAGATCATGCAGTGCAGACAAGCTATTTTTAATCCTGCAGAACCTTGAAAAACAGCGGTCGATAAGACAATCTCCTTTCAAGGTCCGCTTACTCATTTACTGGATCTTCCACACTGTGTACCATGGTATTTTTTAACAGATAGTTTGCCCAGTTGTCAAACTTAACTTAAAGGCCAAAATGAATGAGGTATCGTAAAAGTATTTCTGTAGTTACAAGCTCCAAATCAAGTGAGTGAGCAGAGATTGTTTTATTTTGTATTGTCTGACAGTATTGCTGGCTGAACTTGAGGTGAAGTGTGAGTGCCAGTATAATTTACTTAAATGCTTCTAAAAAAGTTTATGTGACCTAGTTGGGCAGTTGTGCAGAAATAAGTCAGAAGGCAAAGCTTTTAGGGATCAGAACAAACAAAATAGAGCAAAGATGCAATGATAGACACCTCCACTGCCTTCCATTACGTTTATTAACCCTTTATCGGGCAAGTGACTAGTTTTCCACATGCATTACAGCAACAGTTCCAGTGAGGACACTGAGTCAACAATCTCAGGTCCAATGTGGTCTCCAGGGTCTGTAAAGTCCACCTCTGCATGAACAGTGAGTGGACCTGCTTTG
>JAPQRP010000005.1:39314789-39352467 GCA_037367295.1 Apogon hyalosoma | reverse complement strand
CATCCATCCATCCATCCATCCATCCATCCATCCATCCATCCATCCATCCATCCATCCATCCTCACTAGGGTCACGGGGGTCACTGGAGCCTATCCCAGCTGCTTATGGGCGAAGGCAGGGAGGGAATTACAATATGCTGATGCTAAAAACCTTTAATGCATTTTTAATACAATTATTAGTTGGTGCAGTTTTAAACTAAAAATAAATAAATAAATAAATAAATAATAGAAACTATTGCATATTAAATGGACCTGTGGCTGTGGTTGAGGATCACCAGAACATTTTGGGTGTAGCTGGTGAATAAAGCAGTGTTACTCATTATTCATCTGTCGCTTGAAGGCAGTGATGTTAAAAACACTGGCATGTTAAAGCCAGCCTTCGACATTTACAAGATCAACACAACACACTCCGCTGCAGAAATACTGTAAAATTGCAGCATAATAACATAAAAATCTTGACCCATTAGATCCAGTGACATATAAAACATGTTAAAAGTATCCAAGAGCAACAACAGTAAATCACTTTTGCGCGGCTTCATGTGCGGAGTCAAAAGCCGCCAGAGGAAGTCACTAAAGCACACGGGAAACGGGAAGGGAATGACTCCAGTGCAAACGCTCCATTAGCCAAGAAACACAAACTATGAAGGCTCAAAACACATTAGTGACATTAGAGAAAGTGTGTCATTTCAGTTAGGTATGTTCCTGGATTGAAGCTGTTGCGATTTTGTGAATCATTGCCTTTTTTAATCAATACTCATTAACAGCGCCTCCGCTCCACAAGAAACAAACAATTCACTCCGCTTCTTTGTCTTGAGTTTTACATTTTAACTCTAAATATCTGGCTCCATTCAAAGCATTTGTACCCCCTCCCATCTGTGCAGATCCTAGCTTCCCCTTCAACTGTCCTTAATCAGACAGATGTCACATTTACAAACCCAGATTCTTCGAATGTCTGAAAGAAAACCTGGCGACCTCTCCGTGAACTGCCCCGATTCGTCTTGTTAACTCGACTTACAAGTTGAGAGGTGACTCTGTGACAACACACCAGCTCTTTACTGCTCTGCAGCCCTGATAAATGAGACGGCAAATGAATGATACATGCTCCGGCGGCCCCTGCAGAGGAGCCACATGTGCATTCAATTCAATCTGTTCACGTGAGCTGCACACAGGAAAAAAAGTATGTGTGTGTTTGCACAGGCACAAAAGGGCCTTTGTCACCCGGAGCACCAGGTGAATGACATCATCCATCTCTCTGTGAGACCGCCAAGCGCTGGGATTAGAAATATGTGTGTCTGCGTGTGTGTGTGTGCGTGTGTGTGTGTGTGTGTGTGTGTGTGCATGTGTGTGCGTCATTAGCTATCATTTTTCCCATGAGAAAAAGGCAGACACACATGAACTCTGCTGCCATAACTGATTTGCGCCCTGGTTACAATCATATCATCTATTCAGGTAGAACTAAAGGAGTGAACTCATGTGTACAACACAAACAAACATGACTTCATTCTGTGTGACTTCAGCAGTTTGAGTTACATGCTGTAACTCTAAGCACAGAGATGCCACTTCCTACAACAGTAAGCCACCAAATGTCACTAAAAACAACATTTCAACACACTATCAAATTAAGAACAAGGAGCTAAGTGATTATAATTACTGTATGTTAATGCTGATTTAGTGCCATATCTTCAAATGAAAATGAAACACCAGAATCATATGAAGAGAGATTAGTATAATAATGGTATGATAATAATGATATCTAGAGTGATGACTGTAAATACAGTCATATATTTGTAACTGTGTGTTTTGTTGGTCATGCCAAAATAAAGGTTTATGACTTACATAAAGACACAAACACAGTCTTTGGAAATAAGTGGATGTGACCAAAGCTCCATACAAAGACAAAAATGCACACATTCATTGTCAAATATACTCTGTCCATTCTATTTAAACCTATTAAATATATAAGTGAAATAGACAATTTGCTGTAAATGGGTTGGTTGAACCATAGACAGTGGGATTCTGCAATGAAGGAAGTATCAATCATCTAAAGTGACCATGTTCCCCATTCTGTTTGTTGCCAAATAAACAAATATGATAACCTTTGTAAACTTTGTGCTGAGATAATCTCACTTTTTCCAATGCCAGGCTAATCATTCTGTGTCTACATCTATATACTTAACAGGAAATTCATCTCATCTCATCTCATCTCACACAGGAAATGACATATTTTAGAAAATGCTGAACTTGAATCTACTAACAAGGCAAGAGGAGATACACTCCATTTGGTTTCTAATGCCATACGTCAGGTGAAACACAATTTAGGCTGAGACATGTTGATTCAACCTAGAAAATAATGTTTAACACCTTTAGATTGATTGCCATCCTGAAGTGAAAGGATACAAATGGATTTGGTTGTAGTGAGGAGACATAGTGGCTGCGAGCGCACAATGGCGGTAGTGGATAAATGAACGTCTCATAGTTATATTACCCCGATGACACCACATTAATCATGTAAACGTACTGTACACATTGGGGTTGCTGTCAGTGTTTGCTCAGTTAAGCCGCTGCCTCCGTCCTTCCTGTACATGTGATCCCATCACACGTGTAACTTCACCTACTACTCCATTACACTGTACTGTAAACACACCACAAAGCAAACTGTATTGTCAAAGGGAGGTCAGCTCAACCAACATGCTAGAATCTCTTTGCACATCAGTGAGCTCCATCGATGCAAATGTTTGATTTTGTGGTTTAGTTGAGTTTGCTTTTGTTGTTTGGAGGCTTCCAGGTGTGTTAACATGGCCTGCAACAAGTAGCAAAAACACACAGAGAGATAAAAGTGTATTCAGCCTCTGGTCTACAGATGATAATAAAACACAGTGACAGCAGCTGCTGGGCTGTTGTGACACATATTGGGTGTGGTGAAGAAGAATGAGGGGATGTTCACAACTGCAAAGTGGGAGGTAAAACCTATGTCATACTCTACAAATAACCAGATTAGGATGACTCCACTGTCTGACAGTGAAAACTAGAGCGATTATCCCAGTGGACTGTCCAGAAGGCTGTTATAGTCCTATTTCTTTATGAATGTTCAAGATGTAGGGATGTTTTTGTTTTGTATTTAACCTACTCAGCCCTGGAGTTTAAGGCAAAAGTATCCATTCAAGTCCTAAAAAACAAATCTAGATTTGTTTAAAGTGGATCTTTGGCAGATGTTCTTTTAGTTCCAGAATCTGTAGTGGTAAACAGATGCAGAACCTGGTTTGAAAATACCTCCTTTTGATAAATGCACTATATGAAAAAAATATTTGGCTACATCTCACCTATAGCATTTGAAATATTATCAAAATAAAAATATTAATGTGTGTTGTTGCCAATAATTATCACAATAAATGACAAAAAAAAGAAGTTTTTTTTTTTGTTTAGTTTAAAGGCTGAGTTTTCTTCTTGAATTAAGTAACTGAAGAAACCAGAAAATTGATTACTTGTGTTTTAAATTTATTATTTATGGTTAGAACATGACATATATTTTAAAAAACATAGTGGTAGAACATTTATAACGACAAATATTATTATATTATAATGATAGATTATAATGTAAATGGTGGGTAAAATTAAGTAAAAACAAACAGATTTTGGGATGTATTTTGGATGACAATGTAAACAAGATTAACCCTGAAGATTTATTTATTTATTTATTTATTTATTTATTTATTTATTGCAGATATATTTATCACAGTCTGAAATTACATTTGTAGCCCATTGTGCTGTTAACAATGCAACACCATGAATTCCCAATATTTTTATCCATATTCTGTCGATCTATATATTAGCATTTTCAATGGATAATGAATGTAAAGCTGTTTTTTGTGTTCAGTTTGAGACCTTAAATTTAAAGCACCAGTATAAATATAAAATTCCTTTAAAAAAAACAACAAAAAAACCCCACACATTTAGAATATAATTTAAGTAGCTCTTTGTGAAATGTTATTTTCTCCAAGTAGTTATAGAAAGAAAGATGAAGAACCTGGTGAGAAAATACCTCTCGTAACTGAACGTCTCCAACAACTAAATTAGTGCACATGTGAGGGCTTGTTCCTTCATTAAACTCTGCTGTCCTTCACCAGGTCTGATGAGTATTCCAGCTCTGTTACAGTAATCTGGTGTTGTTTACTTTGGCTGAGATAACCTGAAATGTCTGGAATGTCCCCTTAATCTGGTTACAATGAAAACAGAAGCCTGTATGCAAATACACTCCACAGGACACTGTACACCATGTGCATGCAGAGGGCCAATGTGGTCTAGTTAAAGTCCTGATGACAACAGCAGCTGCTGCTCTCTGGGCCGACTGTCTGAGGGTCGAACCCCAGCAGGAGTCACCCTGATCCCTGAAACACACTTTAATCTACAGTACAGGATTCCTCAGAGTGATCTGTGCTGCTGGCTTTAAAACCTGTTGTATACATGAAGTCTCTCTGGACATGGTAATGGCTCTAATCACTGTTTAATACCACACAAGTGCACACAGAGGTCTGGATCTACTAAGTAGGCCACATCGCATTACCACAGACAGGTTTCAAGTGTAAAAGTACTGCGCCCCAGTTCACTTCTTATTTTTAGGTGTTCAAAATACTCCTGCACCTGGAAAGTACACCATTTCACCATTGTGAAGAGCACACATGCACTGGTGTCTCAACATGTTTAGACAGATTATCACAAAAAAGTCACCTCAGATCTTCAACAGGCTGCACCACAAATCACTCAGAGTAAGGGACGAGATAAGAGCTAAAGAGGATTCAACAGAGTGGGAGAGAAATTAACCTGTGATTGAAGGGTGAACCTTCACATGCAGGAGATTAATGGGAGGAAATATGTTCACCTCTGGCTGGGATCTGCAAGTCGGCCTTTACTGACGACTTCCAGACCTAAGATTCTTGGCTGACAGCCGTGTATGATCAGCACATTTAGTTCCCACATGAGCGAGGACAGCACCCTTTCCGCAGGTAACACTGACATGCTGTCAGCAAAAATACAACAGTATGTACTCTATGTGCGCTACTGTACACGCCCTGCAGAACATATAATGTGTTGACAACATTCACAGAGATTCATGATCGGATCATTTGCATGTGTCTTACTGTGTAATATACTAAATGTTTTGCATTACTTAACCAATAAAGAGCCAGTGCTACTTTTGTGGCAGTTCCAAAATATTTTTTTGTCTATATTTAACTTTTCTTGCGTGATTTATCACTGCTTATTATGAGATTATTCTCTGTATTTTGCATTTTTTTCAATGAAAATCGGGTATTTAATTTACTGATCATGTAGATGTTCATACAAGCTCAGATTAAAGTTGAGGGTTATGTCATCAAAAACAAGAGAAAACTGAGGAGAAAGTGACTTTTTCAGCAAAGATATAATTTACAGAACATAAAACCAAGTATCTCCATCCACTGTGAGTTATCAAACTCCATTGGTTTCACTGGTGAATCAATGTTGTAGAAGATGACGGTGTTTCCGCGTTCACTACGGAGCCTCTGAACGTCCAAATGGGTCACATTTGATGACCATGAAAAGATGACAAACTGCGCTTCACACCAATTGTTTACATATATTGATAGGATTAGTGGATCAGCAGGTATTAAACATTATACATCAATAAATGTTTTTTGTCGCCAGTGGATGTTTGGGTCTTTATGGGTTCATTTTGCATTTCAACACATAAAAGTGCAAATAATGGGAAAAAAAACTTACATATATATCATATTGCTATGAAATAATTTTGTTTTGGGAATATGGCAAAAAATGTCTCTTTACAGAATTATTCTTATAATCTGATGTTTGGTATTTGTTGTCTTCTTAAAATAAAGTCTACTGAGCACCATATTCAGGTTGCATTCATTCCTAATGCATCTGTTGTTACACTTTTCCTCATGTGTCAACACTGATGTGTGGTTGTCGGCCTTTTTCTAAATCTGTAGCTTCCAAACCCAGTGACCAAACAAGCATCTGAACAGACAGGTTATGTTGCTTCTTTCATGATAATTAAACCTGGGTTCATTCAGGTCCGTTTATATAAGATGTTTTTTATTTGAGTGGCGTCATGTGGTTTTGTTTTACCTTGTCAAATATGATGTTATCTGAGTTTCATTTAACTTAACAGAGAGTGTTTTATCAAAGATCAAATGTTGACAAACTGTTCCTTCTTTTCACCCTCATCCTCTCACAGACTGTACCTATTGTTGTCGCAGAGGTCAGAGGGGCTGATGGGTACCTGCCGCGACAGCGGCGGGACATTCGCAGAGACAAAAACAGCAGCGGGTCATTTGTGAAGGTGCAGACAGCGTAGCGATGGGAGGACAGGATAAGACAACGAAACAAGGGAGAGGGAAGTACATCCTGCCTGGTGACAGAGCATCAATGTGGGGTGACCTGTCTTTTTATAAACAATGAAATCACAAGTACATTGTTAGTATGTGGGTGGGCATGTGCTTTTTTTTTTTTTTTTAAAGAAGTAGTCTATCCTGAGAGAGTTCATTGTTCTTCAACACCGTCCTAATACATGTGGATCAGTCTATTGAAAGAGCAGCCTCAGTGTGATGTAACCCGCTCTTTTAATACCCCGGCCATTTGAGAGGCTAAAATCAGAGCATGATTTGTCTGGGCTTTATTTGGGGTGAGTTTATTTCTGCTCATGTCATGCTGTGTTGAAGAAATGATTCCAAAATTAACACAGCAACATTTACTTTATGAGGTGATTATGAGTGGCAAAAGAGGGAAAAAAGCCCCAGACAGATTGGAAGTTAGTGCTCACTCTGCAAAAATCAGAATTCATTTGTCTATTATTGAGTCTAAATGCCTAATAAAACTTTGCATGTGCATAAGAAGTGAGTATATAACAAAAAATAATACGGCTAGGGTCACTCAGGGGAATGCTGCAAACACAACACTGACATTCTCACCTTAGAAAGCTCAAATAGCAAATGAGTTAGTCAACAATTGGTGCATGAAACATTTACTGAAGTATTAATCCCACTGTGAAAATACTCGAAAAGTAAAAGGACTGTATAAAATGTCACTAAAGTAGAAGTATGGAAAAGTTATCTGCAAAATGTAGCAAGGAAAGAAAAATTCCCAAACAAAGGCCAAAAACTGAAGTATAGAGTGATTGATTATAAGTGCAGGACTGAAGATGATGGATGTGAGGCTGTGGTTTGAGGAATTGTCTTTGATGATCCTCATCTGACGCCAGTTGGTATCTATGAGGAGGATGACAGAGAGGAGAACAAACAGGTGGGTAGGGCAGGAAGGCCTTTTATAAATATATGACAGGAAGGGGGTGTTTGAGGTGTGAACTTCAAATAAAATTGTCTTAGAACGTAGTCACTGTGCAGTATAATGATCCCTGTCAATGTTTTACTATTATTCTGTACATATATTTTTAAATTACTTTATATACTGTTGGGTAGTCAATGTCAGTGCATCCATAGACTGTATATAATTAGTGGATACCACCCATTTTGAAGCCAGTGATTGGTAATTTGGCCATACTGGAGTTTTTTTGAAGCAGGAACTGGCCATATTTGGACAAAAGGGGCGGAGCTGCATCAACACAGAGAGTCAGAGGTGAGCGAATGCAAAAGGCTGGAACACACTGACTTGGTAAAATGGTAAAATTTATCAAGCACTGTGTTGGAAAAGTCATTTTACAGTATTGTTAATGTCTCTCTGGGGGAAAAAAATGCTAAATTGAATAAACCAAAATTTTAAAAAGTTTAACTCTGCAGGCAAGTTAGCTATAATACCAATCTGTCGATCAAAAAGCCTGATGCAGCAGAGATCAATCTGTCTATGTGACCTGAGATCTATGATGAGATTTAAAATGTATAGATCAGGGGTGTCCAGTCCTGGTCCTCGAGGGCCGGTATCCTGCATGTCTTAGATGTTTCCCTCTTCCAGCACACTTGATGGTCGTTGTCAGGCTTCTGCAGAGCTTGGTGATAGGCTGATCCTGTGAATCAGGTGAGTTGGAAGAGGGATACATCTAAAACATGCAGGATACCAGCCCTCGAGGACCAGGATCTGTCACCCCTGGTAAAGATGGACCACCAAGTCACTTACTAGAGGGTCCAAATAGACCAGATGAGACTGAAACTGACAAAAAAATGATTGACTTGGTATTTTTAGAGAAAATTTAGGTGTAAGTCAATGGGAGCCAAGGCTTTTCAGTGCTAACCCCAGTGTCTATCAGCTGCATTAGTTATAAGGTGCTTACACACTGGGTTCATTTTGAGCCGAGGTCCTGATCCCTTGAATGCATCACATGCTATTAGGTTATAACCGCCCTGTGAGAAACAAACAGGCCTGTTCACAGCTTTGTGACGATGCAATTCAGAAATATGTGTTTTCACTGGACAGGAAAGAGATGAAAAACTGTACGTAAAGTATAAGTACGTTGAATTCATTTGAATAATAAACACATGAATAACTGTACTTTATTATCTTCCACCACTGAGTCTGATGTGTAGTAGCCTAAAAACATCTTCTTTAAGTCTGTTGTCTTCTGATCTCACTCTTTATCCGCTTCTGTCTTTTGTTAAAAAATTTTAATGTCCTTTTTTTTTTTTTTTTTTTTTGCGTCAATCTGTAATTAACCTTTCAGTATATTGTAACTGAAGTGGTCTGACAGGACACAAGACTTCTGCATTTACTCCTTCCCTGTGTTTTCAGGCTATAGAAAATGTACACCATGATGCAGGTTTTTGTCTAATCTCAGGCGTTTTCAGACAGCTAGGTGGTTAAATAGTAATCACAACCTGGACATAACTGCTGCTTTTTGATTTTATCGCAACACAGAGCCTTGGAAACATGGCTTCACATCTCTATAAACAGCGTGAAAGGATGCCAGGCCATCTGTATTTTTTAGTTATTTTTTATTTGGGCTGAGTGGATAGAGCTATAGAAGGAAGGTGTTTATTTTCAGAATCGAATGTATTTTTAACCTTGATTTCAGCTCCCGCAGCTTTAACTGTTGAACAGACAGAGCCATTTTATTAGATATTTTTCACCAAAGATAACTTTTGCTGAACATAAGACTGAAAGCAAGTAAGAAAAGCAAATACTGATAAACTATAACTTGTAAAACCAAAACAAGCTACAAGATGCTAAGATGTTTCACAGGAAAGTGATAATTCCCCATCAGTTCAACACATCTTACAAACTGGACATTTGATTGATTATAAACAAAGAGTAAAAATCTAAACTTTTTGGACTTGAATGAAACATGACTTGATAAGAACATTTTTACAGGCTAAAGGCAATGTGGTGGGATAAAACTCGAGCAGTGTTCAATATCCAGCATGATGAAGAAACCTGCAGGCACATGTTCATCCCACAGACTTTATCGTACTTTGAAGACACGCTCTGTGATGTGACAGGGTTAGACCTCTATATTGTTTTCCTGGTAGCCCCCTGAGCTGATACTGAGCACTGAGTAACAGCTGATCATGCTCATCTGATGTTGATATACTGAAGCTCTGCTCCAAAGCAGACTGTAAACCCTGCAATGAAATGTAATTTTCTTGGACAATTTGTTCAATTTGACCAGAATACTGTGGGTCACCGACGCTGACCCTGAAGCGTGTTCTTTAGACGGGACTTCAGTAAATTCCTTCAGACCCTGGAGTATGACTTTATTGCAATATCATCCATGGAAATGGAATATGTTTGCCTTGGAAATAAACAAAAAACATGATTGAATCAGAATCACTACATCACTCATAAAACCACAGATACAAATGTTGGACACAACATAATATTGTTCCAGGATATTGTTCTGTTCAGTACTGAAAATATTATTTTATATAGAGTTTTTTTTAATAGAAATATTTAATGTCACATTTGAATTTTAACCCTTTATAGGGCACTTGTATAAATACTATGAAATTCAAAATTTCAACCTTAGTGTGTTATTGTGGGACAAAGCAAGACTTTATTACTTTTCTGAAAATTTTCAAAACATTTTATGGCCATGCAGACATGTGGCTCAGTGGGTAGAGGGGGTCGTCCAGTGACCAAAAGGTTGGTGGTTTGCATCCTGGCTCTGACTATCCACATGTCGAAGTGTCCTTGGGCAAGACACTAAACCCTGAATTACTCCCAGTAGGGTGAGGGCATGTATGAATGAGTGAGTGTGAGGCTTTGTAAAACGCTTTGGGCACCGTAAATGTGTATAGAATGCACTATATAAGTGCAGTCCATTTACCATTTAGAAAATCAAGGTCAATGAAGTGACCGTATTTGGTTCATTGCCCATAAGTGGCAAAAAATAAATAAATCCAAAAAATGTATATGAAAAATACAAGAAATACACATGTAATGTGAAAGGAACATGTATTTTAGAACAGTGCTGATCCAGACCCCTGTCCACATCCACATGATCCCTTTGAACATCATTCCTCACATTAGTACCATTACTTCATGGTACCTAACAAAGCAGGTCCACTCACTGTTCATGCAGAGGTGGACCTTACAGACCCTGTAGACCACATTGGACCTGAAACTACTGACTCACTGTCCTCACTGGAACTGTCACTGTCTTGTAATGTATGTGGAAATGACCAAAACTAGTCACTTTCCCAATAAAGGGTTAAGGTGAAATGTTGGGATAACAAAGAAATATCAAAACCAAAATGACACCAAAGGACACAAAAAGTAATTCCAGAGGAGGTAATATAATAAACGCAAACAAATCCCAGAACTGACAGAAAAACAGACCAAAAAAGTTCCATGAATGAAATTAAGGGTGAGTCTGGGAGTTGATAACCATGCATGTGTTTCCATTCTGCATTTCACTGGAATATAAAGCAAAACAGCAGTTCTACCTGGCAACCACGCTGTCTGATGTCAGCAATGGCAGGGAACGGCATGCACTCTACCCTCTGCACGAGTTAATCACCAAACCGCAGCCACTGCTAGGGCAGCGAGACCAGTAAATAACACCAGCGTGACGATATGGAAGGCGCAGGCTTTGGTGCTTTTAGTCTTAACCTCAAATGAAGCCAGTATTTGACTTGGCGGTGTTTTGGCTTCGGTTCACCACAGTTAAACCTCCCCAGTGATAGAAAAACCGAGTGGAGTGACTCATAGATGGAGGTAAAGCTGCGGGAGAGCTCCAGGTTTATGTTTGACTAATGTGCAGATACACTGATACCTGCATTTAGTGGTGAAATCAGCAGGCGCACATACAAAACCAAAGAGTCCTGGTGTGTTGGCATCGACCAGGAGAAGCACTGACAATCCCAGAAGAACTTATATAACTACGATTAATGATTTGTGTAAAACCAGAGCTTGATTAAAACGAAGCAAAGGATTTTCCACACCGAAACGATGCATGGATTTGTATGGATCTTTGGAAATCCTTAAGATCACAAACACTAAATACTTGATAAGGTTTAAAGGAGTTTTTAATCAGAATGTAGGATCTGAAACTGTTGATGTGAACGATGGGAAAAGTCACACTGACAGGACTTCCTTTACCATCTGTTTGTCGTACAGAGCAGACATTTACCATCTTGTACATAATAGTTGTCTGGTTTACTGTAAGAGGAGAATACCAATTAGTACATGAAAATGTCAGAAGCGATTCAATAAAAGATGCATTAAACGGTGAGATCAGAGACTTCTGAGGTTTCCTGTGGACCATGTTATTACAAGCAGAGGTTACCAGACTCCAGTTTCACCTACCACCATCTCCATTTCAGTTATACTACTACTACTTCTACTACAGTAAAACTTTGAGCATCCAATTGCTGTGGTACTTACCCTTATGCAGTATACGCTTGATGTTCGGAGTTCAGATTTTGGAATAATGTGCAGCAGTGACCACTAACTTAATTTGTGAGCTATGTGAATATGTTTGGCTTAACGCAACACCTCTGAAAAGCAAAAATGATTTAATAGACCACTTCAGAGTTGACGTCACGGTCTACGACACAGCAGTTGCACGGACAATCTGGTGGCAGAAGAACACTGTCGAGGTAAATATAGAGATCGGAGAGAATAGAGAGAAAAGAGGAGGGAAAATGTCCTGTTTTGCTGTCGGTTGTCAGAATAGAAATGCTAAAAAAACAACCTTCACTTTTACCAAATACCACCGTTGAAGACGCCCTTTGAGGCAAACTGTAGACACTTATGGTTTAAGCCATTAAACGGACAGACTGGATTCTGGGCTCTGCAGCGCCCATTTCATATCAGTATGTACATTAAACAACACTTACCCAGCCATGCAAGTGCAGGTGGCTGTCAGTATATAGTTGGTCGACTTGTTGATGATCACCCGTGTCCTTGTCGCTGACTAGGCAGCACATCAGTCCTCAACACATGAAAACCACCACACAAATCTCTCTATGCGATATCTTGGACATGACCGCAAAGTACAAAATTATAGGCATCAAGGGGTTTGTATGCCTTGAGCTTTTCTTTCATGTAAACACTGGGTTTTTCAACAAGATATAAAAAGATGTAGCTTTGGCCATTTGGTTAGCTCCGCCCACTGAGCTAACGGTGAGTATGGATCAGGAAACCTCACTCTGCTGCTAATGGCCAGCTTATCTTTGGAAGACACCTTGTCTCTCGTTGACAGACCATTAAAATAATTGTAAAAGGCCTCTGTATCTTCCATTACTCTCTTTCTCTTCTGATTTTCACGCTCCTGACACCAGCTTCCATGTACTGTTGACACCACAACTGTCACTTTCTGCTACCAGTTAGGCCCCGCCCACAAAAGATGTCATCACTGTTTACCAACATCGAAACGGTCTATAAAATCAGATGTCAGAGTCTTATTTCATTTGGTTCAAGATGAAAAATGAGAAAACCTAGCAATATCTTTGGTCATGGTATTTAAAAAAAAAACCAAAAAAAAACCTGATTTTTCAACACACAGAGGTTCAGAGATGGCGTTGTCTTTGTGTTGACAGTCTGGAGAAGATTTTCAGTGTCAGAAATTTAGCTTGACCATCTCACAATATGAAGCAGCTACAGCCTATACCAATTTGACAACCAGTGGAAACATGGCCACAGTAACTAACACTACTGACCTCAGGTTTTACATGTAAACTTGTCACCAAAGGTTGATTTATTTTCCTGAGCTGTGACCATCACTCCCTTAATTTCTCTCAATTTAGGGTTTTTTTCTCTTCTAATAAAAATGGCTAATGAGGCACAGTGGTCTTTAGCTAAGCTGTAGTTTGTGGCGCAGGTACATTACATGTCATTACGTGATGTTTAACTCTTGTATCTTTACTTGAGTTGTAGCGTGACAGTCATTGTACAGTTTGTATATGTGTTGTACCTGGCTTTTAAATCTGTTGTATAAAGTGTGGCTGCTTTTAATTTATATAACTATTGAATTCACACAGTTTGTAGGAGCCTTAATGGAAGTAAAGTACCTACCTTTGACGCGGCCATGGCTCAGGAGGTAGAGCGAGTTGTCCAATTACCGAAGGGTTGGCGGTTTGAATCCCGCTCTGCCCTAGTCTGTCTGTTGTGTCCTTGGGCAAGACACTTCACCCACCTTGCCTCCAGTAACACTCACACTTGTGTATGAATGTTTGGTGGTGGTCGGAGGGGCCGTTTAGCGCAAATTGGCAGCCATGCTTCCATCAGTCTACCCCAGGGCAACTGTGGCTACAGATGTAGTTTACCACCACCAGAGTGAGAATGTGAGAGCGAATGGATAATGGATCAATAATGTAAACTATTATTATTATTTTTATTTATTATTATTATTATTATTTTTAAAAAACACAGGTTACAAACTGTAATGTGTTACATCAACCTTACTGTAGAGGAAAGAAAATAAAAGAGAAGTCACAGGCTTCCCAGGCACAGATTAGAACAGAATAGAAGAGAAGAAGAAAAGAGGAGAAGAGAATGAAAATCAGTTTAGCAGCAGATTCTTAAAGTGCAAAAAGAAAGACTGTATATAAAAAATACCATACGACAAGTATACTGAAACTATACAAAAATACAATGAAATACTGAAAATAGAATAAATGCATGCAAAGTGTAGTCATGAGTCATGGGTATTGCATCGCCTGTTGAATAATCAAATTCTATGGCGGATTTAGAATCGTCTTCATGGACCAGACAGCAGCCTCTGTCACCTTGGAGACCGCCAGTCGGCTGAAGCACGACGGCCCAGACTGAACTTCCTGCACCTCAGACTGTCGCAGGACTGGCCTCCTTTCTCTGCTGAGTCAGAGTGTGAGGAGAAAACAAAGCCAGACGTGTGACAGCAGCCCCCTCCCAGAGTCTTTCCAGTCACTGAACTCCTCCACAGCTTTTATTTAAAGGAGATAAACTCTACTGTTACACAACACTTACATAAGTCTTGGTTTAGAGGCAGCAAGAGAACACATCCGTTTTAGATTCCAACAGAACGCCCAGGACGACAATTAAAGCAATATGTCTGTGTTCATTGTGATGTTGTTCTAAAAGCACTGTTAGGTGTCTGCACATGTAGTGGTTTCTGCACAGGTTTGATCACCATCACATTACATT
Source organism: Apogon hyalosoma (assembly GCA_037367295.1). NCBI lineage: Eukaryota > Metazoa > Chordata > Actinopteri > Kurtiformes > Apogonidae > Apogon > Apogon hyalosoma. Next base: position 39,337,903 of record JAPQRP010000005.1, on the reverse strand, counting down.
TTCCTGCACTAAAGTTTACATTTGACACATTAAACTCATTTGATTAACCCATAAAGACTCAGTGCTACTTATGTGGCAGTTCCAAAATAGTTTTTTCTCTATATTTAAGTTTTCTTATGTGATTTATCACCATTTATTGTAATATTATCCACTGTATTTTGTGGTTTTACAGTAGAAATAAGGTATTGTCCTGTATGTAGATGTCCATAAAAGCTCAGATTAAAGTTGAGGGTTATTATGTCAGAAATAGAGAAAACTGAGCAAAACATATCATTAACTTAACTTAAACCAAGTGTGTCCATCCACTGTCATTGATCAAACTCCATGGGTTTTACTGGTGAATCAGTGTTGTAGCAGATGATGGTGTTTCCATGTTCACTACGGAGCCTCTGAACGTCCAAATGGGTCATATCTGATGACCATGGAAAGATGACAAACTGCATTTACACCAATAGATTGACAGGATTAGTGGATCAACAGTTTAGATCAGTAGTTTTGGTCATTGTCAGCTGTTTGGGTCTTTATAGGTTAAAGCACAGACAGGACACTTGTATAAATCTTTACTAAAATGTTGCTTAAATTCTGCAAATGTCCGACAGCATCTTTTCCATTGAACTCCACAACACACGCTTCTGCAGGGTTTCTGTGTTTTGTGATGAACAGAGCTTCACAACAGCTCTCAGATTTCAATTGTAAACTTTACTGGGGGTTGGTGAGGTGACCTCGACTCAGAGCTCCAGGGGAAAAGTAATACCCGAGCTGCCGCAGAGCTCCTTGATGTACCCGACCAGTCAGACAGGAAGCGCTTTAATCAGGACTTCCTGCACTGCCTTGTTTTGTCTGAAGGAGAGAGGGCAGAGTAATGCAGGCAGCAGCTGTCGCACTAAACTCAGCGTCTTTCCAGCAATTTGTGTGATGGGAAGCATTGATTAAATGTATTTTCTTCAATGAATAAATGCATTTCTTTATTTATAATTCAGAGCATTTTACTAACAAAAGACAGCCTTGCAATCACGTATAAAATCACAAATCTGCAACTTTTTAACCCAGAAGGACCCAGCATGACTTTTGTGCCAGTTTCCAAATGAAATTTTCTCTCTAGTTAACCTTTCTTAAGTGATTTATCACCCTTTATTATAATATTATCCTCTGAATTTTGCACTTTTCCAAGTGAAAATCATCTATTTTCCTATGGTTAATTCACTGATCATGAAAATGTTCATAAAAGCTCAGATTAAAGTCAATGGTTATTATATCAAAACAAAAAAAAAACAAACTTAAAAAAGTGACTTTTTTAGTAAAATCTATCATTAACTAAACATAAACCAAGTGTCTCCATCCTCTGTCATTGATCCAACTCCATGGGTTTTACAGTGGAATAAAGTTTTAGAAGATGACGGTGTTTCCATGGTAACTACAGAGCCTCTAAATGTCCAAATGGGTCATATCTGATGACCATGAGAAGATGAATAACTGTATTTTACACCAATTATTTACATATTTTGATAGGATTAATGGATCAACAATTTATATCAATAGATGTTTTTGGTCAACAGTGGATGTTTGGGTGTTTCTGGGTTCATAACTGATTAACGTAAAACAAACAAACAAAAAAAGTCACAAACACTTCAGCTTCTACAGGAGATAGAAATTGGTGAGCAGAAAAAGAGAGCGATCAGAAGAAAACAGACTTAAAGGAGGGTCACAATGGATGTTTTTAGGTTACTACACATCAGACTCAGAGGTGGGAGGTAATAAAGTCCTATTATTAATGTGTTTATTCAAGTAAATTCAAGGTACTAGCACCTGACCTAAGTATTTTATGGAACATCATACTTCTATTCCACTACATCTCAGGGGTAAATGTTGTACTTTATGCTTCAGTTCATATGTCTGTTACTAGTTTTCAGATATAGTTTTTCATCCTTTTCATGTCAAAATACTATGCATCCAATGCTGTTGTCATTAAGTATTTCCACTTTGCAGAGCAGAGTGACAACATAGATGCACTTTAACACTTCAGGAGCTGATACATCGTGGCGTGTTTGTCACATTGCATTGTGGGTACTGCCCATTTTGCTTCATTATGTTCAATTTTATGTGTAGGGGTTCAGCGAGGTTATTGTGTTTGTGTGAATTAGGTTAATATGTGTGTATGATAATGTTTATCAGCCTTTTTATGTTTATTTTTATTTTCCTGAATGCACATCATGATTGAGAACTGTAGGCCAAAGAATGCCTTACCCGTTATCTTACTTTGATAATTGCAAAATGAAATAAAAATAAAAACAAAATGTTCTGTTGTTAATAACTTTACACTTGGAAAAAATGAAGGTCCTTCCTGTGCTCCTGCCATTCCCACCTACCACAGTATAATATATAGTAAAAGTTACGTAAAAAAAGAAACATAAAAGGTAAAACTAAAGTCATATAATCTCTGATTAATCATTAAATTATGAAAATATGACCAGTGGCCCTGTATCTCACCTGGATGTTCTGTCAAGAATCAATAACAACTTGAATTTACAAGGTTTTCAGGTTCTGTCTCTATGTTAGAGAATGAGGTCTTGATGTTGGAGATCGATCTGCCAATAGAAGTGTGTAGTTCTTTCACTGGAGGAGAACTCAACTAATTAATCTCTAACCATTTCCATGTTATAAACCATCAAAACATGGCCCATTATATAAGTGAAAGCAAATTTTTAATATTTCAAAAAATTAGTCAAAAATCAAAATATCTCAAAACTGTGAGAAACTTTGTAGACACTGTTCCAAGGAAGATACATATAACATTTAGAATGAATCCAACCAGTAGTTTCATCAGAGAAGATGTTTGAAGAAATTGCTAACAAAGACGACGATGACGAAGACGACAATAATAACGATGATGACGATGATGATGGCAATGATGAAGATGACAATGCTGGACACGTCGTCGTCACAACAGTTCATGGCCTATCTGCCGGTGAACTAAAAAGGGGTATAACGAACACAATCAATAACATCTAAAGACCGAATCTTTTGTAAAGTCCATAAAATGTTGCTGTGACTGCCTACAAACATAACCAAAATTTAAAAAATTAAAAGAACAGTATCACAAAAGAACATTTGGATCTGCATACAGCTCTAATGTCAAGTTAATTCATATATTTGAGGATATGTTCGAGTGTGTGATTTAGATCATTTACAAAATACATTTTCAGTTTTAAGTATTTATATAGTGTACACGTTGTTATGTTGACAGAATGAGCAGCTCTAATGATAACTGCTGTATGTGTTTGTCTTATTTACAGTATATGTCATTCTGGATTCTGATTGGTTTAGTTCTCACCTTTGATTAACTCTGCAGTCTGGACTTGACGTGTTGTTCATCTAAAGAGGCAAAGTCTTTTCCAAGTGTTCCCCTCCGTTTCAGAAGACGATTGTATCGTTGAAGACAATAGCATGCGTTTACACATTTGGATGGTTTTAGAAGTCAGGAAAGGAGCAGTTAGAGGTAAAACTGTTGAAGTATGAGGCTGACATGTAATAAATAAATAAATAATAAATAAATAATAATTGAGGTTAAATGTGTCGCGGCAGTGGTCGTTTTGGTGTTGGTGACGTGTATCACATACAGTGGAGATGCAGTCCATTGAATTGTTTAACAGTCAGGGTTCCTCAACCTTTTTTGAACCAAACCCCACCAACGGCATCATCAGCCTACTGACCCCCCGCCCCCCCATGCCAGGAAAATGCGAAGGCCCTGTATGTGGAGGATGTAGTGGGTTATAGTGCTTTGTAGATAAAGCTGTGAGAAAGTGAAAGTGAACTCCTTATCTTTCACTATCTGCTGCCCCACCGACAACAAATTTGTGACGAGGATTGGGGGGCAGATGACATGCCCCCCCACCCCCGCTCACGGACCTCAGTCTGATCCACGAGTGGGGGGAGTATATGCCAAGTGATTTAAAATGTTGTGACGTACAACAGTAGTCGCTAACGCACCCATACACACGCACGACGATACTCGCGCCCCCAGCCCACCCCATGAGAGTGTCCGCGCTCCCCCAGGGGGGCGCGCCCCCCGGTTGAGAACCACTGTTTTAACACAAAACTAAATGTTATTTTAGTATCTTTACAACAAACTGATGATCTCTTGCTGCGAAAATTTGTGTTTTAACTTGACCAACATGAGTATAATTAACGGTACAACTGAGTGTCAAAAAAAACCAAAAACTTTTCTGTCACCACTGACTGTCATTTATATATTTTCTGAAGTTCATTTGATGGTGGCAGTAAAGTCTGACTGATTTCCAATGTGGATCCGTCTTCATTCTTCTATCTACACCTATTTAAACCCGTATATTACACAGCAAACACATACACACCTTATGTACCCGTACTGATTAACATGCATCTACAGTACAAATGTGAATACACTAATATTGTATGTAATAGCTCCACTTCTCTGGGGTTGTTTTTTTTTTTTTGTTTTTTGTGTTACTTTTTTCAGTCATAATATATTCATTGTGTCCTAGGACCTTTGTTGATGGACAAAGACCACAAACACATGGTCGAATATTAGTCATAATGGGCGACAAAACCCCCCTCATGACTTAGCATGTGGCTGCTTCCATGTTTTGATTTGTATGTCATTGCACTGGGTCCTCTTTGTGCGTCGGTTCGTCATTTGAGTCTTTAACATCTCACCGCAGTTCAACAATAAGCACATTATCAGTAATAAACGTCTAAACTTGTGTTACAGGATGGACAGGACAATAGACACATTGTTCAGTGAGACATGAGCTCACTAACAGACCCATTTATCTCCATGAACTGTTTTTTTTTTTTTTTTTTTTGACACATAACACTCCATGCCTATTGAAGCGTTTCGGTTAAAGTTAATGCTTAGAAGTTTTCATACAGGAAACGGTTGAAGTGGAAGGTTGCTGAGTATTTCCTGTCCGTGATGCGCTGTCAAAATCTGGTTTAGGAAAGTGAAATTAAAGCTTTGCACACAAATTATAGTGAATTATATAACACTTTTTACGTTACTATATATTTAAACAATTATAAATTAAATGTTATAACTACTCGACGCAAATTTGACAGCACGTAAGCAATACTTTTTGGATAGTGTTACTAAAAGACGCAGTAGGTAAGCCGTCATGTAATCCAGGGCTGTAATCATTAGTTGTTTTGTTGACAGAATGATTTGGGAAAAGGTTACAGTTGGCCCTAAATTTCTGTATTTTTGGTGAAACTAGGATACTTTAATGATGGGACAGCTCATGTTTCTGCAGAAAATGATATGGAAGTGAAATTTAAGTCGGACAGAAATGGTGGTAACATGACTCAACGGGGAGAACTGGGTCTGTGTCGAAACATTTATTTATTTTTTTTAATGTCCTTTGGTTTTCCACATTATGTAAGGGCCGTGCTTACGTAGTTTATCTACGGGATAGTCATACAAGACTGGAAAAAACTGTAAATCAGCAAAAATGGTTACCCTGATTTCTGTCTCCACCAGATGCCTGTGGACAAACTGGAATCAAGGTTGTAAATGTGAAGCCGGGTGGAGCTGACGGTGGTCGGTCCGTTTAACGTCAGTGAATCTGTAACGTATAAGAGTTAAGACGTCGCATTAACGGACCGCATGGTGTGGTCAGTCGTGGCCTGCGGTTGCACGTCATTATGCTTTCACATCATTTTGTACAGACTAAGACAGGGTTTTTTGTTTTTTTTCCAGTTTTATGTAAGAAACCCAAATATCAAGACGTGCTCTGCTGTTTTATTGTGTCTTATCTCCAGTTTTTAACTTTATCTTCACAGGCCGCACTTTAGGTGTAAACTCCGACGGTAATTATTATATACAATATATATAATTTCAACACATCTGTGAGTCCAGTGGTTTCATGCTCAGCCAAGATGATAAAACACTCCTTTCTTCTTGTCTTGTCGCTTTGTTTTTTGTTTGTTTTTTTGGCTCAGAAAACATTCCCATGATTCCTTCATTAATAAAAGTTAATGTCATGATAATTTAAGCCTGATGATAAAACTTTTTTTTGTCAGTTTTTACAGTCACGCTTTTTTTTTTTTACACCAAAAAAGAGAGATATTATCAATTATCAGTTTAGCTTTTTTTTCTTCGTTCACAGATCAATGTACAGGTTTAGTTTGAGGAACAGACTGTGACCTTTATGTTCACTGTGTGCACAGATAATAAAACACAATAATGAGGTGTTTATCTTATCTCTCATGTAGAGGTTGTGACCTCTCTGTCTGACTCCAAATGTCTTCATATTGTCCACATGTGTGTGACTTACAACTGAATAAAACAACATCGACATTCATACAGTTTATTTTTTTATTTTATGTAGAATTATTTTTTGACATTAAGCTGAGGAATTGTGTTCACAAAGATCTTAAAACTTTACACACTCCAATTCTGTCAGTCAGTGTTAAATAGTTTAAACGAATACAGAATATTCAATAACTGTGACAAATGTTTTATGAAAAATGACTTTTAAACAGTTATTTTGACTTTTAGTTTGGTCAATTCAGGTTCCTCACACAGGATAGGAAATGATTAAAATGATTATAAGTAACAAGAAATGTATAAACTGTAGTTTGACATAAATAATGTATAAACATGTATGTTGGGGTGGCGGTGCAAACAAGCGTAACTTTTTTGCAAAAGGTCAAAAAAGGTCCAAAATCAGAGGATTTTAATCAGGCAAGTTGTTGTTGTTGTTGTTGTACACTGTCACATATAAAATTGGAATAAAATATTTTTACCTCTTCTCATGAAATAATTGTTACAAAGTGATTTATTCTTGATACATAAAGTGTAACTGGGACTCAGTATGTACTCATTATATTAAGTAATGTGTCTGAAAACAAACTGATCACAACTTTAAGCCCAACAGTGTAGATAAAACATATATTGTCACCTCACTACATCAGCCATTAACAGATTAAAGATGCAAATAGCTGTAAATCCTAAATCTGTTCATCTCAAACAACCTTTAAAACAGATGTCATCATAGTCACCTCTTACCATTGTTTTTATTTCAAACTGAGTAAATGAGCAGATCCAACACAATAACAAAATGGTTGCTTAATATGACATATTGCTTCGTTGCGGCTATTATTTCACCTGTGGGAACTGTCCTTTGGATAAGTATGTCATTTTAATGTTTATATCTAAGCACCTGATCGTCTCCTGATTTCGGAGAAAAGCTCCCGCATCCCAAGGTGGTCACATTCTCAGAAAGAGCCTCAGTACAAATGTCAGACCTCCATGGCTGTGTTGACACATCAGTGACCACGCTGGCATCGAATCTTTCCGTCACAGTATCCAACATTACCTAACAGCAATAAGGGCCAAATAAATGTGCACGTAAATGAAGCCAGTCACATAGTATTCACTTAATATTCACATAATAGTCTATTACATTATATTGAATCAACTACATTTCTGGGTTTTGCATCAGCTTTGGCCCAGGTTGGTGCCTCTTGTTCAAGACAATTAGCTAATGCCAGATTTTTTTTCCACTTTATTTTCCCAGTGGACAATAGTTTTGGTTTGAATTTACCTGTAAATGTCTCTAACCTTCCTCTTGTGTTAGTTTCTGTTACCATCTCTTATGTTAACAGGTCGGTTTTGACGCATGTCTTAAATCAGCTGTAAAATACACTAAAAACAATTATCTGCCATCCAATTTGTTTCTCATCTCTTGGTGACCTGGTTAGGCTTCCTTACCCATGAAAATATTGGTTTTTAATATTTTTGGTGTGAGCCTCTGGGCTTTTTTTTTTTTTTTTTGTCAGTATACCCCTGGATGTGCACTCTGCAAGTCCCCAGCTCTATACTGAACTGACCTCTCATGTGTGGACATTGCTTTGCTTGTTTTGTTTTTGTGTAGGTATACTGGATAACAAGGCAAAATGAGAATCCCCAAAATCTTACATGATTGGGAGAGGAGCTGGCTGTCAGTGTGTTGGCTGACAGTGCACTTATTATTTCAGTTTTGGCTCATTATAATTGCTTTATAAGCTTATTTTTATAACTGGGTCAAAACAGACCCTAACAATAATCAGGTCATAATTTCAACCAGATCATTTCATAATTTAGTGGAAAAATATATATATATATATATAATTTTGTTGAAATACAGGTTCCTGATAAAGTCAAAAAGCCTTGATGCAATATATAAATTTTATGTGGTTCATTCATGCATTTAAAACCTAAAATGGGTCGATGCCGACTCTAACACAAGAGGAAGGTTAAGCTTTTATTTAGACTCATCATGGATCTTGGAGAGCTAAAACTAATATCATCACCAGGATTTTAATTTAATTGTCTAGTATTTGGTTGATATTTACAGAGTAATTACATTTTGTTTGCACACGTGATAATACTGTACAAACTGTGTCTTAAGTTTCTCTGATCATTTGTTTGTTTTTGTGCTCAGATAGTTGATCAGTCTGGATATCAGTGTAGCGTGCTGGAGTTGTGTATTTGGTTGCACAGGTGATTAATGTTTCAGACACACTCCCGTCAGATGACCTGGATCTCTTCACTCCCAGCAGGTGACATGTGAGCCGCAGCAACTTGAGCGCAGGAAGTCGACCTGTCCTGCACCAGGAGCTGCTACATTTGGCAGCGAGTTCAACGGAAGGATGTAGGAAATCACCAAATATAGAGAAGGGCCAGTGGCAAGAAAACATCCAATCATGGAAACATTTTAATATTATTTATTATTTAGTTTTTGTCACATTAATTAACTAAGGTTATGGACACTGAAGCTCAGTCATTGTACAGGTACTATTACTGTAGCACCGGTGCACGTGTTGTGATCTCTTAGTCTAATGTCACACACATCCTGCTCTTTTAATATAAAACTGTGTATAAGACTAAACTCAAATATCAACCCACTGAAAGAACTGCTGACCCCAGATGGCCTCAGCTAATAATGGTACCTTAGTTTACACACATCTAAATATGGGTGTACACTCTGTCATGTTTTCAGACTGGGTTCCAGCTGTTTTGTTCATACTTTTTAACCTTTTAAAAGTCTGCATTTTGTTATTTAAGAATTCATAACATCAACTAAAGCTACCAACGTTTTGAAGATGAGGTCTGTAAAACTTAAAAAAAAACAAAAAACATTTTGATGTTTTCTCTTTATACAATCTAATTTTTTTTCATAAAATAACAGCTTTTTGTATTGCAGTCTGGATTCACAGAGTAGATTATGTATATTTGTGAGATTATGTGATTACTCTAGTGCACCCTCAACCCTCAAGCTGCCAAAGTTTTTTAATGACTAAGCAAAAAACAGCTAAAAACACACACTTTAAGAAAAATAGTGAGTTTATATAGATGATCCCTGACTGTTACATCTTACAAAACAATATTTATCTTTTGTTTTAACAAAACTGGATAAAAAGTACATAATCAAAATAGACATACAGTATGTCTGAGTAACATGCATAGCAGTGCATTAACCCACAAAGACCCAGTGCTACTTTTGTGGTGGGTCCAAAGTAGTTTTTTCTCCATATTTAACTTTTCTTAATTGATTGATCACCATTTATGATAATATTATCTTCTGTATTTTATGGTTTTTCAGTGAAAATCAGGTATTTTACCCACATTTCATTTAGTGATCATGTAGATGTTCACAAAAACTCAGATTAAAGTTGAAGAATATTATATCAGAAACAGAGAAAACTCAAGAAAATGTGACTTTTTCAGCAAAGATATTAATGACTGACATTCATGGTCATCAGATATGACTCATTTGGATGTTCAGAGGCTCTGTAGTTACCATGGAAACACCGTCATTTTTTAACAACATTGATTCACCAGTAAAACCCATAGAGTTGGATCAATGACAGTGGATCGAGACATTTGTTTTTATGTTCTGTTATTGACATCTTTACTGAAAAAGTCACTTTTTCCTCAGTTTTCTCTGTACCTTTGAACCTTTTACTCTGAGCTTTAATGAACATCTGTATGATCTGTGAAATAAATATAGGAAAATACATGATTTACACTGAAAAATGCAAAAATACAGATGATAATATTACAGTAAATGGTGATAAGTCACTTAGAAAAGGTCAAATATAGAGTAAAATTTAGTTGGGAATTGCCACAGAAGTAGCACTGGGTGTTTATGGGTTAATGTTTTAAAACTGGCTGACATTATATGCCTTTACAGACGATTCTTTTACAGATGATCATCAGTTGTATGATCACATGTGACATAAGACCAATGTGAAATTGGGGTTGTGTTGTGTAAAACAAGATATCAAATCAGGCTTACACAACATTTGGGGATAATGCCATTGCAGCAGACATCGTATCTTTGTCGATCTGCTTGAAGCTGTCACAACCTGTCCAGGAGCGATACATAATCCCACCACACCTTTACCAATAATATATCAGCAATCAATCCTTATCAGCTCAACAATAGGCTGACATTGTCCTGGCTTATCTCCACTGGTACGACTGCCGCTGCTGCGGGGCTGAACCAACCTGCTCCTGCCCACTTTCCCATCGCCCTGCACCAAGCTGAAGGCGAAAGGGAGTTTTCCCGGTTCTTTTCTCACGGCGGTCATATCCATAGCACCCAGCATTAGTTTACACCCACCCACCACTGCAACTTGGCTGCAGCGTCATGCAGATCAGCTGCACAGATCAATCACTGCTCCAATGCTGGCAGTTAATACGACACAAAAGGGGACGGACTGACAGCTCATGAAAGGAGGTCAGAGGAGAAAATGGGACAACAGCTTCACTTCAGGGGGAGATAGAGAATGGTGTCAAGACAATAAAACAAGCTGATACCCAGACTGGCCAGGGTGTACTGTATGTAGACACAGGGATAATGTTTCAAGGAAAAGTACGAGTTAAACTACAACCAACTTAGATTTCAGTTCTTTTTCTTGTCGCTAAAATCCCCAAGTCTTGAATGTAAAAAATACACTATTGAACTAAGATTTGACTAGAAAAGCACTCAGAGTGCAGACCTCTGCCAAGGCAGATCAGTCGCCCCCCACCCCCCCTCACACCCCATTATCACAAAATGTAATCATTTGTTCTTTGCGCAAGTATCAACAATTCCTGAACATTTCATCAAAATCCTTCCATAACTTTTTGAGTTATCTTGCTAACAAACAGACAGACAGACAGACAGACAAACCAGAAAAGCACTCGGACAGTGCAGACCTCCCCTAAGGCAGATCAATCCCACCCCACCCCCATCACTGCCAAAATTTAATCATTTGTTCCTTGTGCCAGTATCAACATTTCGTGAAAATTTCCTGAAAATCCATCCATAACTTTTTGAGTTATCTTGCTAACAGACAAACCCCGATGAAAACATAACCTTCGCCGTTCCTTGGCGGAGGTAACAAGCAGTGAGCTCAGAGGAACGGTAGAGAACCTGAATTTTTACCAAATAGCAGCTAAAACAGCCCAGAAACACTGACACCGTACACAGTCATCACTGCTCATCTGCTGGTTTCATTCATGTTTCACACTCACAGCTTCATTACTGAGCTGCTCAGCTGACAGATAATATGGGAAATGGTTCATCGTATTCATGCGGAAGTGGGTTTTGATTTGTCACAAAAAACTCAGTTCCTCCAAAACCCACTTCTCCTTTATTTTGTAATTGCTGGTTCCATTGTTGTCTTTGCAGTACAAATGTGATCACACTTTTGGTCTAAATAAGTGACAAACACCTCATTGAGTTGGTTCCAGTTTTGCCACCTTTCCCTCCCAACACAAACCAGGGAACAGTTCCCATTTTGGTCCAGTTCTGCTGGAAACAGAGGAAATGAACAATGACTACCTTTTAATAATTAAAGATAATAACCTCCATCAGCCATGACTTCATCTAATGACCATTTAATGAAAAACAAAATACTGTATATCTACGCACTCTGGGAGCAGAGAAATGAAAACCCTAACCTTTCATTGCCATTTTCCTTTTCCAGTTTTATGAGAATCCTCCAGGCTCCAGTGAAAATAGTTTACCCCCAGTGGACAGTTTATTAATGAGTCCATGCTGTTGTGTTGGGTAGACAGGAGGTCACTGTCATTACACTGATGAGGAACTTTTAGTGGGCTCATTTTTCTTCAGTGTTTCCGTTTGATTTTTGCCAAGTTGGGTTTCTTACATCAGATTTCCTGACTAAATACCTGCATTATGTTATCACGGTAATTGCTTGTGACATTTCAAACCTAAGGGACGGATGCTGAGACGTAGAGTTTACATATCTGATTCAGCTACTTATGTTAGTTAATGTCCATGTATGTCTTTTAAACACAACAGGGATGCTGTTGTTCCTGTTACAGAGAAGCAACGCTCCTTTGTTACTATGACCATAAAAAATACACTGTTCCGTGCGTATGTACTCTTACTTGTGATGTAAATGCAGTAAAAGCATTCTTCCTCCTCGATTATCTTTGTTGTTTGTGTATTTGCAGGGGTTATTAGGAATAATAGCAGCAGTGAGTGGAAACCAGGAAATTAGGGAAGAAAAAGTGGCAGCATATCTCATTCATCACATTTACTGAAGTTCAACATGAAACAGATTTCTTTTTATTATTATTATTTTTTTGTGTCACAGGCCAACAAATGAGTGATTTAAGGTTAAATGTTTCTTTCTGTGTGTACAATGCAAATAAATGTCTAATTAAGACAGGATTAGACCTGAAAGGTGGAGGTTAGTAGCATCAACAGATATTTAAACACAAACTTCACACAAGCAGTAAATATGCACAAATCTTACATAAAGAACTATTTTTTTTTTTTATTTCCAGTGTGACACCTTCCCTAGTCTCTCAGTAACCCACTGGGCACCATATTGATGTGGGGGTCAACACTTCCATCTCACAGCAAGAGGGTTTTGTGTTTAGTTCTCATTTGGATCAGGGTTGAGTTTGTCCCTGTGCTGTGTGAGTTTTCTCCACCATTAAAAACACATAAAGGGGAATAATTCTCCTGTCTGTGCCTTTGGCCAAGGTAGTGAGTTAACAATAACAGCCTACACAGTGGTTTCTTTATGTGGGGGACATTGGTTAGATTTTCCACCAACATCTGTATGCTGATTCCTAGGTTCTTCAGTGTATCTCTTTTCTTCCTCTGCAACTGCAAAGTCTTCAACAAAAGCCACTGTACGCCTAGAAATGGAGGCTGTTAATGGCATGAAATAGCTGACTCAGCACAACACACACTTCATGTGAGAATGTAAACATGCATGAACAGTGCTTATCGCATGTCTGTGTGAAAGCAGCTGTTGGTTATTGCTTCCATTTTAGCAGAGTTAAAATCTGAAATAAAGGGAATAAATTAGGGCTGTCAAAATTAATACATTAACATGGATTAATCCATCATTATGATTAATGTGATTAAAAATTTAATGCAGTTAACCCATCTGCAGTGCAGAATGACTCTAAACATCTCTGCCAACACATTTGGGGTAGTTTGTCCAAATACAGTTACCGTCGCACATGCGTAAAATGGGCAGTTGATCCAGTAGTGACAGGCAGCAGAACCAACCCATAAAGATGGAAGACGCTAAACAGCACTCTAGCCCTTTGGATGGAAACATGAGGGAAAAAAAACCCAAGATGGAACAGTCGACCAATGTAGAGTATTATACACACTCTGCAGGAAGGAGTTTTCTTTTCACCGAAGCATTTCCATCTTAAAATACCACATTAATGTGAAGCATACATTAGTCAGGGACTCTGCTAGCACTTCAGCTAACTCGTCACCCAGCTTGCGACAAACACATTAACTGCATTCCCTTCTTTCCTGAGTCTGTTTGTTCATGCAAAAGTAAACACAATTAAAACAGAATCTAGAATATATTAAAAATAAATGATATTTAATTGTGATAAATCAAAATTAATCCACAGCAACCCTGTAATTAATCTGATTGAACATTTTAATCATTTAACAGCTCTAGAATAGATGTTTCCAGACTGACTGGACTCAGTCAGCTTTTAATCATTTCTTAAAACGTTCTTATCATTGCAGCTGTAGCAGTTGTTGCTCTACAATAAAAATACATTTACAGCCTCTGACATGACGTCAGATGAACATGTTAGGATGGGAGTCTGGGCTCACTGATTCATACTGATAAACCAATTGTAAAACATGAAACCCTAAGAAGGTCAAGTCAAATATCAAACTTGGGTGATTTTAAAGGAACTGACCTAATAATTGTTCATTTAAAGTTGTGAATATCTTACGTTTTATAACTTCATCTGTCCTCCCTCCCTTGTGTTCTTGTTTTGGGAGTATCTGCTGCACCACGGGACGCTTCACTTCCTTTCACACTAATCTCTGGCTTTTATCTTACTCCAGGTACTTACCTCGTCACCTTCTCTGTCACTTCAGAGATACACAGAAGTAGGTGAGCCAGTAGAGACACAATAGAGACATTGTTGAAACCTGTCCTAGAAACATCCAGTGACACAAAAACAGGGATCTGAATGACAGCAGGGAGCCTAAAATTTTAGATGCAACCAGAGCCAGGTGTGCAGCACAATTGGTGCATGTTGGTGACTTCACCGCACACACGCTTTGAACTTCAAACAAACAAAAAGCTGCTCAGAGAATTGAACACATGCGGGACCAACTTTTTCCCTCAAGGCAGAAATTATTTCATCGTCTGACTCAAACATCAATGGTAGAGCAAACGTGGAAAACAGCAGCCTCTCATCTTATACAGGTAGTATATAAGTCAAAGCTTTTACCAAACATTAACTGAGGTATATCAGATGGACTCGCCTTTATATGCAGCTTTTACTATGGAAAAAAAAAAGACTTCTTAGTAAATACGAGAATCCTGCTTCATTCATTTTATTGTATTTCTGCATCTGTTTAATGGTAAAAGTTGATGCAGTCAATAAATAAAACAGCACTTTTATTACATTGTGGTAATATAACAGTAATGCTTAATGGAAGGATAAGGATGTGACTGGATATATTCAAACTGCAGGAAAAAGAATCAGATGTTTTTCTGTGGTTCACTGAGTATAAACAGTACATGTCTTTTTTTTTTTTATTGGTTTGTGACTAGGGCTGCAAGATATTGGAAAAAACTGACATTGCAATTTTTTTTAACCCTGCGATATATATTGCGATATGTCCATGTGCACGATTTGGCCTGGGGGGTGGGGCATGCGTGCATTTTGGTTGGTAGGTCAGGCGGGGGGGGTCAACCAGTTTCCGTCCAACTTAAAATACTATGGGAGTGCGGACCATGCCACCAGCAGAAGTAAAAGTGGACCTTAACACTTATCTTCTCCATTCCGCCTGAGGCTTTGCAAACTTTCATTTAAGGGGGCAGGACTTGGCGCTGCGCCAAAGTAAAACCTTACCAGCGACTCACTGCATGTACAGGGGCGTGGTCTGCATCGGCAAACTGATTAAGAATGAATATGATTGGTGGATCACTGCGCACAGTGTGTGCCAGGTACCCTTGAAATTAGATGAGAACACGTTGAGTTCATTTGCCTCCAACATCGCAGGGCCTACGATGAAATCTTTGCGCTCCCATACATCGCAATGATGATACTCGAACGATATATCATGCAACTCTATTTGTGACCTACGATAAGTTGTCTCCAGTCAGATACAGGTCTGATTTTTTGCAAGTGGTCACATCAGAATCCAAAAGGAGCAGTCTTGACTGCAGCAGGTCCAAAATTCTGCAGTGAGGTTGCTGACTCGCACCAACAGAAGGCCGCATATCGCCCCGATTTTCAAAGCCCTTCATTGGCTCCCAGTCATTTTCTGCACTCATTTTAAAATCCTGGTGCTGACCTTTAGAGCCCTGCATGCTCAGTCTCCCTCCTATATCACAGACTTGTCATGTCCCTATAGCCCCTCTCGGAGGCTGAGGTCACAGGAACAGAACCTACTTATGGTCCATCGTAATTGTTTCAGGACCCGAGGAGACTGCTCCAGGCTGCTTTCAGGCTGTTGTGCCAAGGTTCTGAAATGATCTTCTGCTCTCTTTACGTTCACTGGACTCTGTTGATGTTTTTTAGAGTAAACTCAAAACCCACATGTTTCTCCAGGCATTTTAACAGCAGTAGATAAAGGATTGTTTTCTGTGTTCTTATTTGTATTTCATTGTCTTTTGTGAAGCACTTTGTAACTTCTCTTGTGTGAAAAGTGCTATATACATAAACTTTGCTTGCTTGCTTGCTTACATGACACTGCATGGTTCTCTTTCTCTTCATCCTCATCTGTGTTGTCAACAGATTTCCCTGCTTCAGCACAAACTTCTAACTGAGACTGTAAGCGCTGGCTTCAGAGGCCTCCATGTTCACATCAGTACAACAGCGGCTGTGTGTGACGTCTTTGTTGTTGTCCTTCTGCAAATGTGGGTCGGTTCAGTTTGGAATCTGATAGTGGCCACATAAAAGTTCGTGTAAACAGCTGAACAATAGAATCTGATCTGAGTAAGAAATGTGAATTCTGCAGCAGAGTGAACGTCACCTGCAGATGAAGCTCGGTATTAGCAAAAACTGGTTTTGGATTTGAGAGGGTCATGGTGGGGGCGGCCATGGCTCAGGAGGTAGAACGGGTTGTCCAATAACCGAAGGGTTGGCGGTGTGTCCTTGGGCAAGGCACTTCACCCTCCTTGCCTCCAGTGCCACTCACACTGGTGTATAAATGTTCGGTGGTGGTCAGAGGAATTAACAGCTATGCCTCCGTCAGCCTGCCCCAGGGCAGCTGTGGCTACAGGTGTAGTTTACCACCACCAGAGGGAGAATGTGAGAGTGAATGAATAATGGATCAATAATGTAAAGCACTTTGAGTGCTTTGAAATGCGCTATAGAAATCGAAACCATTATTATTATTATTATTATTATTATTATTATTATTATTATGGTGGAGGTGAAGCACCTGATGTAAGCTGGACCGGTCAAAGAACTCAGTGTCCATCTACAATAGTGTTTCTCAACGGAGACAGTCATTGGGACATGGGGGGGCATTTGGAATTAGAAAGCTGAGAGGGGGATGTGCTCAGGCAGGCATTAGTCGCTGTTGAACATTATAACGTTATACATCACTTGCCCCCCCCTCGCAGTGTAAGTAGCCCGTGTTCAACATATAACAGAGGCACATACACGCTCACATACTCCCCCCAATCTTAACCCCACCCTCAGCGCAAATTTGTTTTCAGGGGGTGCCAGGTGGCCAATAATGAGGTGAGGGGGCTTTACCTACTGAGCTATATAACCACCACCACATCCTCCACAAACAGGTCCGTTGTGGTCGCAATTTTTTTTCGGGGATGGGGGGCTGGCAGGAGGCTCCTGATGCCGCTAGTGGGCATTTGTTCAAATAAGGTTGAGAAACAGTGGTCTACAAGAAGACTCAGAATTACACGTTATGAAGGCTCTGGTACACCCTTAACCCATAAAGACCCACCACTACTTTTGTGACTGTTCCCAAATGAATCTGTCAGTAGATTTAACTTTTCTTAAATGATTTATCACCATTGATTGTAATATTATCCTTTGTATTTAGCATTCTTTTGTGAAAACCATGTATTTTCTCATTTCTAATTCACTGATCATGTAGATGTTCATAAAAGCTCAGATTAAAGTTAAGGGGTTTTATATCAGAAATAGAGAAAACTGAAGAAGAACTGACTTTTTCAGTAAAATCTATCATTAACTGAACATAAACTAAGCGTCTCCGTTCACTGTCATTTATCAAGCTCGGTGTCTCCACATTCACTACGGAGCCTCTGAACATCCAAAAAAGACATGTTGTACTATTGAAAAACTGAAAAACTGCATTCTAAAATAATTATTTATATGTAGTGATAAGATTAGTGGATCAACAAGTTGTAAACAAATTAGATCAGTAGATGCTTAAAGTCCCTAGTGGCTGTTGAGGTCTTTATAGGTTAAGGCCATCACACTGCTTTATCACTGCCACCACAGTAAAATTACATTTCTCATGAGTGGTAATGGACTTCACCACTCTGGAGTTCTTCATATATTTTAATTTTTATATGTATACTTGTATATATCTATGTTATTTCAGTGTTTACTCTGTGAATATATAACACGAGCAAGTTCCTCCCAGATAAATAAAGTAACTAAAATGATTTTGAATCAGGTAACCTGATTACAAACACTGCAGCCCCTCCTGACATATTTAAGTAATATGGTATGTGAAAAATCTGTATTTAAGCCAAATGAGACAGATCCCCTAGAAAACAAGGCATAATATCTTTTACAAATCCTGTCACAGGTATGGAGCAAAACAAACCGCATGACCACATAATAAAAAACAACTAACGTGCATAGTTGAAATCTGTTAGATCTTCTAAACATAACTACCTCCCATTAAAAAGAATGGAACACACATGAGACACGCATATTCATTCACCAAAGACATTCCAGAGTTTCTAGTCACATCAGTCAGCATTAAAAACAAAACCTACATTTAATTTATATGTAAATGTTTGATCTTTGCTTGATGTGCTTGAAAACAGTGTGACACTGTACCCACAGTGCCCTTATTATTCTTAAATGAGTCTGTATCAGCAGAAAATTAAGCATGATATTTTGGTTTTCTACAGTGAAAAAAGAAGCCAGAGAAATTGTCGATGCTCACAACGTGATTTTATTTAATCAAGATGATTATATAAAAGTATGTTTTGAGGGTATGAAGTTACAGGCTTGACGTTACCTTTTTATTCCTGAACAAATCCCTGGATGTCTTTTCCATTCTGTACTGTTAAATGGAGCATCACCATGCTCCACTTGTCCCTCAGGATGTCCACTCTAGTGCTGTAGTGATGTAGCCTGCAACGGAGAACTCCACCAGGGAGTTATTATGAGATTAATGGGACGTTACAGGCAAGAATGGGAACAGCTGAGTCATGTAGCACCCCTTGGGTATACGGCAGGTTATTTACTGTTATTATGACCCAGATCAGCCTGCTATTAGACCCGATATTTGAGAGCAGAAATGAGTACCAGCATTAGTGCCAGAAAGTAAGTGAAAGTTATAATACACTAAAAAGTCAAATATAGAAGTGCTTTTACAAAACACCTGTGATAACAGAGCCACTTCAAGCACTGTGTTTGACAAATACATGTGCAGAATCCTGGGTTACATCCTGCAGGGGTGGACATTAGATGAAAATAGACTTCGAGCAGCCTGAGAAGTTGTACTGATAGAAATAATAATGGATTAGATTTATATGGCGCTTTTCTCTGAACGCATACTCAAAGCGCGTACAGTGGACACATTATTCATTCACTCACACATTCACACTCTGGTGGTGGTAAACTACATATGTAGCCACAGCTCGCCTGGGGCAGGCTGATGGAAGCATGGCTGCTAATTTGCACCTACGGCCCCCACCGAACATTCATACGCATTCACGGACCAGTGTGAGTAGCAGCGCTGGGGGCAAGAGGGTGAAGTATCTTGCCCAAGGACTAGGACAGAGCGGGATTCGAACCGCCAACCAGTTATTGGACAACCTGCTCCACCTCCTGACCCATGCCATGCAAACCATGGGGCATTATTTCAGAAAAAAATGTCTAATGTAATTTTTTCACCCTGTTTGAATTTAATTGTGCCATCATTGACACATTTAATTTGTAGTTGTTTAAGGAGCCAACTGAAAACAAGTAGAAGGACTTAACATGCGAACATCACAGAGGTGGCGTCATTATTATATTCTACACAGACTTTTCAGAGTTGCTGTATGTTGTTCTTTTATTTTTCTATTTGTATGTTTTAGTTGTAAATTTAGGGTTTGTTTGTTTTTTTTGTTACCTGCCTGAGAACTATGAATGCAATTTGGCATTTCATTTCATGTATTCTGGCATATTTACGTCTGATGTTGTCTCAGTATAAATTAATTAATATGCAATGTCCCTACCAAATAAACTACTAAATTAATACAATAAATATGGTAATGGCCACATTGGTGTTGTGGATAGTATCAAGTGCAGCGAGGCATGAACAGTCACACAAAACCATACATTACTTCACCATCTTAACTGTAAACAGCCACTGTCTTTATGAGTAAAATTATCTTTTAAACTGACAGACGTCATATGTGTAAACAGTGGCACAATTCAAATGGAATCAAAAAAGTAGTTCTCACCCTTTTTTTCTGAAGTTAAGTCTTATGGGGCTTTAACTTCTCTATAGAGTGAATGTCTTTACAAAAGCACAAAAAATGGCTGTTTTCTCATTAAAGGATTAAGCAAAGTCAGAAAGGATGAATGACTTGAATGACACGTAACAGTCAGAGCTGAACAGCAGGTTGTGT
Organism: Apogon hyalosoma; assembly: GCA_037367295.1. Lineage (NCBI taxonomy): Eukaryota > Metazoa > Chordata > Actinopteri > Kurtiformes > Apogonidae > Apogon > Apogon hyalosoma. The sequence continues at coordinate 39,317,566 of JAPQRP010000005.1, read as the reverse complement.
TACTGTCGGTTTTGTATTTTGTGGGATAAAAAAGAACACCTGAACCAGTTTTACTGCTAATATATAAGACAGGGTAGAGTAGATGTTAACTGTTCATCTTCAGTGAATAGTTCTGGTTTCTGATTGGTCAATGACAACATGCTATGTGTCGTTGTTGCACATTACAGTTTAGTGTTGCACCTTACTGTTTTTCTATCATTTTTGTTTTCTATACTTCTAATTTATTATGTATAGTGTATTTGATTTTGTATTCTATGTTGATCTTATAGTCTATTTTTGCTGCCTGTCATGCTGCTGCATTACACTTTCCCCAGTTTGGGATCAGTAAAATCAATCAATCAATCAATCAACCAACCAACCCACCCACCCACCCATCCATCACTGGCTGTACATTCAGTTTATTGACTCTTAACAGATCTCACTGTCAGATCAATCCAGTGATGTTTGCAGTGTTTTTTTTTCACATCATTGATTTCCTCATTAATATCAGAGGTGTAGATAGGGTGGCTAATGTTAAATGAGCCGGTCATTATTGCAACACAAACTCCAACAGGGTGACGTATGACCAGACCAGCTCACGGTACTCTGACCTGACCTATAGATCTGTTTGTGTAACGTGAGCATGTTCTCTTATTTTTTTCAGTATCTCTTCATTTTTTCCTTTTATACGTCTCAAACTCTTCCAAACTATCAGACTTTAATATCCAGTCTTTTCTTTGCTATTATTTGCTGTTACTATCCACCCAGCTCAAAAAAAAAAAAAAAAAAAAAACAAACACACACACAAAGGAGCTTTATGTACTGTCTGAGGTGAATGAATATAATTCATGTTGTATCTGGTTACATTCGTCAGAAACTGTTGCGTGACAAAGATAATGACTTTGACTTTTTCTTCAAATAACAAAAAGCTTTGCAAAGGAATGTGGGAAAAAACAATGGTATGCAGGTTATATAAGGGTGTTTTTATGAATAGTGACTGATGCACAGGCTCTATAAAGATTATTGTTTTCACAATCCATCCATTGCTATCATGAGATTTGTGTGGAAGGAATCTGATATCTGTGCTTATGGCTGAGCTTTCTGATGTGGCATCACCTTCATTGTAAACGTTGCTTATTGTTTTTTTAGTTATATAATGTTTTGATGGGGAATTTTGTTGATAGGTTTCATTCATTGTTGGCTGACTCACTGGCTGAGGGATGAGAGAGTCCAGCTTGGTTTCTTTTATCACTGCAGGCAAGAGGTGTGTTTGTTGGCAAAGACCTACTTGTGCTGTGTTGGTAGCGGCGGGGTTGTCATGCATAAAGATGTTTTTCATAGCAAAGTGTGAAGGTGTGAGTAATTTTGCACCAGGATGAGTAATGGCTTCAATAATATGACATGTTCCCTGAGGTGGAGGAAGAGGTCCAGGTGGCTCGCAAGAGGTTAACACGCAACAGACCGGAAGAAAAGCCCGACTCAGGTGAGGTCAGACAGATGGAGTCAGCCGCGAACGGGCAAAAACCCTGGTGATGTTCAGGTTGGCAGTTTGACAACACTGCACTGATGTGTTAAGACGTGTTCACACTGAGTGTTTTACAGTAATTTCTGGAGCCTAGAGCAAATTTTTCTTGACTTTGCTTCATTACACCTCATGGGATTCAAAACTACGCTTCCTCTTTCAATTTGTGGCTGGAGTTGGTTTCCTGGAATTGTATCAAACTATGTGACTCCCAGGTAATTTTAACAGTTTGTTCATGCGTTATCAATGTGCAATATGAGTCAAATGTCAGCCTCAGAAAACTATGGACAAAACAAGTGGGTTCGGGGCCTTTTGGATCAGGGTGAAAGTAATTTTTAGGTGCAGTCTATGAAGAAGCGCCTCTAGACTTTTTACAAGGAAACAGACTTCGACGTCTCAGCAGAAACAGTCTGTAAATGAGAAGAGCAAACCTCCGCCAAAGTCAACAGTCCACTGGTCTTCTTGTTCCGCAATATTATTAAACCACAAATTATAACCTATGTTTTCCCTCTTTTTGTCAGTTGGTGCCACTAGGTAATTTAATTTAATCAACTTGCTACAGTATTAGCCTGGGGCTCTACATTGCTAAAGGAAAGAAAAACTACTCCAGCTACACACCTTTTGGGTTCATCCTTGGCCCATGTCCTACCCTTACAGGAAGTATCATGTGAATCAAAGCGATAGTTTTTGTGCAATCCTGCAGAGACACCGACGTCACTGATCCCATAACCTCTAGAACTACTCCTACAGATCAATGCATGACTGTAGCTTTCACCCTGAAAACCACACTGAAGGAGAGTAGCACATCAGCATAAGTGCTGCAGTTGTTTAGGAACTAAATACTGTGGACATGGGATTATAATGACCATCAGTGACCGCAGGTGTCGCCACATCAAACAGGATCTTTATTAATACATATTACTCATGAATTTTAAACAAATGAGATCAACTTCTCGGAGGATGTTATTCTTTCTAAGTCTCCACACCATAAATCTCTTTGCACACACATAAATACAAATACATGTTTTTTATGGTCCAGTGGTCACAGACAGAGATCAGTTAGGTTTATAAAGTAAAAGCCATAACTCTGATTCATTAGAATTTATTCACTGTGACATTCTCATAAATCATTCAATCATATCTTCATTTGTCTTACAAAATGGCTGCTTGTACATGCACATGTGGCTGATTACTTTTCAATCTTCAAACAAATCTTTCCCAGCATTTCCTGTGATTTTACATTATTCCCTCTCCTCTCCTCTCCTCTCCTCTCCTC
>JAPQRP010000005.1:39301170-39312675 GCA_037367295.1 Apogon hyalosoma | reverse complement strand
CCTTTCCTGAAAATTTCATGGAAATTGGTCCAGTAGTTTTTGCGTAAAGTTGCTGACAAACAGACAGACAGACAAACCAACAGACAGACAAACAAAAAAAACGAACCAAAAACAATACCCATTGCTTCCCCTTCGGGGGGGCGGGGTAATAAAATGTAACTGTACAACATCTGGAGGGCAAACATACCATAGACCTGCTGTGATGTACCTTCTATGTTTAGTTCATCTCTAAAAAGACAAAAAAAAAACAAAAAAAAAAAAACAATGATATGCTCACAGCCTTGTCCTAACATACTGGCTCCATTAAGTCGTCCTGGACATCATGGTGCTGCCAGAAAATGTGACATAATGAGGGCCCGTGCAGACCGGGTGTAAGGACTCAGGGGGATTAGTTCTGCCTGCTCCAGGGCCTTCAGAGACATTACGTCTCCAGGTTTAATGGAGGATCAGTGGTCAGCAGGAAGGAGGGCACATACTTTTATTCTAAAACATGGACTGTCTTTGATGTTGTGGAGCAGAGCAGTGATCTGGAAATGCATCACGGACTTTGTGTAAGTCTCACCCACCTCATTTAACTTAGAATGGGAGGTAAAGCAGTGAGGAGGCTGGAGGTGACAGTGAAGAGCAGCGCTTTAACATTCCTGTGAATGGGTTTATGGTCCCAGACATTTTATTGTGTTTAATACACGGTCAGAACATTCTTAAAAAGGCCACTGCTGTCAGTCACCAGCTGTCGTCTTCACTCTATGGAACTATCAAATCAAAGTGACAATTTCAGTTTTTTCTCTTGGTTTTCCTCTTTTAGTTCATTCCTGTGTTTACTTCTCCTTCACTCAGTGATGTCCTCCATTTCCATTTCCATGCCCAAACCGGGAAACTGTGTCACTTTCTATTAGTACCCCGCCCCCCGAAGGGGAGACAAGGGGTATTGTTTTTAGTTTGGCTTGTTTGTGTCTGTTTCTTTGACTGTTAACACTTTAGTAGCAAATCTATTGGTTCAGTTCATACCAAATTGGGTTCGTAGATCGCCAGTGACCCAAAATAGATGTCATTACATTTTGGGAAAAAAAATAGGTCAAAGTTCAAATTTTGTAATGATTTTAAAAAAAATCTTCCCGTTTACTTATAATGGGCGAAATACGTGTGAGGGGCAGGGTTTGTTGTGCCTGGTGTAGCGGAGTTAATAGAGAATATGTGTGATCTCACTTGCCACTTCTCATACTGCGGTTATATTAATTCCAATTTTATTTTATGGGCTTTGAATGCAACACCCCTGCGGACTAGGGTCATGCACCCCAGGTGGGTGGCAAAAGTCGTGCCATGCTGTCTGCCTGGTAGGTGCACACATTGTTTGGTCCCGTCATTTTATGTTATTTATCTTAATTTCATATGTAAGTGGTTATGTTAACTAACTTTGAGGGTTTTTTGTTTTTCATATTTTACCTGCAGTATGAGACTGTTGGACATTACTGAGACTGTGAATTTCCACCTGAATAAACCGGCCTGTGACACAGAAGTTCGGTTGTCGTATCTTAGACAACGCACGACTACACAACGCATGAACACAACCGCTACACTGGCACCACTTGTTGTTATCTGTTTTTGTGTGAGCTGCTGATGACATTAGCCACTTTTACACTGAGAGCCTAGAAGAAAGGTGAGATGGTGACCCCACCTTTATGCCACCACTGACCAATTTCCCCGGTGAAAAAGGAGGAACAGAGGTGAGACAGGCTGGACTTCTACACAGTGGACCTGCGTTCTGGAATCAAAGGGGCGGTGACTCAGCACAGCGTATAGTGTGACGTATAACTTGCGTGTCGGAAATACCCCGAGCATAGCGGTGCTGCTAACCTCTCCAGAGTCAGCCCGTCTTTCACTGTTTCACAAATGTTAGCATGGATAGAGTCCTCCGCCTGAAGTGACAACAGCTCCCGGGTCTCGGCGTCTCCCCAGTTCGACATCTGTCTGTTTGCTTTGATATGTTTGTTTACATACAAGGCCCGCGCTCATTTTTAAATCCCCCCGGCGCTGGGGTCATACATGCAATACTTCATCAAAACGTCACACCTTGGTTGTGGAACGAGAGGTGTTCCTTTTACGTAGCGTTCCAGAATCATGATTCCACCTTTATCACTACCTCCAGAGCCGCTACAAAGCCATGACTGAGGTAGGACCAAATGATCCCACCATTTTATTTACGCAGATATCGTTCAGGAATAAAAGCGAAATATTCTCGTAACAGAAGTGCTGTGTAAAGGGGGCTGATGACCACAGATTATTAAATTAGTTCAGGACTCAGACCAGTGAACGTTCACTGGTGTTTACTCTTCATCTTCTAGTAGCTCAGTCCACTTTGTTATAATAACACTGTGTTGGCAAAGGTTAACCAGTGAGGCATTCACAAGCATAGTGACATTGTTTAAAGTAACTCCACTGAGGCAAGAAAAATGACTGGATGCTGTAATTCTTTTTAAGGCGAGACAGCTTAATTGTTTGAATTACAGGACTGTGAGGCATTGTACCCTTCTACTTATGAAATGTTTTAGTCTTGGCGTTAACATTCAAACTTGTACTCATTATCCCTGTCTAGAGACGAGTAAAGCCCAGCGTTCAGCAGACAAAATGTGGGAGGAAAGCAGAGGCTCATGGGATACAGTACAACAATGTCCCCCTGGTTCACTACTGCTTCACTGTTTTGTCTGACAAGAGCACTGTTATGCACAGCAGAGGAGTGGGACAGAGGAGAGGAGCCCTCCAACACACTTTCCATATCAAAAATCTCTGTTTTTCAAGACCTTCATTTAATAGACGTCATTTGTTTACTCTGCAGTTGTTTGTTGGAGCCAAACAGCTGTTTATACCAGATTTTTTTTTGGCTCTAATAATCAAAATCCACACATTTTAGTCCATGTTAGTGAGAAGAAACAGGAAACAAGAAACAGAAGGTGTCGGGGTATCAACATCATCAAACCTCCAGGGAAGGATTTCACTTGACACGGATCAGTCTGGCTCAGGTTTACTCTTTATCCCGTCTCCCCTGAACTCCACACACCAGTCTGGACAACAGGCAAACAAAAGTTGACCAGCTCGAAGGATCAGTGCTGAACTTGGCTCCTAATTATGATAATCAGCACATGTTTTGGTTACAGACCTCAGGTTTTGGGGGGACCACACAGCTCGGAGGAAGTGCCTCGAGGGGGGTCAATCTAACAGATTTCCTCCTGAGTCGCAGTTCTCACATATAGACCTGTGTGGTCCTTTGAAAAGCACAATATCACACACACACATCTGTAAATGCTGCTGCAGGTTCCCCCACAAGTCCCTGTATATGTTTCGTTCAGGAAATAATGATTTAAAACAGTGTGAGGGCTGGTATGTTTTGGTTCTGCTAAAAATCCAAATTCACCTTAAACATCAGGTTTCCTTTCGTCCTTGTGTCCTTAAGATGGGATAACATGGGATTACATTTTCATCGCAAAACCCTATGATTTCCCATATTTCAAAGCAATACAAGTCTGATGAGGTAAGATTTTAGTCTTTTTCACAGCTGCATTCAGGGTTACATCAGCTAAAGCCCTTAAACCTAAATATAAACCTCACAAATCTGTGTTATGTTTGGACCCCTTGCACAGAAACAACTGCTATCAAATTAAATTATATCATAGAAGATACACAAAATGAGCTCAATCTATTATGGTCAAACATTAGTGTAAACTTTAGGAAAGTGAGAGTAGGAGTTTTGTCAGATAAGCAGCTCTTGGCAAAACAAATTTTAGGCAAGAGATGCTGTGTACACAGATGTAACTGTCCTTCAAAACAGAAATAAACCACAGTGCAAATCCTTCTTTTATGAGGCCGTGTTCTCACATCCCACATCTTTGCATAAAACACGCACATGCGCAACACTCTCAATGTGCCTTATATAACATGTTGATCCCATAAAAACTATGTTCTCACCTTAATGCTATGAGTTGGGCTAGTGCAAAAGCTGTAAAACTACAACCTGCAATTAATTTTTCAACAAAGTTTGATCGAGCCATCAAATAGTTTACATAAGTCTGTTATATAATGTTCAAGAATGAGGTCAAGTTTACCCACATTGATCCTTATGAATACAAAGATGTGCGTGGCATTAAAGGGCTAGTGCAACGACATTTGACCTTAAAATAGATATAGTCTAAGTCCTGATAAAAGCTCACCATAAATCAAGTCCTTTAAGTCCTTTAATCAAGTAATGCTTTGTGGTCTCTGAATTCTGACCTAAAAAGGATAAATCAAGTTCTCCTCTTTTAGTAATTTTGTCTGTTTAGTCATGACAACGCTGCACTGGTGACTTCACTTAAAATAACTCCAGTGAAGCGCAGAGACATGATTGGAAAAAATGAACAAGTACAATTCGTATCATTTAAAGCAGTTAACTTGGTAAAATTTAACCCATAAAGACCCAAACAGCAACTGGCAACCAAAATCATCTACTGATCTAAAATGCTGAATAACTTGTGAATCACTAAAGCTTTCAAAACATGTAAATAATTGGTGTAAAATGCAGTTTGTCATCTTTTCATGGTCATCAGATATGACCCATTTGGACGTTCAGAGGCTCACTGGTCAATGTGGAAACACTGTCATTTTCTACAACATTGATTCACCATGGAGTTTGATAAATGACAGTGGATGGAAATACTTGGTTTTATGCTCAGTTATAAATATGCTGGTATCTTTGCTTAAAAAGTCACTTTTCCTTCAGTTTTCTCTGTTTTTAATCTGAACTTTCATGAACATCTACACAATCAGTACATTAAATACATGAAAATAAATGATTGTCACTCAAAAAATGCAAAAGACACAGGATAATATTATAATAAATGGTGATAAATGATTTAAGACAGGTTAAATACAGAGAAAAATTCATTTGGGACCTGCCACAAAAGTAACACCGGGTCTTTATGGGTTAAAGTTAGTGCTAAATATGTTGCACAGAGCTTCAGCATGTTCAGTGCATCCTCACCTTCACTGGGTTTTGTTAAAGTGCTTGGGTTTGTAGGACCCCCTAATTGTCCAACTAGTCTTTTCTGTACACTGACGTTTTTCTCAATATTGTTGCTAATCACGCTCGGAGCACTTCTTCCTGTGCAGAAACACCAGAGTCAGGAGGTGATTATTACAGCCACATGCTTAGCTTTTTGGCCCCTGGCTTCACTTCCCAGCAAATATTAATGGATATCAATCTTTGCATCTAATGGGTAGAAGGCAGATTTAAATAAAATATTTTCTCACATGCCAAACTGATTCTTTAAAGAAAAAAACAAAACATTTTTTGAATAATGAAAAAAGACTTAATAACTACTATTGGTTTTATTAATTCATACATAGTAATATTTGCCTTTATTCACACAATTTCAGTGGAGGTGGTTTTACCAAAAAAAAAACAAAAACAAAACTCTCCTATGTTGCTAAAATGCTAGGATTTATTCTCAGAAACTATCGCACCACTTTTTCAGTGACAGTGGTTGCGATTGTCTGAGCTATCATCAGAAATGTTTCATAACCAGAACCATTACCTGAGAATGCTGCTGCTTTTATTCCCACTGGGCCTATGAGAGAATATTTATGGAAATCATACCGTACTGTAGCGGGTCCTGAGCCAGGAAGTAGCTGGAGCGTCTCACATGGAAAATTAACTGTGGCTCCTAATGCAGACATGGAAAATTGCAGGACCATTTATGGGTTGCGGTGCAGTGAGAAAGGGGGTTCACAGTATCGAACTCTCAGCACAATCGGAGATAATCTCAGATGCTCGGGTTTCCTCTGGCTTCACTTTGTCAGATAACCTCGTTTCCAACATTTGAAAGCCTGAATGGGAAAGGGAACAGTAAACAATCCAGTGACAGATTTTAAAACAAAGCGCTCATCCGAGGAGTTTTCATACCTGACAGACTGAGTCAATCTGATGAGGCAAGCACAGAGGCTGCCAAACCACTATTTTAGCCTGTTCCTAATCTGTTGGTGAATGCATGATATGTGGGGCTGGTTCCTTTTTGAAGGCTCTCGTGACTGAGAAAGCTAAATCAAAGCAGGAGCATTCTTCCTAAATATAACCTATGTGTGCGCTCGGAGGAAAGTATTTGATAACCATCTTGTTTGTAAGTTATTATACCAGTCTTGGCAGGTCATCTACCCTTAAAGCACTTCTGCTGTCCGTCGCACTTTGCCTCAGCCAATGTCAGCATATAAGGAGTGATTACCCACTCCCACAGACTTACAACATGAAAAGACACTAGAAAAGTTTGGTATTACTGACGTCCAAGCAAAACCTCAGTTAGCTCAGTGTGAGGAGCCGCTGTCACGTCTGCAAAGCCCAGGGCCTCCTCGAGAGGAAATGAAAGAAAGCTCAGGGCTCCCTCGAACACAGAAAGCAATATGTTGGAGGATAAATACCATTTCATTGAAACTCACACACACTTGTAAACATTTGTTTCACATTTTCTTTTGACTACTATACACAAAGACTGGCTTGTTACCTTTGAGCCTGTGGATTGTTTAACAGAGACTCACAACAGGAATAATCTAATTCAGTCTGTCATAAAGCTGGATCTTTTTGGACATTTGAGTTTTTGTTGACTATGGGAGAATCACATGCATCATTTCAGTGTCTGAAACAGAAATGATGAAAGGGATTAAACAAATTCCAGCTTCTGATGAATAAGAAACCACAACAGCAGTAGAAGAGCCAACTTTGCTAACATTAGTATCTATCAGCTGGAGGTCATTTTGGTTCATGGTAGTGGAGCTAATGTGAAGCAACATAGTGTTTACCTGTAAAAATGTATTTTGCATGATATTTGAGCAATAAGTTATATGTATATACCTCAGTTATGGGTCATTATGGAATATTAATTGTCACCTGGGGGTAGATTGTGGAACCATTCATTACCTTCACCCCAAAATAAGGTCCATGTGTATAAACAGTATGTCTGTCCACACCTGCCTCAACATCTACTGCACATTTGAACGGAACTTTACACGCGGTAGGTCTCGACCATATCTCAGTCCTCCTTGAAGATGGTATGGATCTGATGACGATGCAGAAGTGGGAACATATTTACATTTAATTTCTAAATCTGCCATGTTTGATGGTTGCTCCTGACCCCAGTTTTGAACCTAGCAGCTTCACATTTGGTATTTTCCATGTAAGATCAGTTCAGTCTCAGTCTGGTATTAGAACTGAGAGTACTGACACTGAAATCACATCCTCCACAAGTAAAATCAAATAACAATTTGTGATAGAAACTTAAATCTGTGTTTTAAGGATCAGTGAACTGATGTTTAACACCTATATGTTTCTTTACTGCATTAGTGAATTATTCAGTATGGTGGATATAATATGTGTGACTAATACCTCTGATTGTTTAGGCTGGCAACGTGAAAGACTAAAACAGAGGAAAGTGACGTGACACTAGGATTTATTTATTTTTTTTGTAATTTAGTTGAGTTCAGTTACACATACATGGTTATCTCAAGGCACTGCATAAAAAACATGATACAGAGACGAGACTCAGCAAAACCTCAACGCACAATCCCAGGGCGACAGCAGGAAGAAAAACTTCCTTTATAGAAGGAAAAAATTCTGACAGAATCAGGCTTTGGCTCTGTGGCCGTCTGTTTTGACCAGCAGTGAAAGTTGGTTCAAGTAAAACCAAAACTTAAAGCTGTAGAATGACACTGGTGGAAACATCCTCACTCTATCAAACTAACATCTAACATCTGAAAATAATAGAAATACTCTAAAGTTTCATTCAACTAAAAGTTTAAATAATATAAATCTTTTGAATGTCAGCGTAAACAACTGAAATGTACTGAAAAAATCTGATTGGACTTTTGCCTTTTCACCTTTACAGTGGCTGTTTGATGGCATACGGTGATTAGAAGAGATTTTATTGGCGTTCTGACACTGCTCCGTGTTGCTCCGACTGTTAAAAGTACACTTTGGTTAAATAAACAAGCCTCTGTTGTAACAGGTAGAACTCGGACACAAACTGCCTGCTTTTGTTCTTGTGATGAATCAATCATTTCTACCATCTTTTCAAAAATAGATGTATATTTTACTGAGTCATTAGTCGTTTTTTGTGTTTTTTCTTACCCACCCACACCTGTCATCTCCTGAGGCAAAAGGAAATCCTTGGGTCTAAGGTGAGATTTGTCTGTGAGAAAAGCACAATGAGCTGACAGCTCCTTTTGGCGGATCGTGAGTGATGACTGAGCGTGCTCCTGGTCTGTCAGGACGAGTCCGACTGAGTGTATTTTGACATAAACATAAAGTCCAGGTTGTGATAGAGGGGTGCCGTGAACCCATCTGACCTCTAGTCTTTTAAGGTTGCCCAAAGCCTTATAGTCAGAGCTTATTGTGTTATTGGTTGTGGGTGTGGATTTGGTAAACTGATCTTAAAGCTTCATATCCAGGGAGTTTCCAGCGCCTTCAGGCATCTTACCCACTAGTAATAAAAGAGATATTGTTGGATTTAAGTGATACATCTGCATCAAACTGTCTACAGAAACCACACAGTTTGAAGGCCCTCGCGTGTTTGCATGTTAATCTCACAGACAGTTACTCTGTTATATTATCCCCCTGTGTGTGGGGCCGCGTGGCCTTTTTATCATGCATGGGCCATTCATCGCCCACATGGTCCGCAGTGAATGCACTGACTGAGGGTCTTTAACAATCGCCACTGTCCTGTTTTCTTCATGAAATACTGTATGCTTCCGTGTATATGCTCATTTGGCTCTGATCACGTCTCTGCAGCTGTTTTCATCGATGGAGTCCTTGCTTGTCGACCTCTGTGTTAGCAGTTTCATCCAAAGCTTACGCATACAGGGTAGTTTATACTGTCTGAGCTAATTTAGCCGTTAAATACATTTTCAAGCAGTGAGCAGTGATGTTCCTGTACTGGACAAAACCATCGTGATAATTAAACTGATAGATTTTTATGAGAGATTTGATTATTATGGGGGTGGGATTTAATAAGTTTTCTTCATCCCACTCTTTTTAGAGCAGTGCATATTGGATTTATTTGTCATCACTAGTGTACATGGCAATTGCTACCTTGTCTTGATGACATTTATGTATTAATGTATTTGCTCTGCCATTAGTTCCTTGTACAAAAAAACTGCTTAATTTTTATTCTGCTCAAAACAAATAAATGAATGTAAATGAATGAATGAATGATTTCATTGTTACGTTGTTGATGCACAGATTATCAGCTCTAGATACTGATGCTACTAAAATAATACTTACTGTACTGTGCTAATCTTTGCGACTAAGTACTGAATACTATGCGCATCCATGACGCTGCACTGACATTTTCACCTTTGTTTGGATTTGTAAGACCCTTATCACTGTGCAACGGCTTGTTTCTTTACTTTTCGTCTTTGCATTGTAACCAGTTACGTTTTAAGCACTTGTTTCTGTGGATTAAAAGTTAGGAGGTGATTTATCATGGCTACGTGATCAGCTACACGCTCTGCTTTTTGGCCCCTGGCTCCAAATTTCCCAACAGATATTAAATGTGTATCAATCTTTGCATCTTATGACTAGAAGGCAGATTGAAATATTTCCTTACATGCCAAACTGCTCCTTTAGAAAAAGCAATAAAAAAGCATTTTGGGCATTATTACAAAAGACCCTGCAACTATTTTTGGGTTTACCAAACCATATTTGGTCACATCTGTCATTATTCGCACAATCACAGATTTCATATACTGAAAACTGAGTGTTGGTGAGCTTCCAAAAACTGCAGCTCTTTAATGTTTATAAAATTCAACCATTTCTCAGAAGCAAATCCACTACTTTCTGATGAGTCAGTTCTGTACAATGGTAGACACACATGTTCTGGGAACCATAGATGTATAGTGGTTTCTATATTGCAGCATACAGAAATGACCTAATGTCTTGAAACAAAAGCCAGAAAAAGCTATAAATGGATTTAATTCCTGAAAATGAGCATTTCATTTCCAGAACTAGCACACCTTTGAATTAACTCAGCTGAGCTCATTGTCACATTTGTCAAAGAGTTCAGTATTAGATGTCACTTCCACATTCTAGTTAAAATCGTATTTAGTAATAAGGAAACTGGCTGCGTGAGTCGAACAGTGTGGGAACTTTCTGCTTCCTCCATTTCATTCAGTCCCTAGTGAGGGTTTCTTGACACCTGCAGCCACAGATGATAGAGCTGAAGGCAGTTTGAAGCGGACAGGGAGTGTTTGTGGATGTTTTTGGTGGAGGGAGATGAGTGTCAAAGGATGTGGCGGTGACGGATCACTGACAGCAGGCTCAGCTGTTTGCATCTGTCAATCAGCCAGTCTGCCGCTCTTTCAATAGCACACCTCAGCTGCTGAGAGAGAAGTTTCTGGTACGATGCAGAGAGACTTCTGGCGAGTTTATGTCTTCTGTCTTCTTTTGCCATTTAAGCTCAAAACAGAATTTTGGCACCGGTTAAAAGCATGTGTTTGTTACATAAAGTGTAAAACCTCAATCAGAACAAAACTGTTATGCAACAGCAGCTAGTGGAGTTTGTGGTATCTTCAAATCCATCTCAGTTACTTAATGTGAATACTCATCAGTAGTTTCATTCAGCAACAGGCTTAAACTATAACACATGTTCTTCCATTGTGAAGATGAGAAAAAGGTTTGATAGCTATTATTTAGTCTCAAACCATCATTTACTGAATACATTAAAAAAAAAAAGAAAAAAAAAAGCCACAAACAGCTGCAAATTCCTCTAATCTGGCTACAACTTCCAGGACTGTTTCAGTAAAGACAATAAATACAAACATTGCAACATCAAAGATGCGGTTATTAGTATTTTCCTGTTAACAATACATCAGATGAAAATGTGTGAGTGACAGGGGTTGTTAGAAGTGACAAATCTACACTGAAATAATACCCAAGTTTGTAGAGTCCCTCAGCTCATATGGGGAACAGTGATCCCTCCAGCCGAGCAGAGAAAAGAACAAAAAGAGAGTTTAAGAAGCGCCACATGTGTTATTAGTGTAGCCACAGCTTTGTAGTTGCTTCTATAAAGTCTTAAAGTGAAAGTATACAATTCCTCTATTTATGGTAAAATTGTGGTAATTGTGGCATTTTATGTGTGGTAAAATGTGTGTTGAAAGTCTGTGTTATATGATAGTTCATCCATATGTGTTCACTGTGGTCAGAAGCACTTAGTATTAAAGCTGAATCTTCCTTTGTAGGTCATTCAGATGCTCCAACACTTTTAGTTTTATCGAGGCCTTGTCATTAAGGCAGTGGGGTCGCCTGAAATTTCTAGTAATTGATAAATATAAAAATAAAAACTTACAAATAAAAAATGTATGACAAATTGAGAGAGACAATCCCAATCCATAACAGACACGACAAACTGTGAAGCTGAAACTGAAGCACTGTGGTACTATTTATCTGTCAAATGTTCAAACTGAAGCACTGTGGTACTATTTATCTGTCAAATG
>JAPQRP010000005.1:39282881-39300262 GCA_037367295.1 Apogon hyalosoma | reverse complement strand
AGAGCAAACTATTACATGATCAAAAACAAATTAACTTTAGCAAAAAAAAAAAAAAAAAAGTCTCCTTTTTGAATGTTTTGATGTTAAAATAGGGTCACGAGCCAAAAAAGGTTGGGAACCACTGGGTTAAGGACTTGAAGTCACCTGCTAAAAGTCCAAAAGTTGTGACACTGTTGCTTTATCATCGTCACAATCCGCACTACAATTTACTCTACTGCCGGTAGACGTCCATTAAAGTAAAGGAGCGACAGTGTGGAGAGCATGAGTGAATGTTTGGAGAATGTTTCTTAGAAGCAGACATGAGGCCAGTACTCAATAAAATCACAAGCGACTCTAGATTCTGCCAAGTAGACAAATTAAAGGAAAGAAAATGTGCCTCGCTCCAACGACTTAATGTCTCGCACTACAAAAATCTTGCCGTGATGGCTGAAATGGAACTCTTTATTTTATCTCCTCTATACAGCAGGATGAACGGAACAGCCCTGCCAGTCTTAAATCCTTTAAGCCCAGTGTGTTTGTAAAAACATTCGAGAGGCTCTTGTGGATCATTTGTCAGGTCTTCCAAATGGAAAACTCAGATCGTGAGGCGTTACCTTATTTAAAAACTCTTTGTCAACAAAAATGTTCTCTCAAAATGGGACCAGGCGGAGATGTCGCCGGTTGAAACACCAAATCCAGAGTAATTCCTACACTGGAAATATTTTCCTTGGCACCTGTATGGAACTGACTGTTTAGTTAAGAATTAAGCTTGGCCATAAATCAATGGGTATCTCCTTGTCTTTTCATTTGGAGTACTCCTCCTTTCAGAGAGGTGTGAGTCATATGACCTGGCACAGCAAAGAAAACGTGCAATATCTATGTTTCAGACAGTAAAGTCAAAAAAAGAAGACATGAAACTGAAAATTCAGATGCAAATCTTACACAGATCTTTATTGTTCTTTTAGTTACATACAGTTCAGCCCTTTATCTTCTCTCGTTTTTCCTTTAAAAACAATAGTTTCTTATGCACATACACAAACCACATTTTCCATCTCCCTTCCCCTACGTGCTTTCTCTTTCATTAACACTCACTTGATTTTATCCATCGTTAAGCAACAGATCACATCAACTTAAACAAATCGTTGATGGAGTGCGTATCCTCCACTGACAATACATTTCCATTCAAAATCTCAGCTTTTCCATCCTTTCTCTTTTGCTCTTCAGCCTTCAGACAATCTTTGTTTTCCTCAAACAGTCTTTTACACATTTAACTGTCCCATCTCTCTGGACAGGTAAATACATCCTGCTGCCACCACTGGTGCAAGAAGTGTCCACAACTAAGGCTCCATGCAAGATGCTACACTGAAAAGTGATTGGTTTCATTCTGAAGAGTCAGCTTTTTTTTAAAAAAACCAACATGGCTCAGTTCAAAATTTAGTTTTTAACAAAATTCCTCAGCTCTTCTCTGATGTGATTTTGTTGTCTGATGATTTCTTATAGTCATATTCAACAGGGAGTGATAAATGCTCCACTGTGAATGGATTTATATTAATGCCTCTGACTGCAATAAATGCAAAAAATAAAATAAATGTGTCCGGATGCTACCATCTGTCATTGCAGGAATGTATTCTGTATAAAAATAAGACCTACGCTAAATCGAAAAACTTTTACAGAAAAAATTTGTAGCTTTGTATGATACATCTCAACTTTTTTTAGGGGATTAATCTCCATTCTTGCCCATTTGACATGCTCAGAATTTAAAATAACTTCACCTAAAAGCTAAAACAGTGCTGCTTTATGATACCTAAAAAAATACTACATTTTAAAATATAAAAATGTAAAACTTTCATTACCCCCATAACGTCTAAAATAATGCTTAAATATCAATTTAAGAGTAAACATGATTGGATGCACCACCTCTATCTTCAAGAAGTCAACAAACACACATGAAAAGTGTGTTTGTGTTTTGTCATTCTTCCCTTTCTTTCAGAGCCGGTGGAAGTCGTGCACGTCTCTGCAGAATACTGTGTCTCTGTGGGATGCACTTGAATGGAGGGGTAATGTAAATAGCTGCCGAAAAGGACAGTAATGCAGAACACTGTTGTAATAATACGCACGCACGCAGACACACATAAATACAAGTCCCACGCTTTTTTTTGCGCCGTTTCTTATGTACAAAAAACAAAGTGTCCAACCAGGAGTCCATTTTCTCCTGCTTCCTCGTTTCAAACCATTGTCTCTTTCCTCTTCCCTAAAGAACACAGCGACTTCTTGTCCTTTTTGGATTTGTGTGATGTGGGGAAGGAAAGTGGTGATGACGATGATGACGACGACGTTGACGAACATGACGAGGAGGGGGAAGGTGAGCAGGATGAAGGGGAGGTGGTGGTGGGACTGGGGCTGGGGTTGCTGCATGGGGAGCTAGGAGCAGACTGAGAGGTCGGCTGTGGGCAGTTCTCATCAGTCTCCTCCATGTGGACGATGGCGGACACTGAGGAAGGGCGGCGCTTGGAGCGGGCGTCGGCCCCCGAAAGGCTGGGGGTGCTGGGCTCGCTGAGCGGCTGGTGGACGGAAATGGCGCTGCGGAGGCAGTTGAGCCACTGCTGCTTGTGGAAAACATCGTTTACCTGCAGCGTGTGGGACTGGGCCTGGCTTGGGTCTTGGGAACGAACACGGAAAATGTTCTTGGCTGCAGAAAAAGAAGAATAAATGAGGTTAGGTCCACAAAATATTTATTACAATATGAAAAATAAACCATATGTCAACATGTTTTGAAGTTTTAAACAAGTCTCACCTTTGTCTGCGTTGCTGAACGCCCCTCGGAAGGAGCCGCCCATTCTGACGTCTCCATCCTGCAGGTCCTCCAACACCAGGTCCTGCACTGGGATTGGCTGTCGATAAACCTGGAAGCACTGACGCTCGTTCCTGGTGACGGGACGGGTCAGAACCAGCAGCTCAGTGAACAGGAACACATGCAGCTTCTGAAAGGAAGCAACAAATGCAAACATTTACAACAAGAACATTACTTATCAATAAAATATGAAGCCTTTAAACCTTCCTTAATTACAAGCTTAGTCTTATTTACAGTTACCAAACATCATAAAGTTATGGTTTAGTCATAAGTTGATTGTAATTGCCTTATATGGAGTGTGAGTCTTTTATTGATGTGTTGAGACAAAGTTTTGATGACAGGAAATGTGTGTGTTTGCTCACCGTTCCACTCTTATTACGAAGCTCCCCATGACACAGCAGACTCTTGCACTGTTCAAAGCGTGGGTCCTTTTGCCTGTCGTCTAGATATTCCAGCTTATCGATGTAGTACTGGCACTCTGACTCTCCCTTCTTCATGTTAATGTCGGACAGAACGCCCTGGATGACGGTGATCTAAGTCAACAAAAAGTGAATGATTAGCATCAACCCAGTTTTATGATGACAGCTTTTAAAAATAAAATACATGTTTCTTGGGTGTTTGTGAGGCATCCTTGACTTACAGCTTGTTCCAGGCTGGCAGTGTCCGGGTGCTCTGATGGAGTGTGTCTCAGTATTTCTTTGAGCAGCAGTGGGTACTTGACCAGACGGGATCGTGGGATGTCCAGGAAGCTCCACAGATCCAGCTTCCGGCTGAAAGGGGACTCCAGGCAGCGCTGCAGGAAGTCCTGCACCCGTGGGTCTTGCTTCTTCTGGTCTAGCAGAGCTTTGGCTGCCAACTGGTTGCTGCAGTAGTCCTTATAGGCGTTAAGTCTGGGCAGCTGCAAGAGAATAGAGTACTTTAATGAGTTCTGCTTGTGTTACTAAACACAGAGATGGGTTAAAACAAAAACTTTAAATAGGAGCTACTGGATATTAGTGGACACTTACCCAGCTAACGACAATCTGTCCTATCTGCCCCACTGTCCCATCTGCACCAGTGGCTTTTGAGAGCTGTGCCAGCAGATCCTCATGTAGAGGGATGTAGGCATCCAGGTTGCCAAAGATGTGAGTCAGCTCCTCCTCGGACATGATGGAGAGCTTCAGCATTGGGTCATGGTACGCCTGTGGACAGGAGCAGAGCCAAAACAGTCAAATAACAACCCCACTCTTATTTTAATCATGCAAGCCAAAAGGAGGTGGATACTAAGAATAGCCCAGTGAGGAGGTATTGGGGAACAAGAGAAAGACAACAGAATAATTCCTTTCTTTTTATAGTTCCTGGCTTGACTGTGTGAAAGGCCTGCCAGACTTTGATTTAATCTGTTTGCTTTATATGTACTCCCACTACCTCAGAGGTTTAAAAGCACAAACCTTGCGTGCAAGCTGGAGGTCCTCAATCAGGTCCTGTTCTCCACGAGACAGCTCAAATATGGCCTGAACAAGGGGAGGAGGAACAGAGAGATACTTTTTTAGCAAAACACATGAATCAAAGTGTCATTACAACCAGTATCCATTAGACTACACCTACAACTATACTGGTGCCAAATGACTGAGGTCAACAATGAGATCTGCCTGTTTCCCCCCCGGTCTGCCCTTTCTTCTTGCATTCTGTATTTAGAAGTTTATAGCTTCTGACAGTTGGTTAAAAGGTCTGACGTATGTGGTAAGGATGGGGAGAGCTACAGTTTGTTGGCTTATCAGGTATATGTGAGCCTACAAGGAGTGGGAAATGAGCCCTGGATGGTTTTCTAGACCCATCTATACTGTTTGACACAAATACTACAGTGATATGTGAAACTAGTCTGGTAGACTGCTGTCTGGATTTCTCATTCATTTGTCTACAGCTGCACTTTTTTTCTTGTTTCCTTCTTTCTTGTCAGTGCTGATCCTCACCTCTTGCCTCTTAATTTCTTTGGTGGAGAAGGTTCCCTTTTGGTGGACATCTAGCGTCTCTGACCACAATGTGCTGTTCCTCCTTTTGGGCGGGGTGGGAGCCGCTGCCTTATTGCAAGGCTTCTGGGGCACGCCCGGCGACTTTCCATCGCCCCGGAACGAGGCCTGTAGATGAAACAGGAAACCCCAGTTGTCAGACATGTTGCAATAACAGGCTTCTTAATGCAGCATGTAAAACAGTTAAACCTGAGGTTTCTCCTGTTTGTGGAGAGTCATGCTGCTTACCTGGATGGTTTGGCCGAAGCGCCGGACGGCCCCATTCTTTACCGGAGAGATGAGGTTGGCTAGCGACGTCACCCTGCCGAGAGGACGGACACGCTTGTTGCTGGGTTCCTGAGGAAGCAAAGCAAAAATAGGAAGGAGAGATTAGTCAGGCAGTTTTTCCATAGCTCATCTCAAAGAAAATCTCAACATGCTCTGTACATTTGCACAGAACAAATCAATCGGTTATGCCAACTGTGAGACCTCAGCAGTAAGTCCAGACACTCCCTTGTGACTTCCTTGTGATAAAAAATGTCAAGTTAAGTCATAAATCCTCATAATTGACTCCACTCCCTGCTTTGAGGCTAGGAAATAGGAGTAGCTGGAGCTCAGATCGAGCCACAGACAGACAGACTGGCGGACCAGCGGACACTGAGATACTGTGCCGACTCGGCAGCAATGAGGAGGAGGAAGCAGCCCAAGCAGCTGTTGGCTCCATCATGTGAAGAGACTTGGGCCGGCCAGCCCATCGAGCACAAAGACCCTTTCTGACTGCTGATCTGGAGGGGAAGGGGGCTTGGAGGAATGCCAGGAATGCACGGGACCTTATTCTCAGCTGTTCGACTCCCCTCCCCACAAACACTAAGCTACTTGACTATCAGGCATGGCAACAGCTTCAGCTCCACTCGGAGTGAACTTCTTCCATCACAGTAACAGTGGGAGATAAAAGCTTCTTGATTGCTCTAGGTCTTTAACTGCTTTTCCTGCAGTAACAAAGCCGTATGGGACAGTATGTCAGGACTGTTCAGTGAAACAGACCACCTGTGCAGTGAACTGGGGGAAAGGAGCGGTCATAAACAGACAGTCAATCCATCCCCTCAGAGTGTTTACAGAGTGCAGCGTCGCAGGGGTTCACAGCAGTTTTTACGCCTGCGAGTTGAGACATGTTCTTCAGCAGGCCTTGCGTGAGAGTAGCACTACACCTGGGCCAGGTGACTCCCCTCCTCCTTTAGCCTTGAGGCTGGGAGAAAGGAGAGAGCTGCTTGGCTGTACGCCAAGAACAACAGGCAGCAGAAATCAAAGAGGTAATGATTTCAGCCCACGGAGCCTTCAGTCCACAAAGCATGGCAAGATGAAATAGACACAATCACACATTTCTAGAATATGCACTCCTCAAAAAACATTTCACATTTAAGTACTTCACACTACTAAGGCCTTGCTCACTGAAAATGAATACTGCACTGCAAGAAGCTGCTCATGTTTTCTCCTAACTCAGACCAAATAGGATTTTGCTTTGGCTCAGCAAATCTGGGAAACAGAGCAGCCTTTAAGGCTCCAGGCCCTGCAGACACAGCTGTGCAACAGATCCTGGCTCAGTCTGGTGTGGCCTGTGAGCTGCTGCTGTGGTTGTAGTCGAGACACAGCCTGCTTCGGTCAGGGTCACTACTTAGGACCAGAACAACAGCCTTGAGAACGGGTCCTCTGCTGGAAGGGAAAAGCAGAGCCGTATCACATTTAATAGTCTTAAATGTGATGCAGAGGAAATAAAGACAAACACCAAAAGTTGTAGGGGTGGAGGTTTCCAAAGTCAATACTGGAAAGGTTAGAGGGCCATTGTGCTCTTCCTGTCCTTTGGGGACTGGCCCCAAAATAACAAAAGGCCACTAGTCCTACTCTTTGTGTATCTGCTGTAAAGTGAAACTGTGCAGGCAGACAGGGAAAGTTGCTATTCCTGGCAGTTTGACTCGGGAACTCCGCAGAGTAAGCGAGCGTCTGGCTCACTTCAGGAAACCAGACAGATCCGGGGTTTGTGCTGCTGCTGTGAATAACTTTCATCATCATCAGTGACCCACAAGGACAGCCACTCACATTTCCACCAGCAGCTTGTGTGCTGCACTCCCCAAAACCCTAACCTCGAAACCCCTAGATTACAACCATGTGAATGTCAGATCCCAGAAACGCCCTTCTTGCAACTAGCCTTTGATGTAACCTTGTGTGGGCCATGAGTAAAAACCCCAGATGTGTCCCTGCGATTACAGCACAGCTTGAGCTGATAGGAGCTGAGAACAGAACAGCCAGACCATAAATGAAAGGACTGAGGTCATCATTAAGTCACAGGAGAACCCACTAAGACCAAAGGGTGTCTCACTTGTGAAATTCTCTGAGAAAAACATTCACTTCTTGAATTGTGCCTGCACTTCTCCTTTAGTAAACAGTTTACGGTCAGTAAGACCACATTTTGGAGAAGAACCTCAAAACCACCGAAAGAGGAAAGGAAGAGAATCTGCAGTTGCCTTTTACTAACAGAGAGAGCACACCTAGGTTTCACAGCTCGAGTGTGTTTAGTTGTGTTGCAGCTTTGGGCTGTTCTTTTAAATTGCCATGAGAGTTTAACTTTTCTGTGCTGGCATCAAAAGTCAGAGGTCAAATGTAAATTATTCCCAGATGGGACTGAGCTGAGGGGATGCAGGGATGTTAACTGAGTGCGTACTCCCTGCTGCATCACCGTTTGTGGTGTTTCTCCATCTCAATATCCCACCAAAACAGCAGAGATGCACATTTAAAAGAAGGAGGAGATGGGTAAAACACAGCTCTCCAGGGGGGCCACTGCAATGTTTACTACAACAAAAATTCAGTGTAATCCAATCATTAACTATTCCAGGTTAGCCAGTATCTCCAGCGTTGTTCTTCAGTTGCTTAACACAAAGTACAAAGTCTCCTCTCACATAGCAATTAAAATGACGTAAACAAACACTGTCCAAGCAAGATAAATTCAGGGTTAGGTGCTGATTCACTCACAATCTGACATAGATATGACTTCATCTAAATGAGCTGGTCAAACATTTACTAAAAGACACAAGCAGCTGCCAAATACACCTCAAGTATCACGTACCAACACCACTGTTGTGTATTTTTGCATCTCACCTCTGACTCTTTGTTGGCTTGGTTCTGGTAGTCTATCACTTGCAGAGTCCGTTTGATAGGCACCAAGCTACCCAGTTCATCGTAAGCCACCATAGCTTTCAGTAAAAACACAATATCCTCTTTTAATCCTGGCGTGTCAGCTCCAAGTAATCCACATCAGAGAAAAAAGTAAAAAATTAAAGGTTGAAAGTAAGAAAAAGACTTAAATAAATAAATACACCTTCCCCCGTTTCTTCTTCTCCTTCCCTAATGGGACGGGGTTCTGTGAAGGTCTCCCTCACTCACACTTTCTAAACTTTGGTCTGAGGTGGACTGAGGGAGGGAGGGCTTTATATCGGTAATGCTGACAGGGGAGGGACAAGTCTCTGCTCAGCCCTCATGACTGTAAATGAAGCAGGATTGGTTTACTTGGGAGTAAGGAGAAGGAGCCCGCAGGCTCTGCTGAACCATGCACTGAGTGAAAACAGTAGTAAGAATTTTTAAGATCACGGGTAAAGCTTATGGCTAAACAGACTTTACACAAACAACTGTCATGAGGGTGACATTTTCTCAGAGAAATGGGTTGAAGTTTTTAAAGCCTGATCAATGACCTCACACTTTATGAGCAGTAATTTATACAGACATTTTGGGCAATCTTCCTTCACATTTTGTGCAAGATCTCATTTAACTATGTCACTGAGAAATGTTTCAGGCAATGGAATATTGAAACTAAATTGTGATTAGCACACTGTAAATCAACAAAATGCAATTGTTATTTAATTTCTCCTTTTCAGTTAGTCAAAGTAGTTTCTGCTCAGTAGACGACTGCCTCTAATACTTTATGCAACAGCTTTTATCAGTCGCATTAGATGAAGTGGGGGTGAAGTGATCAATTAGAATATCAATAGTGGGGGTCTGTGACACACTCGGGCCAGATGTTAAAACTGAAACCTGTGTATTGAGCACCGCTGGGGGTGGGGTACAACTGCCATCCATATGTTGATTGATCTTATAGGGGAAAGCATGATTACCAGTTTCACTCAAGGACAAAAGACCCATGTGAAGAGGGAAATTAAAACTGGGGTTTTTTTCCACTCAGAATGTGTACCCACATGAGGAACATGAAGGCAGAGATACAACCTCACCTGAGGCCACACACTGGACACACTCTAGCAGCTGCTGCACAAATTCACAGATGTAATGGAGGTGTTAGGCCTGATGGAGCGGCTAATATAGTGCAAAGCTGAGGTGTCACAATGTGTGTGTTTTGGACAAATGGACGAGTCTATTGCGTTTTCTTCACTTCAGCCTCCTAGGTCAACACCGAGGTGTGAAACAGGACACAGACTCCATGCTGTTGCTGTGTGTGAGACAAAGTACAGATGCTAATCGAGGTGCCAAGTGGCTGACAACTTGTTCTTTGGGCTTGTTGACTGAGAGGTCAGAAGAGCTCATCTGCTACACACCAACAGAACACAGAGTCTGGGTTGCATCACCCAAAGGCTCTCTGGACACACAGGAGTGGAATCATGAATCAAACCGCTTTAAGATTAAGGATAAAAACTGGTCATGATGGGTTTCGTGTGAGAGATAAGACAGCAGAGCAAAAAAGTATGTACAGTAGACTGAGGAGTCAGAGAGGATCCAATAAAAAGTGAATCTGTCTGTCTGTGTATAGTCTGTCTTCCTTCAGAAGACACTGTGTGCAGTCCTGCTGTTACTCACTCTGTACGGGGAGACCTTGGGCTGAATCAGCTGTATGTCTGGCCCAGCCTCTATAAAAACTAAACACAACATGGCTAGGCCTGTCTGTCCTCTTTGCCTGTAGTCACCCTGAGCTGCAGCTGCAGAATAGCTGTGATTTACACTCCCAAACACACACACGTCTGATCGAGGAGAGGTGAAGTATAATGACTAATGCTGTGAGCTGTGGGGTTTCACCGTTGTATAACCTATGCCGTGCCAACGACCGACTGAGCCTCGAGGCTTGGGGGCTGAGGTGAGTTTACCTCAACCTCAGCAGCAGTGAGTACTGGATGCGCAAAGTCTAATTACAGATCTGGGAACGCAGCAGCTCTGGGCACTGGCATCCACAAGTGCTGACTGAGTGTCCGGTGGTGACACTGCTGCCCTCTGCTGATACAGGTCAGTAGCAACACAAACATGGGATGCATGATCTTACTACAGAAAGCCCCCGATAAGATCAAACTCCAACTACAAATCATTAATCGAATTTTTGATATGGGTGAATAATCAGTGAGGTTTATTTATATTACATTATTACATGTTACAACTTTTGCATTATACAGCTATATTAGTCTTACAGTACAACTGCAGGGATATCGCTCAACTTCCTGTAAACTGTCTGATTTATTCATTAACATAATACCTGTACAAACATATATCTTTAAACATTTATTTTATGTGTAAAACATGTTGCCAACACTTGACTCAGCTCACACACTGTACACCTAAAAGAAAAACACAACTAAAACACTTGTTCCTTATATTGTCCTTGCTGTGTAACTGGTCTGTCTTGGTCTTAACTTGGTCTCAGCTCTTCCGAGTCTTTGTCTTGTCTTAGTCTTGATACATTCTGGTCTCTGAAATCTCAGTGAGAACATATTATTGCTCCTGATTGTTTGTCAGTAGGATTACACTGATATAATTACTGTATTGATTTATATTACATTTGGAGGATGGATAGGACATGGGCCAAAGAGAAACCCCTTAAAAAGAGACAGGAACTGGTATTGTAATAGTCAGTTAAATAAAAAAATATAAGCAGTGGCACCAAAACATAGGTTAAAGAATTATTGCTTCATTTGTTGAGGATGTTTAATTATATTATGAATCAAGCTCTCTTTGAGAACACTTTCAATGTCAATTGTGTTTATGATACTTGCTCCTTCATCACTCTTGATTTGATCATCAGAGGAATTGGTTTCTATATCTGGGGATTGAGTAGATTTTGACTGGCACTATGTTTCTAATTCAGGGCTGTATTAATCTGTGATGAGAGACTTTTAACTCCAACTTAATCTAGGAAGTTTCTGCTCTGAAGAACCTAAACTATAAATACCTACACTCTCCTGCGGCTGCGGTTGAATAACGATGAATGAAACAGACGATCTAATCTCACAACAGTCTGCAGAAACAATGAAAACCACAGTTCTCAAACTAGACTTACATCCCTGCGTTACTCATCTGTGAATTTTTTTGGTTCTGTTTCATCACTGCTCCCACCCACAGTAGAGCTGGTTGCTACCAAACAAAGCAGCATAACCAAGAATGACAAAACACTGGGACTATGTTGACTGAACAAAATGAAATGCTGATAAAAATTAATCTAGAGGAAATGCAAATATATCATTTTGTAAGAGCAGTATTCGCACAGGAACATAGTGGAAGTTAAAACAGGATATTCAGTATTTATGGCCTGGGGGACAAAGCAGGAATGTAATGAGGGAGGGAGACGACACAGGTACTCATACCTGTATTTTCATTTAACTCTAATAGTGTATGTTCTTGCATTCATATGTGTGATTTTCACTGAAACAAAAGTGAAGAAAGGTGTCATTTTCCAGGCCTGGGACTTTCATGGAATCCCAGCTCAAGTTACAACTGAGGCGCTGAACTTCAAAACAATACGTGCGTCATTTACATAGAAATTCATATTGCAGCAACAGTCTTGTTGAAGTGGGGTGTGAACTGAAGCTAGGACATGGGGGTAGGAAGTCATGTAGTCAGTAGACAGGTAGCCTGATATGAGGTTATAGAGTAACAACTTACACATACAGATAATGTGTCTTAAAGTACAAGTTTAGCCAGCTGTCAGCACTTTGTTAGCATGCTAGGCTGTTATCAGTTTATGCTAGGTGGCATATGTCCAGTTGTCTGAACAATGCATAATAAGGCAGTCCAAAAGCAGCTCTGAGCAAAGGTTCACCCACTGTGCTTCATCATCTTTCAACTGCAGGTTTAAACTGTGCACCACAGTGTAGAAGCAGATATTTGACCGCACTGTGAATGCAGATACTAGAGTTTCAAGCAGTCTAAGAAGCCAAAAAGGTCCCTGCTGTCTGTAGTACACTTGCCCCAGAATTTGGAATAATTTTGTTTTCAGACACATTCTTCTTTTTATTCCTGTTAATACACATCAGTAGTTACCGCTGACCAGGTAAAAATAATATGGAGTCCCAGTTACAGTTAATCTATCAAGAATAAATCACATTGTCACAGTCACTTCATGAGAAAAGTCCAAAATATTTTTTTCCGACTCTTATTGATCAAACAGTATGAAAGTCTAACATCCAGTTTTTGCCTCTAGTTCTGTATGAGTACATCATACAAAGGCATATCAAACAATATAAACCACTGTATTACTTTAATATATCTGACTGTATTTGCAGGCAGGGCCACAGTATGCTACCGTCACCTGCTAAGTTTTACATTTTTCTTATTGACAAGAACATTCCTGTCTCAATTCTTTTCTTTTTACTTTCAATTGACAACTACTATATATAAGGTGGGAAATGGAAAAGAATATGTCAAGTCTTCATGAAATAGCATGAAGGAATAGGTCATCTTCTCGTTACGTCCTTCATATTTTGTGCAATAATATTCAGGTTCTAACTTTATAAAATTAATTAACTAACCCCAAAAAAAGTGTTATATTTTTGCTTTTTTCCCCCCATTTTATTATACTTTTTTTCTTGGTATACTGTCACATTTACAGCAAAAAATAACAGCAAGTGAGACACCAATTTCACTCTGTAATAAAATACACTTTAACTTTTCTTTATTCTTAGATCATTTCTGGTATTTGTTTGCTAGTGTTTTAGCAGCGATAGGTAGCACGGTGGTGCAGTGGTTAGCACCATCGACTCACAGCAAGAAGGTCTTGCATTCAATTCCAACACCAGGCACCTTTCTGTGTGAAGTTTGCATGTGTGGATTCTCCCTGGGTACTCCGGCTTCCTACCACCATCCAAAGACATGCATTAGTAGGTTAATCTCAATTGCCCACAGAGTGTGAGAATGATTGGTTATTCGTCTCTATATGTCCAGGTCATTATTGAAAATGAGAATCAGTTCTCAACTAACTTAAGTGTTTATGTAACAGCAGACTGTATGTGCAGCTCCATTAGAAAAGAAAACAAAGTCAGAGTAGAATACAGAGCTCTGTTCTGATCTGAGTAAAGGAGTGGCCCCTGGGACCTACACAACAATGTATTTGCTTTGTTTGGTTAAAGCACAGTGACTGATCTGACTGGTTACTGAATCTAAGTTGTAGCCTACATCTCTGCTGATCTCTCTCATGTGGGTGAAAAAGAAAGGATCGTTTTGTACCCAGCAGAAGGGCTGTCATACACACAAGCTGCAACTGATCTTAAATAATAGACAATAGAAAAGTCTAAATTGTGAAATATACCTGAGGGTGAAGGGTGTTCAATTATGATGTCAGCATGCTGTGGGAAAGGAGGACAGATCTGTTTGTGTTGAAGTGAAGGTGCGCACATTAACACCCACACACTGAACCATATTTTCCAACCTGGCCAGTCCTGTCAGATCTCTTAAATGGAGGAACCACAAACCTCAATGAGCTCTTCAACAAATAAACATGATCTTTATCTATACGACTCCTAGAGAGGAGTCATTTTGAAGATATGCTCTGAATAAACAAGGGACAACCTCGGTTGGAGTGAAACACCAGATATCACACCCAGTTTCCACTTAACAGTGTGATGTTTCTGTTGAAATCTTTCATAACAGCTGTGTGCCCACCTTCGCAATGTACACAGGGATAAGAAAACCTACATCTATTAGAATGCCTGAGGCCCTTTTCCAAAATAAGTGCTCCACGGTAAAACACTACAGGAATGAGCAAGCTGTTCATTGTCCTGCTCTTTTGGCACTGAGTGACATTAGGTAACAAAGCATACATAGGAAAGCGTGGAAACTCAGGATACAGGTCAGAGAGTGACTGTTCAGGAAACTGACATTGTCAAGATGAGATCATATTTAAACATAATATAACTGACTAGCAGAAAGAAAAGTGAAACAGAAAAGGAGCAGGATGAATTGAAACATGGGATATCAAATGATATGTAAAATGTATATGGATAGACAAAAAGAACATGTTTAACTTGGCCAAAATTTTTACTGCTGTGCTGACTACAGGACATAATAAAGTGTTTTATCAGTAAATAATGTGGACAATATAATTAATGTAAATATCGTGAGTGGAGAAGACCCACTATCATCTGACCTCATTTATCCAAAGTCATTTGTACTATAGTTTAATATGACCAAAAACACAGTACAGTCAGTAACTTAAAACAGTATTTATGATAAGTCATCTGTGACTACTTCAGAATTTAAGAGCCATTACCTGATTAAAAAAGACTTAATAGTAACAGAGAAGTAGAAACCTACACATAATTAATAAATCAGTTTTGCATATAACTAAAGTGGTCAAGACCCAGCAGGTTCAATCAAAATAATAATCATATTTTATTTAATTTATTGTACAAATGCCCTTTTACATTTGAAACTTTATCTTTTTAATGCCCGACTTTCAGTGAAACATCCAGGAATGGGAAAGTAGAGTAAAAAATAAGCTTAAGCATAAATTATGACCAAAAGTATGTCAACATTAAGCACCTTAATTATTTCAGTAAAAATAGTGCATGTTAAATTTGTATTGTTTTTTTTCTGCTCCACTAAAACTAAACTATGATCCAAAACTAGAAAAGTGAAATATTGAACAATGGTTTCATATGCAACCATTAACAACCTTTACTCTAACTTAAGGTGCAATGATTAGTCAAATGCTATTTTCAACTGAAAAAGAAAATCACATTATAAAATCTATTGATTGGTGCTAAAGCAAAGATATTTTTTGAGGAAAAAACATAGCTAACCAGTTACATTTTGCTTATAATGGTGAGTTAAATATCTCCAAAATGACCAAGATCTCTCTTAAATAAGCAACTGAACAACATCACATAAGGCTGTGAGTGACTGTAAATGATTCATCCTGTTCATCTTTCCTTCCCATTAGTAGCACAACTGTTTTATTAACTTGTTATTTGGCAAATTAACATGGTAAGGTCATAAAAATACAGTTACAGAGGTCTGAAACAGTTTACATGCCTACATTGTATTGGTGTCAGCGCTGTGTGAGTGTGTTTTACCTTAAAGTCGAAGCTGCAGAGGCTGACTGCATCGCTGTCGTCCTTCTCTCTTCGTTTGCGTTTCTGTTGAAAGATGAAAAAGAGGAATATTCAACGTGTCACTACTGTAAAATGCTCATGTATCGCCCAACATGTAATAGAGCACATTTTGATGAAACAAACAAGAAGTGTGAGTCTGAATTATTAAAAGTAGTGAAAAAGCTTTATTTTATTCTTTTCCAGATTCTGGTGTTACTAGCCACTTCCCACCTTTTTTCCACCATTGACTGATTTCCATAGCCAAAGGAGTAACAGAGGTGAGACAGGCTGGACTTTTACACAGTGGAGCTGCGTTCCGGAATCAAAGGGGCAGTGATGCAGCACAGCGTATAGTGCGCATATGAAGACACTGGCATAGTTTCTGCAGCAGCTGCCCTGGGTGCCTGTACCACGGCTTTGTTAAACAGGTGAAAATGGCATGTAGCTGTGGCATCCCTGGCACAAAGCCCCAGGACCCCTGGCACGAAGCCATGGCACGTAGGGTGGCTGCCACAGAATCCATGACAGTGCCTTCATATGCACCTACTGTCTCTCTGGTGCAGGGGTTGCTGTTATCAATTCAATTCAATTTTATTTGCAGAGCCCTTTATCACTACAAGGTTGCCTCACAGGGCTTTACAGAATTAAACATCACACCTTGGTTGCGGAACAAGAGGTGTTCCTTTTACATAGCGTTCCAGAATCATGATTCCACCTTTATCAGGGCTCTGTTACTACCTCCAGAGGCATTACAAAGTTGCAATAAAGGTGGGACCAAATGAGCCCACCATTTCGTTTACACAGACGTCGTTCCAGAATAAAGGCAAAATATTCCCGTAACAGAAGTGCTGTGTAAAAGGGGATTGTATCTGTCCACTCTGTGTGTAGAATAAAGAAACACACACTGAACCTAAATGCAAAACTCAGATCTCAGACTGAGAAGCTTTGGGTTCTTAGACTTTTTGCGAGTTTGTCATTTAATTGCATTTCCTTGAAAATCTCCCAGCCTCTACATATATAAGATTAGTAAATAACTTCTTGTCCTTCTTCTTTTTATCTTCCTGTCTTTGTGATGCAGTAAACATCTTTGTCTGGATACCAAGACAAGACTAACATGCAGAGAAATTTACAGCCTCTCCAGTGCGCGTTTGTACTTCCGAGACAATTATACTCATTGGTCTTGTTGCTCTATTGTCATGCTATAATAGACACTGCTGGAGGTCCAACTAAAAACAGGAAAGGGTTTAACACTTTAACACCTGCATGTGGACTGTTAGCCAGCCCCTCAGAAAGAGTCCGTTAGCAGGTGAGAACAGCGGTCTGGCCTGTTGAGGCTGAGGGTAGTAAAACTCCTGAGGAGCAGTGGTGGCCCCTGGGAACCCCAGGGCTCTGTCACTGTGGTCCATTAAGCAGTGAGGACAGACCGCCTCTGGCACAGGACAACAAGACCTGTTTGACCAGTGAGGTGAGGAGTAGCTAAATGGATGCATAATGGTCAAGGGTGGCTGACAACAAATCATTGAGCTGTGTTTATTTGTGTCGAAAGAGGGTGGGGGTGGGGGGCATTTACCCTCTAACCTGTTTGTTTTCTCACATCCATAAAAGAGCTACTTCTACTAGACACCTTCCAACATGTCCCCTTATGCATTTCATCTGGTTCATCACTTTGCTGCTTAGCATAAGTACAATGCTAGGTTATGGGTTGCATACATTTCAACAGAATGGAAACAAAAAATGTGCAATTCACTTCCACTCAGACTGATTTATTCAAAGCCTCAGCAGAGCAATGGATCCACTTTACATTTTAAAGATAGCTCCAGGATGAACCCATAACAAGGCAAAAAGATCTGAGATCAAATTGTTGACGCATTCAAGGTTTAAATGAGAGGATCTTATCACTTATTGCTACTGTTTTATAGTCTGGATAGCTGGCGGTTTGGTAACAAACCACATTTAGTTCAACTATCATCTTAGTCTTTATTAATCAGTGTAACACAATTTGTCATTTACATAAAATGCTGAGGCTTAAAGTTAATATTTAGAAGATGAAAAGAAAAAAAGTTACCTGTTATTTATTTCGTAAATGAATAAAAAACAAATTTCTTATTATTTTAGCGGCTAATGGTTCCTTTATGTTCATTAGTTAGTTGCTCACTGTGTCTGTCTGCCTTTTGGTGATGACAGGAAGAAAACAAGTGACTGCTCCAATATATGTGT
>JAPQRP010000005.1:39251707-39279253 GCA_037367295.1 Apogon hyalosoma | reverse complement strand
ATATATATATATATGTACACACACACACACACGTATATGTATATATGTAAACACACGCATACCCAGCAAGTTGAGCAGACGCATTCCTTACTGTAATTCTGTGTTGCAATAAATGTTCACAAGACTAAATAAAAATATACTCTGTTATTTTAATTAAGAGTTTAACACTAAAATATTCTGCCAATCTGCTGACTGAAGACTGCTGGAGAAGTTTCCTTACATTTGACAGACAATTACAGCCAACACTTACATAAGCAAACAGCCACTCAACTGTCATCACATTTTCATTCAGATGCTGCTGTTGTGGTCAGTGTGTTGCAGCTGAGTTCTCCTCACATTAAATGGGTAAAAAAGCAGGTATAAATACTTCTCTCCTTGAAAAAAAAAAAAAAAAAAACCTCTCCTAGTAGACTACAGCTGTTTACATTGCATTGTCTTTGTTTTCATTGCCTGCAACCATTGTGTGATGTCATTTTGACATGCCCTTCCACCTCCCTGCCCTGTTAAGTAAAATGCATTGTCTTTTGATCCATGAATTTTCATACACATAAACAGACTAAAATTGCACACAAGTAAAAGAGGCTCTGTTAACACAAGGACTGGCATTATGCAGAAATTACTCCAGATGATAAGGTATTTGTCCTCCAGGGTGGATGCTTTATCTGGGTTACCAGTGGCGGTGGGCCAAAAGGAGGTGCCTTTCATCATGGTGACAATGAACAGGGCTACCGTTTCCGAGACTCTGTTGAAACCTCTGAGGCGAGGTTTAAATCCAAAACAAAACACTGTGATGGGAACTGGCCCTTAAGTACACTCCAAGTTTGCACGAAAGGACAGAAGTTAGCCAAAAGCTAGCTCAAGGAAGATGTGCAGACGGTAAGCGTGCAAGACAATGTATACACCTCACATACACTAGGTATCAAGTACAAAGACAAAGAAGCTAGCAATGGACCACCTTGTTATGATAGTTACAATAACTCTGTTGTAGGTCATTTTGATTAGTGATTATCTAGTGTGTGCTTGTGGCTTACACGTGACTGTATGCAACATGTAAAATGAAGAATATGAGGGTGGTACTTACCAGAGTGAAGTCCCATTGTGGTGCTGGGGTGAGGAAGGTAAAGGAACTTCCTCTTCGCAGTGACCTATGTAACAACGCAATACATGAGATTTACATCAACAATACATGAGCATCAAAACCTACCACCTATAAGCCCGTTTGTGAATCATCCTCCTTTGCCCTCACTGGCAAGTCAGTGGTCATCCTTGAAACCCACCACAGTGCTGTGACTCAGAAACAAACCATGAGAATAACTGAGAACACCAGCCAAAGAGTGAATTAAGTAGATGAGTATGTGAGTTCACAGTGGTGATAAGAGGTGAGCTGTGACTCAGGGAACACTGGTGTCCTGAGAAAACATTAACCTCCTCTTTCCTTTTCCACCTACCACAGTCTCAGCATGGTGGAGACGCAGCACAGCCCTGACCAGGACTGACAGACACTGATCCACCCAGTCACAGCAGAGAGAGGATCATGACCCCATGCACTTCCTCAAAGAATCCTCAATCAGGTCTCAAAGCTGTGCTTAGACCCCTGTGACATTTGAAGGAGGGGTTCTTTATCCACACCTTTTTTTTTTTTTTCCCACCCAGAGATCTCACCAAAACCCAAATACCGTATTGTGGGGATTTTCTAACGGGGAGGGGGGGCAGCTTTGCCTTTTTTGGGGCTCTACAGTTGGATAATCAGGAATAATACTCCCCCAAATGAGCCAAGCCTACTGTCGGTCTCTCTTATGTCAACGTATCTTCAAATCTGCAATTATTTAAGTGTTAAAATAAGGTTAAGCGAGCTAAGGCCAAAAAGAGGATGATTACAGAACACACCACGCTCTGTGAATGGATGGTTACATAACGAGAAGACATGTCAAGGCAGTGCTTAAGACTGGCCTGCTAAGCTATAATAAATTGGATTTTTATTAGGACCTTATTTCACAGTGAAGGAGCACTTTCAATGAGAAGTATGTCTTGATCTGCCATACAAGGCTAAGTAACTGGGCTGCTTATGAAACTACAAAAGCAGATCACAAAAGAGATGTAGTGCAGGCAGTGGGGACCGTTTGGTGTTACATAGCATTTATTTGTGCACCTCATGTTAAAAGAGAACAAAACCCTGACCTTTATAAAAACCTGCATGGCCTCACACTGTACATTACTGATATGTAGAAATGTGAATATTCACAACAAATATCAGAACCACTAATTCATACAAAAATGCAAACACAAGATTAAAATATTAAGACAGTTTTAAGTATGTTTAAAAGCACTGTGATACAACAAAGGTTAATCATACTCAGCAGACATGAGAGCAGAGTAAATAAAAACCAGCCTCTTTGCTTGCATGCAATCATAAATGCTGTCATAGATAAGAAATATGTCTTGAGGTCTTAAATGGAGGGACCTAAAATGACATCAGTATCTGGAGAATGCCGAGCTGCTCAGAAACACTTGTTCTGCGTGTGTGTCCAACAAGTGCTGCTCGTAAGGCTGGGTCATTCCAGTCATTCTGCCAGCCCACTACTGTTGCTCCAGGTGGCGTTCATCCAGTGACACAGCAACTGTCCTTCTACAGTCAGCGCGGCAAGCAGCTGCAGCACCCTGTCACACTTCGAAGTCATGTAAGCATTCATCTGATTAACGACTGCGAAATATTTCACCCTGACAGATTATTAAAATAAACAGAAGGGTGATGATGTTAATCTTCAAGAAATACCTGCACTGAACTGGAATGCCAATTAGATAATGATGTCTGGTTTGAAAAATTATGTCATCCAACTTAAATGGCATGACTATCCATATTTTACTGGGAAAAAAAGACAAACTTCTCTATCCAATTTGTGACTTTTAGCCACAAATATAAAGCTACATTTTCAGGCATCTCTCAGACATCCAGCCATGGCAGCTTCTCACCAGTCAGGAATGAACTCCAGATTTGGTAGATTTCCAGCACTGAATTAATTAATATTTGCTTTTTTGTTTTGTTTTGGGTTTTTTTTTTTGCCATTTTTAGCAGATGGATTAAGGACTTTATTCATGGTAATAAAAGAACATGTCATAAAAATCTAAGGCTTGCTATGGATGATTAAAATAATAGGACAAGGGTTTTATTAGAGACCATTTATTGCAATGTGTCAGAAAGGCTGAAGATAGAAAATGTATCCGGTTAATGAATAAGGTTTTAGAAGGTCTGTAAATACTAATAAGAATGATAAATAATCACAAAGTTGACCCTGCACTACTGAGTATAAGACAGCCATGTTGTCATGCTTGACAAAGCAATACAATGAAAAGCCAACAAGAGAAGGCACGTCCTGTGGACCACAGTTGGTTAAACTAACACCAACACACTGTAGGGCAGACTCTCTGTTAGGACCACCCATGTTGGTAATGTGTAGAAACAGTACTGTAAGGTGTTTTGGATAAACAGCATATGAATGTTGCATGTGTTGTGGAGTAACAATTGCTGAAGGGAGAAGGGAAACGAGAAGCACCCTGGGTGTCCTGCTGCAAGTCAAGGGCCAAAGGTCACAGTAGGTGTTGTTCAGTCGATGCCGTGAGAGCTGAATTAACTTACCACTTGTTATTTTGGATTTCCTCTGACCATGACACATTACTGTTTTATATTCTAGAGAAGTCTATGCTTTCCAGTGAGTTTTCTGTCCATGTGGTGACGTACGCAGTGGGATATAAACTACGGACATTCCCATAGTCAAAATTCTGTGGAATCGATGCTCATTACTGATCCCTCTAAATAACATACTGTATTTTGACTGCTACTCCTCTCTATTGTCCACAGTTAGGTCACAGGTTTTCAGCGTACAAAGGTATCCTGTCAAAATGTGTTGGAGGCTCGATCAGCTTCACCACAGTTTGGTTCTTCTGCCTAGCACAAGTATTTCTACTGAAATGACATGTGGGTATCTAAAGTATACTGTGACTTCTCAAGAATGTAATGTAAGTGTAATAATGTTTGGGTTTTTTTTAGTTTTAGTTTCATGTGCCCTGACAAAAGCTTTGTGTAATTTTGTCTCCCTCTCACCCTGTTTCATGAGTCACTGGGAGCAATTTTCCAACAATTGAAGGATTTAAACATATAATATGCTGAATAGTGGTTGACTCTTTCTTTTTAACAATGTACTCCAACTCCTCCCTCACCATCTCTGTCAGGCTAGGGTCTTTTGCTTTGACATTACTCTTTCATAGCCTAGAGGTGTGTAAATGGTTCATCTGTCAAGTCACCCAAAAAATTAATAATCCTGAACTTTCTTGAATGATTGATTCAGATAGTTTTCAAATGTACATGACTATATAAATATGAGCATTTCCTGATCTGATTTTTGTTCACTATAATTATTCTTATTATCACATGTAAGAGTCAGTGAAATATTAATAGGATTTGTAGTTTCATCAACAATCAAACAAGAAAATAATTGGAAGATTGATGATGAAAATAATTGCTAGTCGCAGGCCTATCGTAAAAGCCTAATTATATTCCAACATACTGATGGTATGAAACAAAAGATAATCCACCACATAACCTACGATACAGCCTGTAAATTGAAAAGCGTTAACCACGTCATATCAGAAAAGAACAAGTGTGTACAAAACTTCTGTCAAGGTAAACAGCAGCTACACTGAAGAAGATGAAACATAAAACATGTTTTTTTTCTCCCCTGATTGTTTTACTATGTAAAATGAGAAGGTATGCCAAACATCTGATGATCACTACCATGGTAATAAAATGATTCATCAGATCCCCTACCCTCATATACGGTGGGTGCCCAGAAAATGAAAGACCCTCATTTGAGTCCATGTTTGTTTTGTCTGTTCAGAACTTCTTAGCTAACAGGATATTAAGTGTAGTTCACAATCAATCAGTGACAGTAACATTATGCGTCTTAACATTGGGTGGCACCCAATAGAAATAAAACAAAGAGAATTCCACTGAGATACTGCACAATCATTGAAACGCAACATAGTGGACTCTGAGGAGGCAACAAACTCCCTCTGTAGATGTAAACAACTCATTCTAAGGCAATGAAAACACAGGGATACTTATCCTGGTGTGTTGCAGCATCCTGAACTCAGCACTGTTCAAAAACCATCCAAACAACCCAGATAACTTTTACCTTTATTCCTGAATGATAATGGAGGATACCAGAGCTATACAGCATTGGTACAGTCCTAACAAAGTGTAAATAAAAGTTTGGATGTTTGAGAATATTGATACTTTTTCGACTTGCCTCAACATGGCTTATTGGTGTTTCCACTGAGTGAGAGCAAGGACCACCAGGTACAATCAGATACTATTTCTAATATCATCTTCACCAAGGTTCCAAGTGAACCAAAGTGATACTACACAAAATAAAATCACTGATATCACAGATTGGTTGATCCAGAATAGTCGCTGCATCAGTGAGTACAGTACATCACTGTGTCATGACATGAAGCACCATGCCAGGCCAGCAGGAAATCTCAGAGGTACACTTTCAACTAGACTCTCTGGATAAATCAATCATAGATTTGTGTCAAACAATTATATTCTTGTTTGAGAAAATATTAATAAAATGTTTTACTTCAGAAACTGTAACTTGTCACTGTTTAAGTTGCATTCAAAAGTTTGCACAGGTATGGTACAAACGCAGTTTTCAGTAAAGCTGAAATAAGACCAAATCTGGCATACTGCGATAGTAAGCCTGGATTTTGTTTACCGCTTGAATGCCTCCACAGGAAGCTATGATGACGATTATTTTACCGAGAAGTGGCTATGAGTTGGTTGACAGTAAACCATATGACTCTGCGGAATGCACAGAGTTCCTAGTGTCACTGCAGGTCAGTGAAACATGACAAGCATTAGTCCAGAAGCCAGACTGTACCCCCCCCCCCAAAAAAAAAAAAAAAACACATACACACTATACAGTTAGTGTTACATCATCAGGCTGGTTGCCAAGATGTTAGACCATTTCTCGCACTGGGGTGAGAGAAACATGCTGGGAATTTCATTTGTGATCCAGGCCAGCAGCAATCAAACATAACTGATCTCCTGCTCACTGGCTCCACATCTCACCTCTGAATCTAAACAACTGTTCCAGAAAGAGTGGTGACAGAGAGGATCAGTGCACTTGCCATTAAAGAGGTTTCCGGAAGAAACATTAGGAAATAGTCATAGATTACTGTGCCTGTACACAAAAAGACAATTTTCAGCATCCGATTTT
Organism: Apogon hyalosoma; assembly: GCA_037367295.1. Lineage (NCBI taxonomy): Eukaryota > Metazoa > Chordata > Actinopteri > Kurtiformes > Apogonidae > Apogon > Apogon hyalosoma. The sequence goes on along the minus strand of JAPQRP010000005.1, from coordinate 39,272,978 downwards.
ATATATACAAATGGATGAGTTTGCAAAATCGGATGTATTATTAGATTTGACAATAGAGCAGTCTGTAGTAATTAGAACTGTCTCCATCTCCACCTACTGTACCACTCATATGTTGTTCACATGTTATTATATCAGTAAAAATCCACAATGGGGTTCCATTCTAAAGTAGTTGTGACAAGTATATTTCCTGAAAATACCTCTCTACTTTTAGTTTAAAGGCAGGACTTTGACTGGAATACATATTTTAATAGTGCAGCATGTACTTTTAAGTAAAACCAAACAATACCACAAATGAATAACTGATGTAGCTCAAGACATAAGATTTGTATCAAATAACACACTCTAATCAGAAACACTAACATTGTACTTCTTCTTTAATTAGGAATGAGGACATTTGTCATTTCACGTGACACATCTGGAAGGCTGCGCCATTTTGAACTTACAAGCTACTGCATGCTATGGGCAACAACATAGTACAGATGTGCAGGAAGGAGCCATATCAAGATTTAAGAAAAAAATGAATAAGGCGGCGGCGAAAGCAAGGGGTCCCTATTGAGAGGAGGTCAACGCGACTGCTAAGCAAAGGTATTTGGAGAAGATCAGAGATATTAAGGATATAGACCCCTGTGAATTACCAGTGTTCACCGGCCTCCGACTGGTGCAGGGACCTGGACTCTCTTGCCACATTTCCACTACGTGATACCGGCTTGAATAGCCTAGACTCCACCATTTTGCGTTTCCAATATGTAAAAGGACCTGGAATCTGGTACCCAGTACTAGTTTTTTGGTAGTCGGCCGAGGTTCCAAGAGATACTAAAACGTGACGTGTAAACACTGCAGACCACTGATTAGCCAGAGTTGTCTCTGCAACGTGCGGTGACCTGCCATTAAAAGACAACAAAACAGATGAAGTTTACAGTGAATATACCGGTAGGTTAATCCACACGATGGCAGCCAGAAAAATTACACCGTGGTCGATCGAGGAGATTCAGACATTCTTGTTCCTTCAGTTTGACAGAAGAACACGCAAAAGCGAGTTTATTAGCAACTCTCTGAGCAGACGAAACGGAAGTTACGCGTCGCTATGACGACTAAAGTCGGTAGTATCCTGTAATGTAAACAAACGGTCTCCAGGAATAGTACCTGGTACTCGAGTCGGAAACGTGGCATCTTCTGCCACCCTGTACCTACATGCAGTTAGTTAACTATCTCGTTTTCGGCATGAGTTACTACACAATGCAAGAATTCAAAAGCCTCAAGTCCTTTGACAGCTATGGACAGTTTTGCTGTGGCTAGGTTCAGGGTTTGGCGAAATACAGGTCCGATGACTGTGGAAACACTGTGGTGCTGTCAAAGGTAAGAACGTGGATAGTCCAATGTTTACGTGTTGTAGTCAAGGGGGTAGTCATGGTGATATTCTATCAACATTGTTTCATAGTCAATAGACAGCCTAGTTTGCATTCTTTACATTCTTGTTCCATGTAAATGTGAAGTGACTGGAGTTCGATTCTAGTTTAGTGATGACCTGGTTAGTGTGTGGGAATTGTAAATGCATTAAACTAGTCTGAGATCCAAAATAACGTACCTCCGGGTCTCTACATTTGCTGTGTCAATCACGGGAATAACTGGAATAGTTTTTACGCAGCAGTGTCTCCCAGACATCTTCGATCGGATGGATTTTACAGACAATTTACAAAAACAATGAATGCACTGCTGTTGTGGGACTGTTGGCGCCTTTAAATTCAAAATGGCGAAATGGGGCGGGGACGCTGGTCGTTACGTCATCTCCTCAATCCTATCTTTAGGCATAACTTTTTAGTATGTAAATATGCTTTTTATAATGTAACATATAATTATTTTCATAGGCTGACAGGAGATTGTCTTTTATTCTTTAATTTTTGCAGTCAGACAGCCCCCATTGTACTAAATGTCTATGTGTCATTTGTATGTTAGAACAGCTGTATGGGCTCTGTTTTGTCCATGATTTTTGTGAATCAAAACACCTCACAATACCATGGGCTGTAACATTTGAGGATTCTTGCACCTCCTTTCTCTTGAGCAGCAAAAGATTTGGAGTCTAACTCTGGCCTAGTAATTGGTGAGATTGTGAGGTGGTAAGTGCAGCTCTTTTAACCAGAAGTGTGACTCAGCAGGTATGGGTCCTTTCAAAGTGCTTTGAAAAGAGAAACCCATTGTTGGTAAATTGCTTGTGGACAGATGATTAACATTGAACAGTGAAATATAAAGTCCTCAACAGAATAGAGCTCTTTCTGGTGGTGCATGGGTTACTATACTTCTATAGCCTAATGGACACATGACTTATCAAAATGTTTCCCATAATGAGCCATTTTGAAAGCCGATAGTCCCTGCGTGTAACATTTTCATGGATATGTGATTGATATCCTCACATATATGTTATTGTCACTGGCCATGGGACAAAGGTCCTTTCTAGTCATGTACCTGTTCATAGGTGTTGAGTTAAGTGCGGTTCATGAGTCAGTGTTTTGCCATCCCAGAATGCCCTGCCCTTGTTTGTTAAAGCTAACTCTGAAACTGAAATACCTGGGCCCTGACCTGCTCCCATGTCTTTATTTCAGACAAATACTATGGAAGGGGCTCACCAGGATCATAGAGGTTTTCATGATGTTGGCTGGTAAAGCAGTACTTACTGAAGTATTCTCTCCAATTCATGTGCCTTAGAACCAGTATATGAAGTCTTATGGAGAGTGAGGTTTGTTGTAAAACATTCCTGTTGTATGAAACAAAAACCCAACCCTCTGAACTTTCATAAAATGCAGGCTCCACCCATTGAATGCGATATTATCACTATCGCTTTACATGGACAGTGACCCAGTGAGTTCACTGTCTGCAAATCAACTTTGTTGGTTTCTGTTGGTTGTTTCATACACATGCTCAGCAATGAAACCATGTTAAAAAGAAAATAAATTCCACTGCCAGTCTAGTATTTGCCAATCTCACTTGGGAAATCAAGCTCTCACCAAACAGTTATATTTTTTCCATAAACCTTGTTATGGAGTTCAAGTTTCGGGTGATGTTTTTTCCATGTTTGTCTGCAGAGTCAGTGGGCACTGAGCAGGGGTGGGCCACTTTGGCACACAACATGGAAAGCCTTTCAAAAGGGTCCAATATAAACACTCCCAGGGGTTTATTTTCCCAAAACATACAGATTATCATCTGCCAGTTAAAGAGTTTTCCAAATAAAAAAAGATAAACTGATATAACTGACCTCTGAGACACTAAGGACTGATCACATTTATGGCCAACAAATTATAAAGATTACCCTGGGAGACATAAAAGTGTTTGGATTCCCTGGATCCAAGAAAAAAAAACAAGGGTATGAAACTTCACAATTTGTGATTATTCAGGCCATACAAAGCAGGACGAGAAAAATCACTGAACAATGGCTGGTAGACATACTAATTTGAGAACTACTTTAGGAATGTTGTGGTCGATAACTAAAATGGGTAATAGGAAATGTTGGGTTTAATATCATATATGGGTTTGATGGGTTTTTTCCATTATATGTTTGAGTAAGCTTAATAGAAAACAAAGGTGGAGGAAACATAACATTTATCTGCAATGAACAGAAAAAGAAGCAATTGGATTTAGAAAAAATAGAAAAATGATTCAGAAAACTGACAGGTGCTCAAACACATTTCTTCTGCACGGCCTCATAGTCCACTAATTCAACCCAAACCCTTATTAACCATCAGAGACCAATAACTACATTTGTGGTACCTGACCTGTAGTGCTTCATTTAGTTTTTCAAAAGTATCTGTCAGAATCAGATGTTAAACATGATCTGATTCATCCAGTTCATTTAAAGTCACCTACAGCCTAAATTTTTTTTCCGACTTGCTCAGTAAAATTGAATGTAGATGTTTTAGATTTCCAAATAAATTACTGTCTGTTCTAATTTTCTACCTTTCTGGAGAAAATTAGAGCCATTCATTGGCTCATTGTAGGAAATTATGATGAATGAGCGGTGCGCAATGTTAAAAATCTAAACACATTCACTATATGCCCAAATAAAAGCTATGTAATGTCCCTGAAAAACTGAGGAACTTTACTTTTGAAAGCATATGTGTGAACCTTTATGAAAATTAAGATGTGTAACCCACAGATGATGGTCCCAGTGTAAAAAAACAAACTAACCATAAAATAGCTAAATTAATTCATAGCAGTACTTATTTAGTGCATTATAAAGGGGGTTTGTTCTTATTGCTTTAAACCTAGGGATAGAAAAACAATTTCCTAGAGTATTTGTGCTTGTACTTATTCTGTACAAGGACTTTAAATGTAGAACTAACATCATCAAGTCTGTGAATCATAAACTAATGTAATCATACTTCAGATTAACATCCTTACTCCAAAAGGATGAGGAAACGAAGCCCAGCAGGAGATGTGACTCAGTGGGTGGCAGGTCATGCTCTGGTGTTGTGTCTCTGGACATTTGCTGACACCTTGTGGCTTTTGGGCGCAACCGAAGATATTCTGTACTCATTAAAAACAATAATTGCGCGTGTTTGGTGTCCAGTGTTTTATTTAGCATGAATAGTCACTTGTAAATTTAAGGTAGTCTAATCCAACACGTATACGTTACCATCTTTGCATGTTGATATTATAACAATGAAGAGTAATGTGTCTTGTAGTTTGTTTGCTAACGCATATACCACACACTTAGCCATCCCGTATCTTCCCAAACTCCAGTCGTAGCTGAAACTAGCTCGTCGCTGTGATTATTACTGAAGTTAGCATTGTCACGGGCTGTGAATCGGGCAGACAGTCTCACCGTCTCAGACTCCCTCTGTTGTTCTCCAGGGGACACTCGTCTTCATCGGATGAAAACTTTCTCTTCAGGTTCCTGCTGCTCGGTTGTCTTTTCAGTTTCTCTTTAATAGTCGAAACGGGAGCCTGAACTTCGCCGGATTCACCCATCTGAGTACCAACTGACCAGGACTGTTCGTACAATGCGGTACTGAAAAGGCTGAACAAAACAATAACAAATAAATCTTGCCACAATAGCAGAGGCTTGTGACTATTTTTGAATATGGCGGAAATCCAAATATCGACCAATGAAAGGACAACAAAGGACGTCGACGGAGGAAGTTACGCAAAGTAGGCGGGGCCTGCGTAATTCAACTAGAGGCGTGGATGTAGTACTGGTGGTAATAATGGTGTAATAGTAGTAGTAATAATAGTGATGATAATATAACGACATAATATGATGAGTGCATAACAGAGAATATATACATTTGACATGAATACGTTTATTTGCTGTCGCAATGTAATTTACTATGGTTGTACAAATACTAACAGGCCTGTCTATATATTTTTGTTTTATATGGTTTCATCTTGGTAGTTCTTCTTCAGAGCTGAAGAAGTCTCTTGGACGAGACGAAACGTTTCCAAAAGAGCTAAACCAGTCCAGTTGAACAGAGAAGAACGACCAAGAAGAAAGATGTCCAGGGCCAATGAGAACCTACACAGATATAAATTTTCATATTTATTTTTTTCGATTTTTTTTTTTATTTGTTTGTTTTTTGTTTACCTTATTTTTACTCACCATCTCTAATTGAATTTTGTGGATTGCAGCCACAGAGGATGCCAAACTATGTTTCACTGATTTAATTCTGTTTTTAACAATGTTTTTACAGAGAAAATAAAGATATCTCTATTCTATTCTATTCTATTCTATTCTATTCTATTCGATTCTAATAATCACAATCATCATCATTACCATCATCAATAAGTAGGTTTAAATAGATGGAAGTAATTATCTAAGTAATTTATGACTCCTTATTGTGTTTTTGTAAGTCATTGACATTAACAATTCTTTAACAATTTTTACATTGTAACAAGGGGCTTCATCTTATTTTGTCATATGTGATATGCGCTGATCAATATATAGAAGGATCATCTTTTCTCTGTGTTATTGTTCCATTATTTAGGTTGAGGTTAGTCTTAATATGGGAAGGCGTGGGATGATGAAAAATAAAATCGTGCAAGAATTAAGAAGACTGTTTTGAAAATACAAGAAGTAGAAAGCACAGATATTCTTGTTAAAAGGTACAGAATTAAAGTATGAAATAATTTATCAGTAGTCACCACTTGATACTTGACAAACCCACTTTAGTAAAGCAATAAGTATTTGTAGTTTGTACACAGCTGATAGCAATGACATTGATGATCTGTTGAATATTTTTATTTTTTGCACTGTTTTCATTGCTTCTCCTTTCATGAATTATGTGACTAATATGACTGCTGCTGGACTCGTGGTGTTTTCTAATGTTGCTGCCTGAGGAGGTGTACTATGATGCAGACCTTGAAGCACTGCATCAAAATGCCCAAAAAAAAAAATCTTGTATCCAAGAGGAAGAAAAATCCATATTGAGAGTATTGCTCTTAAGATTGATGGACCATGGAACCACTCTAGATCTACAATATCCTACTTACCCACAGCTGGATGACACCAGTACATTAAGACACAGCTGCACTTAAGTCTGAAACATTGAAGGCTTCCACATTGCGATAAAGCAACTAATCTGCTTTTGATTTTCAGCTGAATGTAACAGAGGAGGAAGAGGAGAGTATAACAGTAACATGCACATCTTTGTGGCTGAGGTTGTTGCAGCTCTGTGGATGCAGAGGAATGAAGTGAGACAGTATAATTCTTGTTTAACAGCAGCCAATTTGGTGTCATTTATGATGAATAGTAAATGCTAAAATGTTGCCTCACGTAACACATGAGCTACGATCTATAAAGAGAGAAAACAGACTCTGTAATGACAGTTTAACAGAGCAGTTTTGCCAACCAATCTAGACTGTATCACCATCACTATTACTTTAGGTTTTCCAGTTCTCTCTGACAATACAACAAGATATATTGGACCTTTTTACAAAAATCATTTAGGCTACAACTAAAGTCATGCAACCTCTGTTACTAATTTGTACCATGAGGATATGTTCTGATTATATGCTATGCTGTTATACCGATACTGGTTATATTGTATTATTGATTTAAGTATTGATAAGTGTGGATACGTTTCCTCTTGTCAATACCTGATCGATCTTTGTTCTTTGTTCAGCAGGTCTTCATTGTTATTGACGCTTAATTAGCACAAGCAACAATGTTTATTCTATTTTACTCAGTGTAACACATACAGCATCTGGTTGTTGGGGAACTCACGCAAGCACCAAAACTGCTTAATCCAGCAATAAAAATAGACCCAAACAAGTGCCAGTGCTTTCATGATGATGTGCTTGTAAACATACAAATTGTTAGATGAGGAGGCATGTTGTTACGGTGAGTCATCACTACGAACCACACACATACACACAAAAACATGGTGATATTGAGTTTCTTTTTGCAGTTTTTTTTTGGAGCTGAGCCTTTGTTTACAGTATATTTATATCCCAGGGTGGGATATGGGTGCACATGGCTCTGTCAATGATCTGTTAGTAAGAACGTTTTCAGGAATATCGTGCTTTACAGAGTAAATACAGGTCAGATCAACATTTACAGGTCAGGTTCACTTCCAGATACTTCAGTTTCCTCTGTGTCTGGTGGAAAGGATTGATCTTATGATATCACAAACGGTAGCCAGACTACCTCTGAATAACACTCAATACAACCCTGTACCCTTTACTCATCATGTTCACTGAGCCCTCTGTGTTTGTCTGAGTTTGTCATAAATGCTTCATAGACTTGACAAACACATCACTTATGCAAACACTGTTGACAAGACAGATATATAAGGAAAGGCGTTCTCACAGCTGTTCTGTACCCCAGTGGCTGCAAAACTACCATATATGTGCATGAAAGTAACTGTAAGACGGCTTTTTGTCGAGATGTTCTTTGTCAGATCTTGGTGTTGCTTCGCGCTTTGATATCTTCTGCTCGAAACATCAATTAAAGACTTTTGGCATGTAAACCTATGGGCTCTGATCCTCTTCATTTGCACCCTATGGAAACATTTAGTCTCACAGAGAACAGGATAGAAAATAATACAAAAATACAGTGGTGTAAAATCTGCAGTGTTTTATTGTTTGCACTTAAAAAAAGTCAACAAGAAGGTACTGGTAATATAACTGATAGGTTATAGTGGCTGTCAGAAGAAACTAGTTTACAGCGGCCTGTAATAGATAAAAAAAATAATCTTTGATTTTCCAGAAACAAAACAAGATAAATGGCAACATCCACAACTGAATTGGAGCCCTCCTGCTCATCCTGGATTTCACTGGAGACCCACTGATGCACTGATCCACAGTTCTATAACCGATTTCAAATGGTGCTAGAAGACTGGAGTGGACTCTAAGCACCAGAGGAAATCAGTTATCTTTTAATGGAGACAGAGGAGGAGGGGAAGAGGAGGGGCAGAGCTCTGCTTATCCTCCTGAGGCTCCCTCACTGCCAGAGCTGTCCTCCTGTCCCCAAGAACACTGATTTCAAATGGTGCTAGACAACGGGAACACAAATCTAAACCACCACGTGAAACCAGCTTCTGGGGGAAGATGCTTTGGTGTCGGACTACAGCTGCAGCGGTGAGAGACGGTTGTATTTAATGTTCTTTTCATTTCTTTTATTTACATCTAACAAGCAAACACACACATTGACTTGTTTCATTATGTATGTAACTGAAGTGAATCCATAGCCTTGGGAGTATGCATTCTTTCTAAGTGCAAAGCTTTTTCTATCTTTAGCTATATATTTAAACCATCATAATGTAATGTCGGGAGTGTATATACATATACAACATAACAACATAACAAAAGGAACAATAGTTGCACATTACCAAGAGCCGGAGTCTAAGAAAACATCAGTATAAAGTTTACAATTGTAGTTTTTATTTCGTGTGTTCTAAATACTCTATTTCACCTCATAGTGGAGAAGTGAGGGTTATTATAATTAGATAAAGGAAAACTTAGTACAGTAAAACAAAAAACACTGTTATAAAACAACCTCAATTTGGGGTACACTTAATAATATTTTACAGCACATCTTGAGGTGTCAAAGTGTTTACAGTACAACCACATTTTTGGTTTCAATATATGCTCAAACATAGCATAACATATTGTATAACATAAAATAACAGGGCCCAAAAATAACTACATTCACTACTACTTAGCAAAAGGAAAATAACCACTACAAAAATCTAAACTCCAGTGGCATATTACAATAAAGTACACACTGATGCCTGTAACCACAGTCACAATCACATCACAATAAAACTGTAAAGAAAGCAACAGCACTACGAAAAGCCATGCATCCACCAAACAGCTCCACATCACCAGCGGATAAGTTGAATGCAGTCAAACTCTATCCAAGTGACAAAAAAACAGCATGCTACATTCCCCACAGTGCATCCATGAGTCACGCTGTCAATAAATGAAGCGTCCTGTCAGAAGCGCAGAACGTGCTTTTTATGAAGAGGAAGTCTGCCTTAAACTTAAATGTGGTTGTCATGGCAGCAGAGTGACATGGATGCCTGTCACGTGAAAAGCGGACTCGATGCCCCTAGCAGCAGACAGAAACTCCAGCAGAACACAGACATTACAACGAACGAGACTGACAACACATGTATTAGGAGGAATACTTACAGGGCGTTGTCAGCTGCGTACTGAGGCGCAGTTATTTTAGACATCACATAATATGTAATGATGTGAACTGTTCTAAACCACGCGTGGATATACTCACAGCTTGATCTTTGTCACCTTGATGCTGCAGGGAAAAACACAGAAGACTCACATAACGACAGTGTGGAAAGCCCCTGTGAATGAACTGTATACATTCTTATTGTGAACACACCCTTAGACTCCAACAACAGCTCATTTAACATCCTCTGATCTATGGTTCTAAGTTGAACACGCCTGTCCTGCAGGTACGTACGTGCACATGACAGACACTTATTGTCCATGTGACAATGATGAAGAGGAAGTCTGCCTTGAACTTACACGGAAATGAGATTTTAAGGTTTTATTTTTCTAATAAAAAACCAAAAATTCACTTGTTGTAGGAGTTTTTAATGACACTTTGATCCAAATCATGCCCACTGTCTCCTGTCACTTAAACAAAAATCAGATTTTCACAAGACTAAGTGGCTTCCTTCCTAAGTGGTTTTCCCCTGACACATGATGACAGGAGCTCATGCAACTGGATGGATTTACAAACAGTGACAGTGTGCGCAGTGTCTCGTGTCAGAGCACAAAGACCTCTACGCGCCGCTGTTTGTGGGAACCGGTGCCCAGCACTTATATAACCTGCCAGGTTGTCATGACAACAGGGCTACTGTAAAGTGCTGCATTGTCCTGCGGGCTATTACAGGTGTTTAGAAGGTGGGTGTCAGATGACCTGCGACGACCAAGGTGTTAGGAGGTCTGACACGAAACACATGCAGAGTGGAAAACCTTTGCTCTGGTCTTAGTGACGGCCTGCTGCTGGGGAAGGAGGGGGTCATTTAGGGGAGAGTAAGGGAGATGAACACCTCATACTGAAACTTGTGATATGAAGTGATATGATCTCACAGCAGGGTGTATGTTTATGACATAATATTTTGCCAAGCTGTCATATGTGGTTAGAAAACAGCGCCTGTCATACTATTCATGAACACAAGAGGGCAACGTAACATTTAAGAGCTCTGTAGTGGGTTCTGTGCCAGGGAATGCCTGCATCTCTTCAGTCCAACTGTAGTAAGGTCAAAGGTCAGGGTCATATTACAAAACTGGTACTATTCCTCACAGAGTTTCATATAGTACAGCACAGCAGACAGAAGAGTGGCATGATTAAAAGCAGTCTCAGCAAACATTAAAATCTAAGCATGTGTAATGAGTAAAAGGTTTGTTAGGTTGTGTATCCTTTTAGGTGCTCCCTCTGTTATGCTCACCTACTGAGGCTATGTAAGATGAACACAAATGTAAATTGTCACCAATGTTTAATACAATAATAAGACATCTGCTGTGGTTCATACCATCCAATCCACAAGGGTACACCTGAAAAAAATCACAATCCCCGAACACAATAAAAAAGTGAAGAGAACACAGCATCTTATTATCATATTATTTTCTATTTTTTGCTCATAAAACAATACATCAAAAGCAAACACAAAAGGGACCATACCTTTTAGCACTTGTCTAAAAATGTAATAATGTACACAGACATTAGAAAAGTGTTAATTTAACTATAATGAAAGACAAGGCCACACAGTCTTTATGCTTTTCTACTTCAGCATCATAAAATAACAGACCCATACTGCCATACATCAGGAGAAAAACTGAAAATCACTGGAGCATTTGCAGCACTTGCACAACTCTACTTCACTCACTTTTTTTTTTTTTTATCTCATTCAAATACCATATATGAGCTGAATTTCTAACTATCTCACTTAAATAAACTTTGCTGTAGTCACACCAGTAGCCCATTACAGATGGCACTAGAGTGTGACCTTAGGGTATAAATGAACTTTCTAGAAGCAGCATTTATCAATTAGCAAAAAGATAAATCTCAATAGAGAGTTTCTCAAAAGGTTTTAAAAGGGTCATACTTTAGTTAAAAAGGGAATAGAAATTGTAGAGGCTCACGCAAACCTTGAACCAACACAAGCATTCTGCAGCATGAATGCAGGAGTGACACGGACACACACACACACACACACACACACACACACACACACACACGCCTCCTCAGGGGAGAAAGGCTTCCTTGTGGAGGTAAGGCAAGTGCTTGTTGTCGGCTCTCACTCTGGCTTCCTGTTCTATTCTCTCCCAGGAAGTGACACGCAGAGACAGAGGCTCCCACGAAACACACACACAGGAATACACACCACTGTCATGAATGGCGGCCCCGGCTCCCACGGGTGACTGTGATGTCATCGGCGCTGGCGGTGGGGGTGTCTGGACATCTCTCCTTGTTGCCTCTCCGCCTGGAAAGAGAGGTAGAAATGAGGCTAAATGGTGACGATTGCGAGTTTATATAAGTTTTTTTTTTTTTTTTTTGGCCTTAGGATTTTGCTGAGTCATGGTGCAATGCTCCACTGCACTGATAATTGGACTTCTTTCATAACAAGTGCCATTTTTCAGGTCAAACACGAGGCTTTTCTGAGTCATCGTGTCATCCCAGAAACTGCAGTTTACATCACAAACCCTGTATAACAGAAGAAACAGGTAGGTGAATGGACGTATGGGACAATAGAGAGGTGAGTGTAGGAGGGGCATCGATCGCAGAGATGCCCAGGATGTTCAGTGCTGTTTAGCGTCAACTGTTAGTCACACTGCTGCAGCTCTGTCCAAACCACCTGCCACAAGCCGCGTCATCACACACCTTCAGGTGAGAAATGGAGTTAGCAATCTGCATGTGGGTGGGTGGATGGGCCTGTGACAAAAATGGATATTTTGCTGTGTCAGTGTGAACGGAGTTTTACTGAAAATCATATATGGTACTTTTTTTCCAGCACAGCTTCAAAATGGTGGTGATTTTTCTATAATGCAGTAACATTCTTTAGTGTCATGAGTTCCACATAAAGAAACTATACTGTAAAAATGAATAAATGTGATCCGGGATGGGAAAGAAGGGGAATGACAAGTAGACGTAAATGGTCATTAGAACTGAACCCAAGATTTGCTGCTCGCCCACGTGATACAAGGATCTTTTAAATGAGAAAAACTTACTTAATTTGCATAATTGCTTTTAAATGATTTCATATTCACATCACATACAGGGAAACCTGACCTCTCAATCTAATTGAACATGTTAGAACAAATCATCCGTAAGGTGAGAACAGGACACACAGATTCAGATCAGATGAAATAAACAAAATCACAGTAAGTTACAAATACCATGGTTGCTCCAAGGCATGGGAATACATTGTTTTAAATTCATTTATTACTATTTTAGCAACAACCCTCCCCTCCTGCTAATATGGACAGGGAAGAGGAAAGAAAAGACAAAAAGAGGAGATGTTTTGACAGTAGAAGTTACAACTAACGGAAGTCTGAAAGATCAGTAAGTAACATCCCGTGGTACATATTTATTTCCTTATGTTGTGATATCAAGGGGTCAACTCTCTCACCTCTTATAATTAAGAAAAGAACCAAGAAAGTTTAATGACAAGCGAATCAAGCTGAAAACATTGCCAGCAAAGTTATGCTTTCTGTGTTATTTTTACACAGATGAGTTTACATCTGGTCATATATGTTTGAATGAAACGAACAAGATCTAATATATTCTGACTGGATGCGATGGGGTTACACTGTTAATGCCGCAAAACTAAATGTGAGGCCAAGATACTGGTTCTCTATCAATTCTGTAAGTGTCTGTTTGTACAAAATGTGTTGTTTATGAATGGAGCTCTGAAGTTGAAATCTGTCAGATGAACCTTTGACCTCATCATTCACTAACATTCAGCAGTTTTCACTAGCATTGTTAATAAAAGCGTAGGTCAATGAGTTCAGTATGTAAAACAAATTTGAGCTAAACATTATTTATTTATGGAAAGGCATGTATGGTTTAAGTTGGCAAGAATGAGCTGTATAGTTGGTATTTCCACAGGATACAGAGAAGGTTTAATCAGATAATAAAGATAAAAACATGAGGGATTCCAGTTTGTGTGCGTTTCTCAAGCTTTGTCATGTTTGTAATGTGACCCATTACACAACAAATAACACAGGTTTACAGTTGGATTTGGGGTGAGGTGGGAGCTGTGATATCTGAGCTATTGCCTGAATATGAGAGAAAATTAAACTAGTCCTCATTAAGGGTAGTTCCCTGGACCCAAATTCAAGCACTGATACCTTGAATATGCATCATCACTATTTTCATGAACTTCACTTAACATTAATTTCACAGGGGCGATGCAGTGCAGTGTAATGAAATAAACCCTTTGATTGTTCTTGGGAGAGTATGGCTGAAAGACATAGTGGCATCTGCAGTATTAAAAAGCATTAATCATCCTGCATGTTGTGACTTTTGTAAATTCTCCCAGTGGTCTAGGTTTCCAGCAGCGGCCTGTCAAACAGATCCGGAACCTCAGGGCCACTGATTTGATACTGATCCTCCCTTCCGATCAAGACACCTCCCACTGTGAGCTGTCTTATTGTTCACATGTATTTGTTCCCGGAAAACTGGAAGCAAATCTGCATGACAGATTCAATGGTATGCTGTAGATGGTGAATCACTGTCCAGTCACCATGGAACCGCTGTTATCAATTAAACCAATAATGCCCAGCTCATCCCCATGAACGCTAACATAGTGTATTCATGGAGGAGTTTTTCTCTTGTACTTCTTGGGAGCAGGGAGTGAAAGTTGGCACAAGACCAATCATTTATGGCTTGGATTTCAGCCAGACCTACAGGTGCCTGCAATGAGATATGCATGTGGTAGAGTAGAATATATGAGTGTATGCATGTGTGCCCTTCACGTGCGGCTTTATACAGTAGTTTTCCAATCAGTGAGGTCCTTTATGGAACGACAGCCCCCATAAATGGTGTGCGACTGAAAAAGAGGTTAGATTAACATTATTGCCTTACAGAATGAGCACACATAGATAAGTCATACTGGATAATGAGCTGAGTGACACTCACCACTGCACACATCTTTACCCCGCCCCCTGAAGGGGAGGCGAGGGTATTGTTTTTGGTTCGGGTTTTTTTGTCTGTCTGTGTGTTTGTTTGATTGATTGTCAGCAACTTTACGCAAAAACTACTGGACCAATTTCCATGAAATTTTCAGGAAAGGTGCAAGGTGATCCAGAATAGATCCTATTAAATTTTGGTGAATGTAGGTCAAAGGTCAAGGTCACCAAAATGTGTTTTCGCAATGATAAGAGACAGGGCAAATCAGATAAAACATTTGCGAGGGGCGGGGTTTGTTGTGCCTGGCACCACTTGTGTTTAAGTTAAAATGACACTTACTTTGGCCATACACAGTGTTTTATAGCAACAAAGTACTAATACTTCACTATTGCACTCAAGTATGTTTTGGGAGAATTTGTACTTTACTGAGTATTTTTTTATTCTGTTTACTTTCACTTTTACTTCACTACATTTCCCAACTCAATTGCATACTTCTACTGCAATACATTTTTAATGCACAGTATTGTTACTTGTTACCAAAAAACAGATGAAAGGAAATATGGCGTTTTCACCGCTGAGATTTCTGGTGACTGCAGCAAAGTCAGGAAGACGATTTGTCGTTGGGCCTAAATTGTTTAGGCTTTAGATTCCTTGTTTGTGAAGTTTAAAGTAGGCTCCATGTTTTGAGGTGCTATGTAAGCTTCAAAAGCTTTTTTTTTTTTTTTCTAAATTCTGACATTCATAAAACCAGAAGTAGCCTACTCCAGTTTAGGTTTTTGAAATCTTGTGTTTGAAGTGTGTAATGTAGGAATCATTTCCAATATTTTGTCTGCTTGTCTTTTACTTTACCATGTTTTAAAATCCTGGATGAACTTTATAATGTTCAAAATTCTGACTGCCTTTAGTTGTTATTAATCAACACCTTGAGGTTTTCCAGCCTTCAAGCTATATTTTCAAGGTCATTTTGGTGGTACAGCAACTAACAATAGGTTCAGTTACGCTCCAGAGAATCTTTGTCGCCTGCACTGGCGCTATGCAACTTTTGGTTTCGGGTTGTAACCCCTACACCAAAGGAACTACAATATTTGACTGTTTTACGGCATGCGTCACATCCCCCCTCCATCTTCAAAAGACGAGGCAGGTAAACAAAGTTACGAGAGAAGGAAAGCTTCAAATAAGCTAATGGTCATGGCTGAAGCAGCAAGAGAAACAAAGAGGGCAAGGGTGTTGTCCAAAGAGACAAAGAAAAGAAAGTGTGAGAGTGATAAAATAAGAGGCCGGACTAGGGTGAATATTAGCCCAGCTTTCACTGGGTGGCGTGAGCTGAAAGAGGAGGAGGGATGCCCCACCCATGGATACCTGGACCTGGTACTGTTGGACTAGTAAGTATAAATTCTTCTATAAAATCTTCTGCATTTAAACTTACAATGTTTCAGGTTGAGTTATTAAAATCATAGCCTTCCATTTTATGCCCGTACATCAAGTTATTCAAGCAGTAGCCTTCAACAGTTTTATTAAGCCAGTACTTAATGTGTTAAACGTTTTTTTGTTTCTGATATTAAAAGTAAAACAATAATGTTTGTATAAAATTCTGTGAGGCTACTTTACCTGGATGAAGACATGGTTGAACACACATTAATGGTCCTCCCTCAGGAAGTTTGCCCAGACACAGATTTCACGACATTTGTTACAGGCAATACCGTTTCTTGACTTTAGAGGGACCCGTGAGCAAAAGTTTCATGGTGTTGCTTTAACATTTACTTGTACTTTTTCTTTCAATACCTGAGTACATTTACTTGTAGATTATTTGATATACTTAAGTAAATACTAGCTACTTAAAGACTCTAACTTGAGTAAGATTTCAGTTGGTGACAAAGTAATTTTTTTGGTAGGTTACCTGTACTTTTACTCAAGTGCGACTTTCCAGTACTTTATACAACAGTGGCCATGCAACACTATGGCTTAAAAACATGTTGTCAATATGTACATACCATAGCCTGACATGTTCAGCTGTGATGTACAGTACATGAATCACTACAGATAAATGTAAATCTCTCCAGCAGACGATGACTACAGGGGGCTATGTTAGTATTAACCAGTGTCTTGATTTATGGATAAATGTCAGACCCTGACACAGACCACTGCTGTTTATCTCATCAGAAACATTACCATGAAGCGGCTCTTGCTGTAGTAGTGTGTATAGCCTTGGGCTCGTGTGTGTTAATGTGCGTCACTGGTGTAGTTCAGACGGAGGTCATGCAGTGTAAAGGCCCGGAGGAGGCAGACATGAACCTCAGAGTGCAGAGTTATGGTAATGGGAGCGGCGCTGAAGCTGGCAGCAGAGCGCATCAATCTCAGCTAAAGAGCATGACCATACTTTAAGTCAGTCAGGCTTCTGTATTACACAGCACCACACACATTTCACACAACTGACACGTGGCTGGTAAACACACTACATAAACAGAGATTCACTTAAGTGGGATATTTTAGAATCTATTGCAATGTGTGTTCTATGTTTCAGGCACTAAGTAGATTTTCTAAACTCATCAGTGGTACAGTTCAAAACTTATGAAGTAATTAACTGCTGCTATGACAAACAACAACACACCAGAGAAGATGGCATACATGTGACAATCAATTGTGTAATGCTCTGTGTTTTTTATGGATTGTTTCCTTGGGGTGACTTTCATTTTTTTCTGTAGATGTCAGCTGATTGACAGCAGGCAGAGATTAAAGTAAAGCAGCACTGATATGAAAACACTTAACTCTGGTACGATAAAATCAGGATAAAAACTAAA
Source organism: Apogon hyalosoma (assembly GCA_037367295.1). Lineage (NCBI taxonomy): Eukaryota > Metazoa > Chordata > Actinopteri > Kurtiformes > Apogonidae > Apogon > Apogon hyalosoma. Next base: position 39,255,593 of record JAPQRP010000005.1, on the reverse strand, counting down.
GACAAATGAAGGCCCCAGGTCTGAGAGAGGAGCCACAAGAAAGTCATCAGACAAATGAGCTAAAATGTTATTATTACTAATATTATGATTATGATGATGGAAATGATAATGATGATTATTTTTATTACTGTTTTATCACCTTATATGTACTGTACATGTCGTATTAGGTTACTAAAAAGAATGTTTTGTCAAGTTTGTAGCTAAAGTTGGTTTACTGAAACCATTAAAAAACAAGCTCAAAGGACTGTGAATTTTAGCAAAGATGATGATGCTCATTCTAATGATCACTTGTCAAAGTATTATGTACTTAGTGAATTGGACAAGTGCCTGAACTACAAGTAAGGGGCAAATGGCCACACAATGCTTACCCTAAAAGAGGGTAAAGTCAGACAGTGCCTTCATTTTTAGCACACAAACAAGTCTGACATAATCCTCCTCACCCTATTTTCCACCCTGGAACAGAGAAAGGACAAAACAAAACCTCTCCTTCTTGTGAATTTCAAACATCTGGCTTTGTTTGGGCTCAGTTCCGGGAACAGATCACAACTCTAGTCCGCTCTCAGCGCCACAGCGGCCGGCTGGCCTGGACGACAGGCCTTCCTCCCTGGACACAGATAAACAATCTTAACAGGCCAATTTGACGGTGGGGTAAAAATAGAAACTTGTTGTGGATCTGAATTTCACTGGAAAACAGGCATTAGAGGTGGAGGGGGAAAGGAAAGCTTTTTACTTGTTAGTCAGCGTGGATGCATGATGCCAGTAAGTCAGGCAGAGAGTGTGAAGGGGGGGGGCAAAAGCTGGAGGTCAGGGCTTATATCAGATGGAGGGATAGATGGATGGATGGATGAGATGATGCGATATGGGGTGACCCTGTAGGTAGGGTTGGGTCGTCATGACAACAGGCTGACTCATTCAGTGCGCAATATGGGCTGATATGGGGCTTGAAGCTTCTACCTTCTGTGTCTCGGGTTTAAGAGACAGCATGGGGGGGGGGTGAAAAGGGAAATGAGTCATGATACAATCCTGACACATCATCCTCTTACAGTAAGTGAGATATTTTACAATTTTTTTATTTTGACCAAAAACAGCACCCACTAATTTCCCCCTACCAAAAAAAAAAAAAAAACCCAGACAAGAACACACAAACTTAACACATACACTCACATAAGACACCCCTGAGACTGTTCTGCAGTTGTTTTTAAGTCTGATACACTTTTCCTAAAATCTACAAAGCAGTGAGTCACAACACATACACACACGTACTTGGATTACAAAGAGCAGCCTTCATTGGCGTTGTGATGCCAAAAGTATCTCGTCACGTAACACAAACATTCTGGCCTCTTCGCTGGGCAGACACACAACAGCAGCATGATGAATGCATTAGACTACACTTAACACACACACACGCACGCACACACACACACACACACACACGCACACACACACACACACACATGAGTTAGTCAGCAAAAGCTCTAACCACAAGCCAACTTTTAAATCTTCAACTGCCCTACTGCTTCCTTCTTGGCTTTGTGTCAAGACAGATTCCCAAAATGAGCAGCGTGTTACGGTAAGAGCCATTATGTTCCTGGAATCTCCTGTCTGCCGACACAACGCAAGTATGACTTTACAAAATCTGCTTATCTGAGGCCAAATATTGCCCTATTTCATTCAGATGGTTACTGTGACATCTGACTGTGCTGCGGACATGTGGGTGGTTTATTTGAAAGTGTAGGCGAATTGAATAGGAGTGAAAGATTCACGTCAAGGTCTGCTGGCAAGCATGTAAACAGTCTGTGTGCAAATGAAGAGTCCTCTTTCAAAAGGAGTTGGCAGCGGTTCAGCATTCAATATCTCTTTTATAGACAATCTGATGTGTGAATGTGTGTTTCTGTGTGTACCATCAGAGGGCTGGTTTTGGTGAGAAGACATCATTGCTCTGCTGTAATTACACTCTTCATGGTCAAATGATTCAATTTTACTAAATCAACCAATAAAATATGGAAGTTTTTGTTAAGTTGTCACTGGAGTAAAGTGTGATGGATTAGTTGACATTATTGGGTTATTTGTTGAAACAAAAACAGCTGCATATGAGCATCTGCCCAAACTACCAAGACTGGCCTGAGTTTATTTCATTACTTATTAGTGTTTCATGTATGAGGTCATTTTTTTTTTTAATCCCTTTGCAATTTCCTGTGCTTTCTTTTGATTATGATGGTTTTCAGCCTCCAAGTACAAAGACCAAACTAAAAAATACATCAGATTTATCAGATTTTCAAATTAAACCACCTTTCACCACATTGTGTGGGTTGTATGGTGCACTACTTTAGTGTTTTGGTTCACTCTCACTATTTTCATCAGTTGTGTTCCCAGCAGCATAAGGCAGCAGTTTTCAGGGATAAATCACTGACTTGCTGATAATACCACCCCAGGACCAAAAATAAATTAGCAATTTGCAATTTGTCATATTGGAACATTTGTGCAATAAAGGGCCAGATACTTCGTTCAGTTGTCAGGTGATCATACACACTAAAAAACAAGTGGTGCCAGGCACAACAAACCCCGCCCCTCACACGTATTTATTTATTTATTTTGGCATTGATCCAGAGGATGTCATCATGTCTGTGCGTGTGGTGATGTCAGCATATCAATTGCCTCTATATATGTGCCAAGGTTGGAGTAAACTGAAACAAAATTGATGTTTTTATAGACATTTGAAATTTCACCCATTATAAGTAAATGGGAGGAAAAAAAAAAAAAAGATAAAAAAATGTATATTAAAAAAAATTGAACTTTGACCTACTTTTCCCAAAATGTAACCACATCTATTCTGGGTCACTGGCAATATATAAACCCAATTTGGTATGAGTTCAACCAATAGTATTGCTGCTAGAGTGTTAACAAAAAAACAAACAAACCAAACAAAAAACAATATCCCTTTCCTCCCCTTGGGGGGGGGTTAATACATGCACAAGTGAACAAATACAAACTGCTCTTATGTTTATAGCTTTTACTGGATCACAGTTGTCAATATAGACTATGTATTGTTTCAGGTGGATTGAAATTGTTTAAACCTTTCTTGCCTAAAATATATTCTGAAGTTGTGAAGATGAAGATGAAGAAAATAACGTCCACACAGCCTCTTTAGTTTTGAAAAAAAAACAAAAAAAAAAAACAGATCAGGACCTTTACAGAGGATACCAAAGGCATCTGGTGAAACATGCCTGCACAGAGCAGCCCCGTCCTGTGGCATGAATACATAAGGTCCACACATCTTTTCCTCACTGCCTGTCCTTCACTCTCCACAGAAGTGCAGGTTTCCATCAAAGCTGAGCAGTGTTTGTTCAGTAACAGCTAAGGACTCTCATGAGCTCCAACGCCAACCCTCTCTGCCTTGTAAGAATCAATGGCTCAAAAGGAGCAGAACATTCCCAGGCCATTTTCCTCCAGAAAAAAATCAATAACCACTGGCTGTCATGCGTGTCAAAGTAAAAATCTGTCATTCTTGTGACAGCAGGTTACAATACTGAATCACTGGGAGGAGATGATACCAATCAGGCTGCAAAAACACGTGTACTGTTCTCTTTCAAGGCCCTTCCCTTCAGAAGACAGAAAGGACCTGCACCTGCACTTATTTATTAATAATTAACATTGACAGCTTGGCAGGGATGTTTTGAGACTAAGATGTGATATATGATGATCCAAAGATCTAAGTAAATGTCAACTTTAAAGCTTTCCAATCTCAACAGCAGAGCCCTGCATAGAATTTGTGAAAATGTTGCTTTAACATCACTTGTTTTTTACTGTGTTTTTAATCCATCCATCCATCCATTTTCTGAACCCGCTTTATCCTCACTAGGGTCACGGGGGTCGCTGGAGCCTATCC
>JAPQRP010000005.1:39235738-39251607 GCA_037367295.1 Apogon hyalosoma | reverse complement strand
GACTGGTGTTGGAATCGAACCCAGGACCTTCTTGCTGTGAGGCACGAGTGCTATCCACTGCACCACCGTGCCGCCCCGTGTTTATAATCCTTTATATAAATCATCTTTCTTATGCACATTATACATACACAAATAAACTAGCCGTCCCAATCAAGTATACAGCAATAAGCTACTTTGCCTGGCAAGAAAGAAACTAAAGATTACATATAGCTGAGGTCAAAAAACAGAGAACTCTCTATTTATTATAAGAACAAAATCACAGAGCAAATATAAACTCAGTTTCAGCAGTAATCCATCTGTCAGTAATGGATAGTACTTAAAATAGAGGCACTTTCCTCATCTCACTTTAAGCATCATGTGGCCTCATGCACGCCACTGTGGTCAGCTACAGACTGAAACGATGATGAGGATTTAATGTCTAAAATATGCAAGGTCTTAAAATCTGCTTGAAGGTTAAGGTAGGCTCTTTCAATTCAGGTGTGTCTTAATTAAACAAAGTCTACAACTGACTTCCTGCAAAGCTACAGGCAACAGGCCTGAGTCTAATCCCAGACAAACAGTGAGGACATGATAAGATGATTAGTTCAGTGCTTTACTACATTGTTCATGTTTCATACAGCTGAGTGCTGAGTGAATGGGGGGCGGGTAAACATGACAAATTCATGGGGCCCAGTATTTGTGGGGGCCCCATAGAGCAGTGTAGGGGCCCAGTGGATACAGGTTATAAGTTGTGAAAATGTCATGCAGGATCGGCTATATAAGAGAGGCATAGAAGTCAGGAGGCGAACAGTGAAAGCATGTTAAGTTTCGGTTTCATTTTCACACTATCGTAAATGACATTCTTTATGGATTGCATTCCCACCCATAACCCCCCCCCATGATTGGTAGCGGCACCCCTGGCTGAGTGTGACACCTTCAGTGCATGATGTAATAACATGTACAATAATTAATGCAATGGTATGATGAGTCTGCTCTTTGTACAATGTATGATCAATCACTCATACTATGTATAAGTTGTTGCTTCAAGATTTAAGTAAAGTACATGAAAATGTATGAGAATGGCAGCACTTACTGTGAAACTGAGCCTTTTTGGTCTATTTACAGTCTTGTTAACCCCAGTTTTAAGGCCTTTTCTATTAAGTGGTTTTCGGGTGATACTGATACTTCAGTGCACGTTCTTAAATTTATTCAAGAAAAAAAAAAAAAACACAAAAAGAGCAAAAATGTTGCTCCCTTGTGCTATTTTTTTTTTTTTTTATAAAAGTTATGACAAGACAACATAGCAGATTAAACCAGCGAACACTCACTTTAACACTAACACTTGGCTGACTTATCCTGATACTTGGAACAATTACTATAACCTTTAATAGTAATAACTGTGCTTAAATAAAAAGCCCAAGCAAGGCAGCAATAATGAGAAACTTCTGTGGGTGTGATGCCAGTCACAGTCCCACTGCAGCTGTCTTGTTGAGTCACATTTTATAGTCAGATGTCACGATACATAGATCGTTCAGACTGACACTAATATCATGCACTGAGATGTTGATTTCACTTTCTCATGGCATGCCTTCACTCTGCATACAGCATAATAAATGAAGAAGTCAGGTCAAACATTGCAGCTCCAAGTCTAATTTAAGATGTGAGGGTGTGTCAGTAAAACAAAAGACCTTCTCTTCTTGCAAGGAAACAGGAACTATGGGTTTACTAATCCACGTCATGCTGTGAACTCTGTAGACAACAATGGCAGCGAGGCAGTGATGATGGAACGATAGGCACAGAAGGAGGTCATGACAGGCAGGCCAGTTTCAGCAAGACCATATTCTCTTATTTAACTGAATGAATTATGAACTGGGCAGTTAACATGAACAAAAAGAGAGTTAAAGTGCTGAACGGTGCACAACATTTCACATCAAGCCTCTGGAAAGGAAAGCAGCTTCCCCTAAATATAAGCCTGATTAAACCAGAATAGTAAATTAACCATCTGATCAGATTTTACTAAGTTTATTAGTACTTATAGAGGATGTTAAATAGTTCTGCTAAACAGTATTTGTAATTTAAAGTACTATTGTCTAAATCAAATGGCTCTTTCACATATTAAATGTCACAATGACGTGGCAGAAAAAGTTCTTATGCAGGTAGGCCATCAAACAACAACATGAATAACACACGTGTCAACACTTTGAAAACAAAAGCGATGTGTGTTTTCTGTGCACAGAAGACAAAGCCTTTGACTTTAATAATGAAACGCTACAACTCGCTAAAAAATCAGTTACAACGTTACAGAAAAATTAATTTTTTTCTGTATTTCTGTATTTTCTACACATATTATTCACATCATTCAGTCAGAATATCACATCATCTAAGTAATACCACAGTTTGCGCTGTCGTTCAGTATGATTCAGTAGGATTAAGATGTGGTGAGACCTGAAAAACATCTTAACTCTAAAAACTCAAAATTTGGAACTTAAAAGAGCTAAAAACGATCCTGCTGTTTGGACGCATTAATAGCATTTTCATTTGAGGAGCAGCTAACGCATATAATATATAATATTTACAGTCCTGTTCCTGACCTTTGCCATCTGAGGCCACTCGCCAGTCACACCCCTGTCCAACTGGATTAAACATGCATTACAAGGTTGTTTTACATTATCTTTACAAGAACCTACAACACTGTTTTTCCTGTGACCTCAGTAATAACTCAAACATTTTTATCAAAGCCCCCACTATGACCACACAAACACACACACACACAGATCAAACTGCAGGATGAGATCACAGCTCTTGCTCCTCAGTTGCGTTTGTGCTTCCTCTGAGAGTTGCAGAGTCAGAGCTTCTCTCACAGCATGTTAACGCCCGCCACGGCGCATAAACACACCCCACTGTGACACGGGCCCTCCGCCACCACTTCCAACTCAAACAAAGTGCTTGGCGTGGCTGCTGCCAGCTCCCACTCCGGTAGGAAATGACGTAAGACAGGCTTGCATCACAAACTCCGGTTCCAGCCTAAGGGCGCTACTTTGACGCCTGTTAATGGTCAGGTGTCAAATTTTGCTAGAATTGGTGAAAGCATGTTTTTTTATGCTGGAAAGCTGAGCAGGTAGAGACAAAGAAATTGAGATCAGACTATCAGACAAGCACTAACTGAGTCAGTCACTGAAGGAAATCCCCTGATAGATTTTCAACTGAAAAGGGCAAAATCATTGTCTCCATCAAAGTTTCAAAGTATCATCCAAGATATGAAATAATCACTGATGATGAACGACTGAATCATCAGCAACAAAACAGTGTAAAAATATGCACAGTCACTGGAGGAAGACAGTGCACACAGACAAAGTCACTACATACAAATCATGCCAGCTAATATGGTACCTAATACTGAAAGTGTATAAGAGTTTTAAATCATCCACCTGCTGCTATGGGGTAAAATGTAACAAGAGAAAAACCTACAATGTCAGGACACAGACATACAGGAAAGATTTAACGGTCGCCTCAGGATATAATGAAAAAGAACTGGTGCCAGGCACAACAAATCCCGCCCCTCGCACGTATTGAAGCTTATTTTGGCATCGATCCAGCTGATGTCATCATGTCTATGCGTGTGGTGATATCAGCATATCAATTGCCTCTACATATGTTCCAAATTTAAAATAAATTGAAACAAAATTGATGCTTTTATAGACATTTGAAATTTTAGCCATTGTAAGTAAATGGGAGAAAAAAAAAAAAAATTAAAAAAATTCTTTAAAAAATTGAACTTTGACCTACTTTTCCCAAAATGTAACTGATCTATTCAGGGTCACTGGCAATCTATGAACCCAATTTGGTATGAAGTCAACTGATAGTTTTGCTGCTAGAGTATAAACAAACTGAACCAAAAACAATACCCCTTGCCTCCCCTTTGGAGGGTGGGGTAATTAACTCAGAACAGATCTGCCTGAGGCTGCAGTCCCTTTGTTGACCACTAGATGTTAACTTCAAAAAACAAAACTACACTGTTAAGACCGGAAAGACTGCATGTCCAACTTTTCCAACAAAATAGTCCCTATATTTCATCTACATACAAGTTAAAGTATTCATATGCAATTTCAACACTTATGTGTCTGGGTGCCAAATATTCTACCTCTGTTAAGAAGATGCTAAGCTAATAACCAAATATTAGTGACAAGATTGTTCTGACTGATAAACTATGTATCTACAGGAAATAACTAATCTCAGCCTCCACCCTGTTCATATAAAATCTATTAAACTAATACACAGAATCCAACATGACTAAAGGACGGTTTATACTGGAAATCATTCAGTTGTACTTTTTTTATCCTTTTTCTTTATCATCCAAGAACATTGGACTATGATAGTGAAATAAACATGCTAACTACTATGAGTATAGTAATCACTAAAACAATAAAATCAAAAGTTTGTGCAGAAATTAAAGACATTTACAAAGTACATATTTGGAAGTCCAGCTTGGGGGTGTCATTAAAAAAACACATTCCTAATTTAAGGACAGGAAGTACTTTTGCACTCATCTTTCATCAGCCATACAAATATCTGAATCACACAGGAAAGAAGTGAAGAAAGAAGTAATTAGCTAGTTTTTACCTACAAGGTTACCAAAAATGTATTCTGAATAAATGTTAAAGTCCATTTAAGAGCAGTTTGTTAGCTTTCCTCACTGCCTCCTGTCTTAAAAACTTCACTGACTCAATTCCAAGTGGGAAAAAAATAAAAAAAACACTGGAGGATGTTCCACTCCCTTCTGACATTTGGCAACTCATCAGTACTCCCAGCCTTCCACTTTCCCTCTTCACCTCTGCCTGAATGACAGCCACTTTGTGCTTTTATCCGCTGTTTTGCTCTGTGACAGCCAGGCATTACTTAATGCAACTGTTTACAGCAGGAGGAGGAGAGGGTCAGAACCCGGCAGCTCCCGTTACCATCCACCGCTCAAATGGGAAAGCATTCAGACAGGTAAACAAACCAGGGCAGGTACGGGGCAGTGAGCGCTCATACACACACCCACTTCCAGATCTACACAAGCCAGTAGACACAGAAACATCCCTGGCATCTGATCTGCATTATATAATCACATAAAAATAAGTGTTCTACTCACCGTCTCCTGTGGCATGGTGTGTGTAGGTGAGTAGTGTGTAGCCTCTGTCCTCTTCCCTAGTCTCCTCCCATTTTCCCTCCTGACTAACATTTCAGAGTAAATCCTTCCTTTTCCTTAGAATCCGCCACAATGACACCGGGCGTTTCATCAGAGCAATGACTTTTCTTTTCTTCTGCTGGTACATCCTCTACCCTCTGTATACTTCCTGACTCTCTCTCTCTCTCTTTTTACATCCAGTCGGTGACAGAGCTACACACTCCTCTCCCTCTCGCTCTCTCTTTTTTAGAGTGTGTGTCCTGTCCTACAAAGCAAAGTGGGTGTGTCTCCTTGAAACAAGCCAAAAAATGTGAGTAAAGAGGAGGAAGAACACACCCACGTGTGAACAGACTATGGATCTGCTCTGAGTGTGTGAGCATAAGTCTGACTGTAAGACTGGCATCCAGGCATGGAGTATTTTTTAAGGAGAACCACTTTCTATCTTTCCCTCTTTCTCTGTCAGCACTTCCTTGACTCCAGGATGGCAGACACACTTGGTGCTCCACGGCAACTGAGTGTGTATGATTGTGTGAGTGTGATGCCAAGTGCTCCATTTTCCCAGGGAGCTGGATGAGATCCCAGCAAAGTCAGAAGAATGACATGAAATACCAGGAGAAGGTGGAAAAAGTGAATGTTACACTCATGTACATTATGTTACTGTACATAGATTAAACTGACAACCCTGATAATGTGACCGCCTTTCTCTGTCTGCTAAGCTATGCAGCAGGACCACACACAAACCATCACTGTACTGTAGTCAAACAGGGGAAAAAGCCCAGTTCCTCCTTTAAATTGCGCTCCGTTAGCCTCTAACATATGAACTGAATGGTAAACAGTCGGAGAATGAGAGCAGCCAGGGAACTCTATAAAAAGAGCCCCCGTCTCCATGGCAATGCCAAAGGCAAAGAGCGGTTCTGTCCGACTGGCCCCCCTCGCCTCCACCTCTTCTCTTTGCACACAGGGCATTGTGGGAAAGCGGACGCAGTTCACATGCCCTCCCTGTGGGGTATCAGACTTGTTCACAGTCACACTCGTATCCACACAGACGAGGAGACACACTGCAGATTGAGTGTCACTACTAGGAGGAGATATTTATCCTCTTGGCAACCAACCAACGTGGAGTTTAAAGGTCAAGGTCCAGCTACCAATCCCCCAGGACCGGAGCAAATTTGGCATACTTATATGACAGTTTATGTGGTCATCACGTGGGGCCGGCTGACCCAAAAAAGGCTTTTTCACATTCACAAACATGGGTAAAGAAGTTTAGAAAAAAAATAAAAAATAAAAAAATCACTGAATTACTTTTTTTCCAAGTGTCAAAAATTCTCTGTCTTTATTTGTCAGAATTTGATTAATCTGGGCCAATAACATTTGAAACCCTAGATTTATTTTTATTCCATTCATGTGTGCAGCATCTTTTGCCATAAGCAACTGCCATGGTGTTAAATAGTCTTAAATCTTAACAGAGATCCTGTTGTCAACCCCAGGGATCAGCTGTGGTATTTGGGAGTAATTTGTCATGTGTTTGTGATTTGGTGACCTTTGATGGAAGCTGTTTTCTAAAAGATGTGGGTTAAGTAAATAGCCGCATGTGAAGTATTGATAAAAATACATCTGTGAATCATACCTGTCACTAGTTGGAATAGACACAGAGCTGATAACTACAGCTCCCAGCAATTCAAAATGAGCTCCGAGGCAAACGAAGTTTTTTTTTGTGTTTTTGGGTGAACTGTCCCTTTCCAGTGGGTAGCGGCAGTATCTGGGTCACAGCAGTAAACATAAATACAGCTGCTCAGAGAAGGTGAGCACAGAAGAATGGGAGCTGTGTCTCCAATTAGAGAGCATGATCCATAGCCACAAACACATGCACACAGCTGGGTCGGACATTTCCAAGCGTGTGAGGGACACACACACACACGCACACACACACAGAGATACACACTCGCACAGAAGGATTGCACACGTGCGACCTGTGGGTTGAGTAGGTTTCTCACTAATGAGGCCGAACTCTGGTTTACCCCCCACAGAGATTCACCTCCTGACGGAATGAGGCCTCTGTTTATACACATGCACAAACAGACACACTCATATTCTGGTATATTACACCCCTATAATACAAGATAAACACAACCACACACATACATGTATCCAGGTAACATACAACAGGAAATAGCAACAACAGCGATGCAGCTTGTACCTGTCAGCCTGTGAATATGTGTGATAACCGACTGCTCCTGTTCCATTATTCACACTTGTTTTTGGGTTGTGGTTAAAATGTGAGGGAGCAGGAAATGCATTTTTGTCAATGATCACTCTCACAACAACCTGTCTCTGTATATGTGGAAAATGAGATAAAGGTTTTATAGATGTCGTGTTGTTGCAGTGTGGGGTAAAAGTACAACCACTCTGCAACAACAGGCCACACCCAGTAATCCATTCACAAACACTGGTCAGATTCCAGGAACACCAGTAAAATGTGCTGAGTCAAAAGCATTTGTAGTCTATGTAATTGGAAAACAAACTGAAGCAAATAAACAGTAGTCAAGAGTGGATGTGTGCATCCAGAAATGAAAGTGAGATGGCTGGTGAGATTTGGTGTGTGTGTGTGTGTATAAGGCAAATACTGTTTGAGGAGGTCAGCATCTTTTATTGATTCTAACCCATTGTAACCTCTTCTGTTGTGTATACTCTTCCACAAATGAACATCTGAAAAAGCAAAATGTGTTCTTGGAGGTTAGTATTCAAGACAATCTAACCATCAACAGGAAATGGTGACAACAACAAAATAGAAAGCACAAAATAGAAAGCAAACAGAACCTGAAACCTTTATAGATTAAAAAAAAAAGAAAAAGTTAAACCACAAAGTATTTTTGGCATCCAAAAGCTACATCTGATATTTTTCAGAGCAGCAACAAACACATCATACAGCACTCTAGCTGTTTAACAGTGTTTTGCCGATCTTGATTTCCAGTTTCAATTTGTCTCTCTGTTAATGTTCAGTTTGCCAGCTAGCCAAATAATTTTTTTGAAAATGATCTAGTTGGCTTGATATTGCTAGATGACTTAATTGGCACCACATCACATACCGCATTGTGTCATACATAGAGTACATGTAACGACAGATAAATCTTTAAAAAAAAAAAGCACAGTCAAAGCAGTATGACAAAGCAAGACATCACAGAGAATGTTAAGCTTGTGCAGCTCCATTTGGGGCTCTAAAGTCACCTTTGTATGATTTGTCTCGCTTTCTTTCATCTGTGCTCTTTCTTTTCACTCAATATTCTTATAGTACCTCGCACAGCAGTTTTCAAAGAAAAAGTTCAAGAAATCCACTGTGCACTACATGGTCAGGGCAGAAAGATACTGTCAGACAGACACTAGGTGCTAAACCTAGTGGAGCCTTTTATGAACCAAAACAACTTATGTTCCACAGGACTGCAAACACAAAACAAAGCTATAAGAGAAAAGATTCCCATGGTGTTAAGAAGCACAACTTCAGATGAGGGTTAATTTACTCTGTCCGAAGGTTTTGGGTTTGTTTTTGTTTTATACAGTTAACAAGCTTTTGTAGATATAATAGCACAAGCCTTTACTTGATGACAGCTCTTGTACTGATACTTGTGTAAACCTGGATGTGTGTGTAAAATATTACACAATTACAAAAGCTTCTACTTAAACATGCTCTATTAGAAAAACTGGAGGCTGTGATTAAAGACAGAGGAGATGAAGACAAATGAAAACCATCTCAGAGTCATTTCACTATAGTATCTTAATGAATAGCTGTGGGTCTGTCACACAGAAACCAACTGGAGGACAGTGTGCAGTGTCATTCATACTGAAATAATACCATTCAAAGTGTTGGCATTCAGCTCTGACTCAACAAGATGAAAAAGTAGACCAGGTGTAGAGAAAGTCTCCAGGATGTGTGCGTGTAAGAGTAAGAGAAAGCAGGAAAAAGAAAGACAGAGATGAAGAGATGAAGAGATATCCAAACCAGTTGTTACAACACATAAATCATAAATATCACTACAGAACCACAGAGCACTGCACTAAACACACACACATAAAAAAACAGACACACACACAAAAAGACATGCCTGTGGTTCACCCACACACACTGTGGCTGTTGTGTGAACATGAGTATATTTATGTGTGGGCGTTGGTGCACAATACGACGACAGTGAATTAGAGATCAGGAATTCAGAGAAATGCCCAGAGGTTAAAATGAACAACAAGAATGAAAAACAACAAAGAGACCATTTGTATGAACACACCAACCACACAACATACCCATCATCGTACATCATAACCACCTCTGTGTCCTGTTTGTGCACGTGTGGATTTGTTGAACTTTCACGTAATTCATTACTGAATTGTTATCTGTGGCCACAATGTACCCACAACTGCTAACTTACATCACCCTTCACTTCTTACTTCCACCTCTGCCTCATTATATTGTAATACACATATTGCATATACTACATGTACATTGTCTGTCAAAAGTCATTTAAAGTGTGTGGGACACATGCATACTTCTTGTTTATATGCTACAAACTAGATTTATTTGACCAAAGTTTGCAGATATATTGTGTGTATTGTACAAACAACACAGTACATTTTGGATGAGGTGCATGTTACTATGACTCTGCCTCACAAGTTTCTGTTCACATCAGGTTGGGAAAACATGCTAACTCATACATGTAAGGACACTAAGGTATGAAAAACATATACGGTATTTACATATCTTTGCAAAACTGTGAGAGAGCCATATCTTATCACAATATTAAGTACCATGATGGGCTACTACAAATAACTCAGGTAAAGTACAGTTTCTCACCTTTTCAGCTGCATCAGATTTGTCTTATTTGGACATTCAGAGACTCATGGTGACTGTGGAAACATTGGTGTTCACCAGTAAAACTTGTGTAGTTTGATAAATAACAGTGGTTGTAGACACTTAAGCAGGTGCTTTATGTTCACTTAATGTTACAATTGGCCTTAAAAGTAACTTTTTCTTTAGTTTTCACTGTTTTGATATATTAACCTTTTTAAATGTGCAAAAATTTTATTTGGATTTATAACAAAAATAGATCTTTAAGGCTTAAGTAGTTCTGCTGCTGTTTTACTGGTTTTGCTTATTTGGCACAACTATTAACTCAGTGTAGCTAATGTGAGGAGAAATATACTACTGTGGAAGTGACACTACAGATCACTTACTTTATGACTCTGACTTTGTTTTGATCATACTAAAAAGAAAAAATAGAAAGCAGCTGTAATGTGACAGCTTCAACTAAAAGCTTTTAAGCAATCCAACATTATTCTATTTATATTGGTGTATATTTTGGTAAAATTAAGTCCTTTGGTTCTGTATTGTAACTAATGCAATAATACATTTGCATTCAGTACTTGAGTACATGGTTGAGTGTGGATACTCAGATAATCAACTAACAGAAAGCCACAGAAACTGAAATTTCCATTTATGACTCTGTGCCATCAAGTTGATGACTTCCATTCCTTTCATCAGATATGATCATCAACACACATAATGAAACAACACTTTAAAAAAGCACAACAATAGCCATTTTCTTCATTTCCTGTTTTCACTCATGTCCCCTTTCTGTTGACTTTATATTCTGCTTGTGTGTCCACCAACATACATGCCTGTCAGGTCACAATAGGGAAAAACATCTCCACACCTAGATGGAAATGTAAGGCCACACAATGCATTTAAGAGTCAAAGTTCACAGCGAGAAGGAGCGGCACGGTGTATAAAGGTCAGAGACACACATGCGTACTGCTATTCACAGCAGGTAGGGTCACGTAATTCGCCCACACACACACATTCTTCTCGTTCCACAGCCAGGTAAACAATTTAGCCCAAAAGGAAGAAGATACCTAAAAGGGCATTAATCACAGCACATTCAAATACATACAAGTTTCAACCTTAAATTTAATATGCTTTGTGCTTATAATCTGGATTTCCCCTGAACAGAAGATTCCTCACAGATTCATCACTTACTCACATAATTACACACCCACAGATATACACCGGTGACTTTAGTTCATTACCCTTAGCTTAACCTTAACCTTAAATCCACATCTGAACCTTCAATTAGACATTTATGATTATAAAACAGAGAACTGCAATAAGAAAAACAACATGTCTTCATACAGAAACTCACACAAAACAGAAGAGATCCAAACCTTTTTGCCAGTTGTGCGTCTGATATGAGCCCTGTAGGTATCTTCAACATACATTAACATCCAGCAAAGCCTGTATAGAGAGAGAGAGAGAGAGAGAGAGAGAGAGAGAAAGAGAGACCACATGGTTACATAAGACATCACTGTGAGATGGACAGCATCTCTACTGCCTGCTCTCTGTGATCAACAGCCCCTGAGCCTCTCAGTCCCAGAGGAAAAAATAAACAACCATAGACAGAGATGTTACATAAACCGCTGAACATAAATAAAAACACACAAATCAAAATAAAGCCATGAATTACGCACCTGCTGTGCACACATTCACAGAATAATTCACCTGCCTCTCATCTTATATTGGTGATTTGTATTTCTTTTCCCAGAGTACTGCTCTCTTTCAGGTTCCATGTCATCTTGAGGGAATGTGATGATCAGCTTTGACCTTTACAATCTTTACTGCTCGCTGTTTACATTGCTCATAAAGGCACTGTAATGTAGCTGGTCGTTTCAGATAAGAACACACACTGATGATGGAAATGAAATGAGATAAAGAGTTAGAGCACAGTTATGATGGTGGCTTTTGAACAGCAGGGAGGACTGACTAAGACACTGGCAGGTTTGGAGCTGTACTTAAGAATGGATCAATCTCTTAAAATAGAATGATTTATTTTTATTAATTTATCATCAGTTGACTAATCAGCATTCCCTGGGCTCCAGACTAACACATCCATGAGGGAAAAATAGTTTCATTGTATGCATTAACATGTTTCGAACATGCTTAGAAGAACCAATAGGTTAAATTAGATAAATGAAGGGAGGATAGTAGTGCTTGTGATTAATATCACACGACAAAAAAACAATTTCTACCTCAAAATATTAAAAAATAACAGAATGTAACAGAATCAGAATGTTGAGAATAAAGAGATGTGAATTTATGCCAAAAATGTCAGTTGCGCCAATGTATTGGACTGTAGCAACATGAACTGATTATATTCAGACAGTCTGCGTATGTGACCACTAGAGGGAGTAGTGAGTCACTCTGCAGGTCTCCCAAATCATCCAGTTCTTTGACCAGTGTCAGAGAGAGACCAGATAGGATGAGAACCACCAAGAAACAACTTTTAAAAAGTCAAAGAAAGTGACAAAGCGATAAAAGCTAGAAGCCCTACTGTTGTTTTGACCACTGGACACAGCTCTAAATAAAAACAATGGAGTCTGATTATGAGGCTCATGAAGGTATAAAGTTATTATGTGATGTTATTATCTTCACTAAGTTCATCGTTTGTTGGTCCATGTTTCAGACAAAAACTGTGACAGTTCTAACCTTATTTGGACGATTCCATACAGATCTTCAGTGCAGATATTGACAACACAAACTGTACAGAAAACAGAGGTGATTTGTGGTTTTACTGTGTCTGTTTTCAGTTTAAAAACAGAGCTATAATGTAAACTATCAGCTTGACTGACTGTCAAAGTAACAGACTTGAAGTTTTTGTTTTAATGAGAAAACGTGACACCATTTACAGACGTGTGTAAGCTATGATGTTTATACTTTATTCAGTGTGTGACAGTCTGTGGATATGTGTTGATTCGTTGGTGGTTTTGGTAGTACTGAGTATGTTCTGGTACATGAATGTCAATACAACATCTAAATGGCTACATATGTAGGAGGAATCAAGTATGCATGAATTTGAAAATGAAAACTGTAAGTATCATTCTTTGAAAGCAACACATCATTATAGTTGAACAAGAGCAATTCTATATAAATATACTGTCATTGTGATGGGTTATGTCACTTGCACATTCAAGAAAGTCATTTTTCTGTTATAAATCGCTGACATACTCAAGAAAGTAATGTTCTTGTGATAAATGAATGGCTTCTCCATTCAGTGGTCAAATATCCACATGAGACTTCCAAAGCAGAATTTACACAGCAATTTATTACCAGTATACCTTTAGAGTTCCAACAGAGATGACTCAAGTAATGTCATAACTTCACAAAGGCTGTTTTGAACTACAGGACACATGGCCGAGTAGGAATCCACAAAACAAGAGTTATATTGGTGACTGTAATTTCAAACAAAGATAATGTGGTGATTTATAGTCACATCATTCTCCTGCATGGACACATACACTCAGACAGACACACATACTGGTTTTGTCTGCAGATTAATTGACACAAAAGGTAACAAAGAACCGATCAAAAACCTTTGTGCTATAAACCAAAGAAACAGCAAAAACATTTTTTTTTCACTGTCATTATATAATCTGATATTTTCTATCTTC
Source organism: Apogon hyalosoma (assembly GCA_037367295.1). Classification (NCBI taxonomy): domain Eukaryota; kingdom Metazoa; phylum Chordata; class Actinopteri; order Kurtiformes; family Apogonidae; genus Apogon; species Apogon hyalosoma. The sequence goes on along the minus strand of JAPQRP010000005.1, from coordinate 39,237,977 downwards.
TGGTTTCTGGAGCATAATTGAAACAGCAGTTAACCACCACAGTTATACATTTGCCTACAAGCTCAGACAGTGACAACTCAAGTAATTTTCTCAGACTTCACAAAGGTTCTAAATAAAAATACTGCCGCAGTAAAAATTGAAGAAGGGAATGAATGGATTCATAGTCTCATCACTCTCCTGTCAGCTCAGAGACAGACAGGTAGACGAAGCCATCAGGTTTTCCATCAGTGATGGACTAATGGATGTACTTCAGCCTGCTTCGGATACTGCTCCCTGTTACTTTTTTTATGTGAGACAGACTTGCAGAACATATCAGCAGGGCAACATCTCATTCACATGACTGATACAGCCTGATTTATCTGCCAAGATATCTCCTGATTAGTGTGTGAGGGTAGTTATATTACTGTCAAACTGCTGCATATGTCAGTCAAATGTCCATCACACACAGCCACTCTTACTGTCAAATCATTTTAAGGAACAGTCTGGTAGGTAAAGTCACTTCAACCACATGGAGATCATCTGTGGGTTTATGGAAACAGCGCCCTCATGTGGACGAAGCAAAAGGAACATACAGGTAAATTTAGTTTCTACAAGTACTCACCTTCAAAGCCACACCACTAGCTTTACAGTAGGTGTCCATTTTATATGAATATAACCTAATTCTAAGAGCAAGTACAAGCTGTAGTTACCTTCTCCTGGAGCCAGAGGCCAGCGCTGCGCAGTTTCCTTGTGCAGCTTTTAAGTATCGCACTTACAAGTGCTTTCAGTTTTGTTTCCCGTTCTGATTTAATTTAATTTGAATCACAACCCTTTCACTTACAAAGCTCCTTCTCTTACCATCACATCTTAGTCATATATCTCCTATGACTGGCTGACAGACTTTTATGGCCATATGTCAAAGTTATAGTGAGTAAGTAATTTGTGCACAGAGCTCAAAGGGCTTGAGTGTTTAGTGTGCAATTCCCCTTAGTGGTGCAATTTGAGGAGTGCTTAGGGGAATTGGAGTAAGCACAGTTTGAGCATCTGCATAATGAAAACACAGTGTAGGTACTTATAGTCCAAATGGTTGAATCTACACCACATGCAATAAACGTAAGGTACAAATTTAAGACAACATCACTGTATTTTACTATATACAAAGCTAATACACTCCATTATAGTTTTACAGTTTCTTACAGATCTTATTTTTGAAGTATTTCATTGCACAGCATCAGCCAAGTCCTGAAACTGCACTGGTCTACAATGTTTTAAAAATGATCTGCCTCAGAGATTAAATGTGCTAAATCTTATACATTTTAATAAGATGAAATGGAAAACAAGCACATGTGAGAAATTATAAATATTCGGTTTGTTTCAAAGCCTCAAGGGTACACAAAATGAAAGAATTACTGAAAAGCAGACTTCAAATCTTTAAAGGTAAAAATCAGGCCAATCAGTACCTGTATCAAAAACTATTAAATATACAATACGTTATATATCTGTAACAATAATATTATTTCTGATTCTTAGTTGTTGTGGTTTTGCTGGATGTCATTCGCTCTTTTTTCTTATATTTATCCAATGAAAACACACATATATGCTTATATTTAACACCGCTCAAGGGTACATATAGTAAAGTTCTTCTGTGCAGGTCTAATGCTCTAAAATGCTGTTTCACTCTCAGAATGCTCACTGGACATAGAAACAGACAGCCCCTTTTCAGATAACTGCCCTGAGAATGAACCACTTTCTATTTGTTTACTTGTGAAATGTCAACTATCTAGTCGCTGCCCTCAGTCAGTCCTCCAGAAGCATTCTAACACCTTGTCTACATGACCACGATAGGAAAGAGCTGTGGACAGCAGAAGCTCATTTGCATTTAAAGCTACAGACACTGAAACAGGGCTGAAAAAGAAGAATATGGAGATACAATGAATAATCTGACGCATTTTAAGATGTAAGATTTAGATTAACTTGTGAAATCAAAGTCAATATATCCACTTTGATGTTAATGAGTAAGCAACTAAAGCAACAAAAAAACCAAAAAACAGATTGTATTCTAGTTGTAAAATGTGTATTCACAGCACTCTATTCAGTCTGACTGAAGTAGGTGAACTTTATAATACTGATGTGTCAATGCCTTTAATTCTATTAATACATAGTCATGGAAAATTTATTAGACCACCCTTGTTTTCTTCAATTTCTTGTTCATTTTAATGGCTGGTACAACTAAAGGTACATTTGTTTGGACAAATATAAT
>JAPQRP010000005.1:39180095-39232595 GCA_037367295.1 Apogon hyalosoma | reverse complement strand
CGCAGGTAGATGATTCCTGTGAAATGAATATGAATGTGTGTGCAGTTCTAAATCATTGGATTACTTCTTCTGGGGAAAAAGCCTCAGAGCAGGCAAAGCATATAACCCACTTCACACTAAGAGTTGACTCATAACACAACAGATAAACTCTCTTAAATGTCATCAGAGATATTCCTGTAGAGCTGTTTGACTGCTGATGAATGTTCCTCCTACTGATAGGTGCTAAATACTAGAGATGACTGGTTTGAAATCATTTATAGATGTCAAACAGTCTGATGAGATAGCAGATTTCTGTATAATAGTGATGTCTGATGTCTGAACTTTTTAAAAGAGGGGAATTCAGAGAACGCACATCTCAACGGTTCAGGTGTCACATCTCAAGATTTCAGCTGTTTCTCCCTGGCTTATGCCTTACCCCTCTACCAAGTTTCAAGAAAATTGCCACGTTATTTTTTACATAATCCTGCAGAGAGACCACTAGGCAGAGAAACTATAACAAAAACATAACCACCTTGGCAAAAACAGTAATTACTGTGGCCTGTTGTTGGCTGCACCCTTACATAGTTCTATCTGGAAAGCTTAATTAAAGGCAAAAAAAAAAGGCCAGGTACTGACATGCTGCAACAAATTTGATTATAAATCAGAAAAAGAGAAGTCAGAGATGTGTAACCTGAATATTTAATAAAACTATATCCTGTATTAATACTGTGCACAAAAAGAGCACTTCTGTATTACTCTGGTGTTTTGCAGGCAGGATTTTCTTTTTTCGAATTTTTTTCCCAAATTGTATTTACCACAGTGGAAGGTTTTATGTGGTTCTTTTTTCAGATCCACAACTTTTAACTGGATGATGAATCAGAGCACAGATGTTGTCCATGTCCACTTCTATATTAAACTTCAGTGATGCTGTGATGCGGTTTCAGATCAGTCTGATCAGCTGTGGCTTCCAATCACTGATTTCAAACAGATTCCCAGTAAAAGGGCACATAAAAAAAAAAAAAAACTGCATAAGATGCTCTGTGTAACCTCAACTCTCACTCATCAGACCACAAATAAGAACCTTGGAATGGACTTTAAGATGGTTGACCAGAATGATTTTAGGTCACACCAAGACGTAGGAGCAAGGAATGAGGAGCGATGATGCACAAAACCTTAACTGTGAAGCTTCATCACCCAACCAGGAAAAACTTCAGAGCAAACTGAGATGGAAAATGTCTACCCTTGATGTTTTTCTTTTGCTTTAAATTAAGGAACATCACTAGTCTCATAACGACAGGATCTATTATTACTTAGAGGTGCTGATTTTTAATTGACCGACAGTTTTGGGGGGCGCTACACGCCCATTTATTCCTCTCCCACACTGACATCCTGTCTTGATTAGCATGAAAAAAATCATGCAAAGGTAGAGATATGAAACTGTGCTGTTTTATTTACTTTATTTATCTGAATGAACAAATGCAAAACACCAGAAAGGTTACGATAAAGACAATAGTTTTGTATTTCTCTCTACAGTGAAAACACCCGATAACCACTGTCATATGAAAAAAAAAGTCTTCATAATGTTGCAACTTCCTGCTTCTTGCACCTCACCAAAAGAGGTGACAGCAAATTGCAAATATGTATGACTCACTCTGCAGAACATTTATTTACCTCCGTACTTGCGATACACGAAAATATATCACATCAAAGTTGAACATCTCTTCGAAACTCACACATGCACTTTGACCTCGAACTCCTGCTCCCATCACTCCCAGATCCACCAGCCTAAGAGGCAACAGGGGCAAAAAGACACGCTCCAGTGCAAGACAAGACACTTTGATCTTAAAATAACTGGCTCACAAACAGCCACTAAGCAGACTTTGTAATCTCGGTGTACTTACTGCTATGTTTTTACCCAGCATGTCGCAGACAGAGCGCAAGCAACAGGAATAACTGCTCCATCAGCCTGTGATGTTCTCCTTGTTTTCTCCAGTCTCGTCCTCTATCACTCCGCTTTTCTCACCACACTGTTCGCTTTGCCTCATGCGATCATGAATGAAAAGAGGAACATGACTCACAGATGTCAGTCCCACTCACAGACCACAAATACACACAAAAGGAGTTCTTAGTAATCCAGAGTGCTTACGTATGTATGCATACTGTATGTGTGTGTTGCTGCATTGAAGTGTTGCATTCACCTGCATGACTGGATGAGTAGCTGGGTTTCCATTACCCTCAGAAATGCACAAAATGTAAGTTGCGCAATAGAAAACTGGTAATAGAAACACTGAAATGTAACAAAAACTGTTGAAGATTGCAAAAAAGTTTTTACGCTCTCATGAGGTGGTTTTTGAGATGTTTCAATATAGAAGATAAGCGCAAAAGTGCAACGGAAACACACTTTGTGCATTTTCACCCATCTGTGGATGGTAGCTTTACTCAGGCCAAACGTCTCAATAATATCTCACAGTTCTTTAAACATTTCCCAGGTCATTTGGAAATTCTGGATCCACAACTTGTTGGTGAATTCCTGATGTACAATTCTCTTCCAGAAATCCATTCTGTGTGGCTGCTGCCTTCAATAAGGACTTAGCCTTGGAACGAGTATACGTTCCCTTCTTCTTTTGTTTAAGACAGTCACTGCAATAGCGTGAGATGAACCGACACTACGGCGCCAACACTGTGGAGGTTTGGCATCAAACTCAGTGCTTCCATCTTCCTTAAACCAGCATCTTGCGCAAACTATACAGTAGTTTACGAGAATTACGACATGTCGCAGGATGGGACTTTACTAGAATCAAGCATCAGAAGCCAAACACTCTTCAATGGAAACACCTACAAGTAGCAGTTGCACTGTCAACATTGTAGGAATATCGTTATTTTGTGGAAAACTGTAATGGAAACCCAGCTTTTCATAATAAGGATGCTGAGGAAAGGGATGGGATCTGAGGTCACAGTTTGCTTCGCTGCGGTCCTCTCCCTCACCTTGCCACACCTAATCAGCATCATCAGTTTCACCTGTTGCACCCAGCTGTCCCTAATCAGCTGGCCAGCACATCAGCAGCTCCGGTTCAGCGCCTCTTTGCCAGATTGCTCTCAGAGTATGCCAGACTTTCCAGCGCTGTTTCCTGACCTGACTGCTCAGTTCCGACCTCGGCCTGGGTAAACCGACCAGCCTTTTGTCTTTGACCATGAGATCTGCCTTTGAGAATTCTGTTTTTCGTCTGCCTGTGACCACGTGGCGGTTTCCAGCCCCGGCTTCATCAAGCTCTGTCAACGTCTGTCCTTTTACCTGAGTGTGTTGCATTTGGGTCCTCCAAATACACTGCCCGTTACACCCATGTTTAATGAAACACACACTTTCACATTTCAAGACAAACAGTAAATGGAGGGAAGGAAAGGAAGGGAAAATATAATTACCTGCTCTGTCTGACTGATGTGCCTTCAACCCCTTATCATCAATAATACATAAAACACTGTAATTGCAAAGTCAACTCAAGTTTGTGAATTCTGAAGAAATAAAAGTGTATGTTGGAAAGTCCTACACACTGTCATCTGTAACTAGAAATCTATATAATTGTAGTAGAACTGCAGTCATATCCTATTGGTTCAAGCTGAGAACCAATAACCTGTCAGTTGTCATACTCATCTTACTGTTCCTGGTGGACTCCTCCCATCATGCAGTGTTCAGAAAACACCATTAGTATGTAGTTTCTGTGGGTGTGTCCAGCATCATAACCAAACAACACCTAAATACCGCATCATAACTGATCTAACAGTCCACACCAAAGTGGGGGTCATATCTTGATCACTTTATGACTGATGAAAGTCTTGTCTTATCTTTCACATAAGACAACTTGACCTGAAATGACAATCAAACTCAACTTTCTACCCTCTGCCGTCTTCCTATGTCCATTTGTATCTTAATTCCTATAAATCACCGTCAGTGTGATTTCTGTCAGCTCCTGCAGAGCTTCATCGTCTCTGCGTTTGGAGAATTTCAACGCTAAGAACAGACCATTCAGGGGATAAGTTCTTGAACTTTTAATTATGTTGTACATCACAGCAAAAAACTATCTAAAGATGATCCACTGTGATATTATGTGGTTGTTGTTTTTTTTTTTTTGCAGCATTGCTCTATTCTTTCTTTTAAGAAAAATGTTGATACTTTACTAAGTAATTAAACTATCAATATAATGATGATTATGTGTCAAGTTATTACATAAGTACTAAATAAAGGTTTTACATTCATGCCTCAGGTCTTCATTGTAATTACTGAGCTGGCAGTTAACTTGGAAAGTACCATTTTGTTATGCTGCAGTTTTCATGTGAATAATTTTTAAACAGCTCTTTCATCTATTTTGGCTTAACTTGTCCAACATACAGTATGTGGGCAAAAGTACTGGGACACATTGAATTCAGGTGTTTCATTGCTGAATTGCATGTCTGCACTGCAAATTGATTATTAATAATGTCAAAAAACAATTAATAAAATGTCACTGCATTTTTATTTTGGCTTTAAGATTAATTTTCTTTATATTTGCAGACCCTCCTCCCTCCTTTTTTAACTCAATGTTGTTGGGTTTTTTTTCTAGCTGTTTTTCTACTTCTAGACTTCTGAAATATTTGTCACAGTCTGACCATAAATAATCACTTTAAACCATAAGTAACCATCTGGTTCCTTCAACTTTCACTCAGGGAAAAAAAAAGGTTTTCACTGACCTTTATCTTGATAGTTATTAACAATATTTTTATTTTGATAATCTTTCAAATCAGTGACAGGGAAGTCCTCCAAACTGTAAGTATACTTTTGAACATGAAGTGCATTTTCACCAACAGACAACTTGTGTATTTTATGTCATAGAGGCATGAAATGATTTGATTAATGAAGATGATTTGATTCAGTGACAGTTCGTGTATCTTTGTCTGCGTGTGTCTGCGTGTGTCGCTTCAGTACTGACTGAGACTGAAACACATTGTGATGTTTCAGTCTCAATCCTCACTGAGTGAAATATCATCTGCAACCACTGTCCCACGAATCAAAACTAGAACCTATTTACGTATTAAAAGAGACACTACAGAAAATAAAGGCCTGTGGATGACACATAATTGGAAAAAGAAAGAGAGAGAGGTTAATAATGAGGGGTTATTTTTGACACATCATTCACTCAGGTACTTTTCTTTCTCAGCAGCACCAGTGAACAGAGAGCCAGATGTCTGCTCCGCTGGTGTGGTTTAACCAGTAATTACCAGCTCAGCAAGAAGGGGTGAGCCCGGTCAGCCGTTAGAAATACTCTGAGGACAGGTTTCTAACTGACTGCAACCAGAGACACACTTTCATATTAAAACACCATGCAGTGTTATCACAAATGCCGATTCTGTTAGTCATTTCTCTCAGGGTCCTTACAGGCTTCAGCATCCTACAAAAATAATAGTATTTCAATAAAACCACTGATATTTTACACAGTACATTACAGCTATAAAATAAAGAAAATACATTAATTGATCTTGTGTAATTCTCACATAAAACCTCAGTGAATTAATCAGAAATTTCAAAATTAAGATTGATTATGCTACTCAACTAATTGACCAGACCAATAAAATGCTCTATATTTGGCCAGTTTACAACTGTCAGTTCTCCAATGCTTCTTGGCAGTTTTGGAAGTGTACACTCTCTATACGTTGTGATTACATTTGCAAAGACTGCAACTCCAGCAAAAAGTTAACCACATGAAGCAATGGTGATTTGAGGATCAGAGCTTTTCCCCTGGTGAGCATGAGACATGTTTACAGAGATTTGCAACAGTAGTCACGTTTCCATTGACCCTCAAATTGCACGAATATAACTTGCACATAAAAATTTACCTAATGGAGAAAACAACAATTTCATCCAAACTCTTGTTTTTCCATGAAACGCTTTTGTGCTTGCAGGAGGTGATTTTTTTGGATGTGCTGAAATTGGTATATCACACAAAACTGCAATGGAAATACCTTTTTGCACAACTAGAGTCATGTGAGCAAATAAAACCTAGTTGCTGATGTTAATGGTTGTTACAACAAGCAAAGAAGCAAAGTTTTAAAACATGGCACAGTATGTGTGGACCCACAAAGGACTGGAATCATTTTTTTATTTAGTACGGGATAGAGGGGCAACGAGCATTCTAGCTTCAAAACAACAGATATTTATGTTCATCGCCATGTTTATGGAATGAGCTCTTGTGACAGTAATAATTGATTACATTTCTATAGTGCTTTTCAAGGCACCTAAAGTGCTTTACATCATTGAGCCATTATTCATTCACTCCCACACTCACACTCTGGTGGTGGTAAACTACATTTGTAGCCACAGCTGCTCTGGGGCAGACTGATAGAAGTGTGGCTGCTGATTTGTGCCAAACGGCCCCTCTGACCACCACCAAACATTCATACACATTCATACACCAGCTTGAGTGACAGTGGGTGAAGTGTCTTGCCCAAGGACACAATGGCGCATGACTAGGTCAGAGCAGGATTCAAACCACCATCCCTTTGGTTACTGGACGATCCGCTCTACCTCCTCCATGAATGCCCAGTTAATAAATAAATAAACACATTATCACATTTGTGATTTAATGGAAAAACTGACATTATGCACTTCTGTTTTTTCAACATTTAGTAAATATCGGTAAAGATTTGCACATATGTCCAATGGAAAAGCAACTGGTGTTAAACCCCAGAAAATTGACTCAATTCACAACCAGTTAATGCAATTACATTTTCCTTATTTGAGCTTTAATTAAAAAAAATACAATCTAATTTGAGGCAAATTCCTGTGGAGCTCAACAATTATATTGCTAAGATTTTTGCAGTATTTTTATCCATATTCTCATCATCCCACTTCTCCACTGCCTATTACTATTTATTATATTTTTCACTAGAAACAAATCTAAAATGCTGATAAAATAAAGTCCTTCTTGACATCAAAATACTGCTGCAGATTGTCTATGGAGAGGCTGGTTTAGAGGTTTTGCTTCTACAATATGTAGGATGCAGTGAATCAAATATGCATTAACCACAAAATTCCTCCTCTGTTTAATAAATCTTCCAAGTATAACAGCACACTCAGTAAAAAATATTCATATAACTAATCTTTATTTGCTAGTCTGTGAGCCAGTACAGCTGGGAAGACAACCACTGTATTTATCAGATAGCATACTACTACTATCAATCTAACACGCCATTAAGTGTTAATGTTTTTTACATTTTTGGTCTTTATGTTTTTAGCACATTAGTTTGACAGCTACAGTAGAGTTACACAGGAAAGACAAAGGGAGCATTCAGGTTATTTCCTGTTAAATGGCTACATCAGTGTGAAGTGATCTGAAATGTCAAGCTGGTTTATGTCAGGCCAAAGATAACAAACCTGACCACAAGTTTAGCAAAGACTGATTCATGCACGACAAATCAGCTAACTCATATGATTTTGCAGTTGTCATGTAGTATAATGAAAATACGAAAAGTGTTTTATGAACTTATTTTAAATGCTAGAGAAACTCATAAATAAACAAACCTGCAGTTATTGACTTTCCCCTTGGGGATTAATAAAGTTCATCTATATCTGCAAATTGTGCCAGTAACATTCCAAATATCCTTGCTCTGAATACTTCCTTCCAGTCATTTTCTGTAGACTTCACAAGAAATTTCCTTCAGTGTTGAACATAGGTGTGCCTTAGGTTGTCCATGACATTACACGGAAGCATCTGTTAGAGCAGCAAGAAGGAAATGAGGCAGTGGTAGAAAGTGAACGGCAAAACGATTCATTCAACAGCTGATACGTGAGATTTCACACACATTTGCGTTAAAAGCTTAGTCGTCTTTTCCTGAAGCTTGTTGTGGTCGCCGGTGGCAAGGCCGGTCATGAGTCAGTGCTGTTCACAATATGTGCACGTACTGATTACTAAAAATTAATGAAACCTATTTCCCTGGTACAACTAAATTAACGAGCCTCCTTCCCAGCTCCGACAGTTCCTGTATTTTTTTTTTTTTTACTTATTCTGAAACTGCAAGACACACTATTAATATTTAAAGAAACAGAAAACGGTTGTAGATAGAGCTTAACAGACAACACATGCCATATAATAGCGAGCCTGATGGATGGTCAAGATAGGCTGAGAGCAAAGCGAGGTCAGGTCAGTTAGGCAGATAACAACTCAGATAAAATTACCCGGTCAACTCAACAACTCAAATGTCTAGTGCACTGACAAATCTGTGACAGGGTTCAAGGTTGGTAGTGTTATGTTCATGAGGAAAGCATGAGCAGGTTAGGACAGCAGCCGAAAGGACTCCTATACAAGCACATTAACACACACACGCCTTCATCTTGGACAAACACACAAAAACTGTTGCCTTGACGCTGATTTTAGTCTCAGTTTTACGTTTCAGTTGGAAGTTTAGAGTTGCAACACTGACCAACACTGCCTGAATCCCATCATTGAGCCTGTTTACATGCACACCAATACCCCGATCCTAATTGATTTCTGGAGTTGTCAGATTATTTAAGTGATCATGTAAACAGGATAATCTGATATGTTTTATCAGATAACAGAAATAATCTGATTTCTCCCCAATACTCTGATATCTTCCTGCATATATACAAGTTAATCTCAGTTATTTCTTTCTTTTACATCTGCATATGTAAACACAATTAAAACCGTAGAGAGCGAAAGTGATGCATCAAATGTATGAGGAAGACGAGCAGGAAGTTTAAGTTTAGTATGTGTAGTATGTGCATACGTACTCCGAAAGAAATCCGATAATGGACTGGAGTGTCTAAACCGGGCTTTATTGATTATCGTATTTCTTAAGTGTGTGTAAATGCATTAGATCTGATTATTACAGTTATCCGATCACTTCCAGTTATCGGACTTTTATGGTCATGTAACCAGGCTCAGTGTAGAAACATGTAAAGGACTGAATCAGATGCTGTTCATGCTACAAGCAAAGCAGTTAAAGTGGTCTTCAGCATTTTTGAGATATTTTTTGTAAAAAATCAGGTAGAGAGAACATGTACTTTAAGTAGATGAATGGAAGTATAAACATATCACAGCACTATCTCTGTAACCTCTCGAACCATCCAGTCAGGCTCCAGCTTTGGAGGAATTTTACAAATGAGTAAGAGGCTCACAGATCATGACAATGTCAATTTCCAGTAGACCTGAAAATCACCAGAGCGAGATGGTCCATCCGTCAAATTTCTGTTTTCTCATTATTTCATCCTGCCTGCTGTTGACTGTTTTCATATCAAGAGATGAGTTATGTTACGCTCTACTTCCTGTCAATCGCCTGATATCTACAGCATGAAATGGAAGATTTTTGTGGGCTGTAATCCTTTAAAACATGAGGGAAACAAGAAAATTGGATATTTGCACTTAAATGGCAAAACAGTTTAGGACTTGACAACATTTGGACAAATATAAAACACTGCTTTAAGGCAGATAAAATTAACTTACCAGTTTGCTTCAGTGGCTTCTCTCAAAAGAACACTTAAACAGAGAAGGAAAGATTACATTTCATTTCATTTTTCATTCATAATATGATTATTTATTTTGAGTCATTGGGTAATGGTCCTGTGGGGCACTGAGCCACATAACTATAGTTCAGACCTGGGATTCTGGCCTTGTGTTAAAATATTTCACTGTTTCACACTGTATTTTCACATCTGAATACAGAATATGTCATAAAGTGTACAATGTTTGTAAAGCAACACACCTGGACTATATAATGTGTTTTGCATAATATGACATTCATTCTAAAATGTGCGAATTCAAAAAAGTCTACAGACAGATAATCAGTCCCTCCAGAAAAGTGCGGGCAAAAATCCTTGATTATGTGGGCAAAACTTCTTGATTATGCAATGGAATATACAGGGTTTCATGTTATTTTATGCAGTGAAATTGCAGGAATTTGCAAAAAATGCGCCAAGGTGCACAAATATACAGGACCTGGAAAAATATGTTTCAATGAAAAAAAATTATTCTTTAGGCTACTACTAAGTGAAAAATGTCTAATTCTATCCTATGATAAGCAAACATACAAGAAGTAAGCATACACTACATCCCAGAAAGAACTGGTCATGTTTTAGTTCTTTATTTTCTCAAACATGGCTTTAACATTCCTGAGTCACAATTGTCAAAAATAAAATAACTGCTTCCTGCTTCACAAAAGTGAGGAAGAACAGGCTATATGTTTCAAGGCTATTATAGCCTTTATGTTCATATAACATTATTATCGCTGCAGTAGAAACCATTTTCAAATGTTTCACCCTGAAAAAGTGGCTCCAGCTGCAATTTTCTCTTATGTTCCAATGTACAGTTGCGTAGGGTGCAAAATAGTATGACACTGATTTCCTGTAGGACATCAAGGTACTAGTTTGCTCTGTTTTGCAGATATTTTTGTCAGCAAATGAGCAGTATTTGTCATCATCTAGCGGGATTGTTTCTGACGTTCAGGGTTAGTTTACCCTCTGTGGACTGAGCTGATGATGTTGTGTGTTGCATATTACATCACTACCCGTGTCAAGTTACAATACAATATTTTTTTCAACTTTATGCGGAAAAATGCGGGGATTATGAAATATTGCCAGCCCAGCATATTTTGGGTATGTTGCACACAAATATGTTATTATTGCAGTGAATATGCGCCCTTTTTGAAAAAATGCAGACCCCCTGCATAATGTGTGCTATTTCCTTGATTATGCATTTAATTATGCTATCAGATAATCACGTTTTTTCTGGACTGGGACTGGATAATATACAGAAGCCCCAGAAAGCCTTAAAAAACTTTGCTATGTGATCAGTGAGTAACATTTTTTGCAATAAATGAGGCACTACCTTGAACTACGTCCATGCTTGGATGGATTTTGCTTGGGTTCCTGAAAAATCTGCCTGACTGAACAGCTTTAATACACACAGATGGTCATGTTTGTTTGGCTCATTTTCTTTAATACCATCCAACAATACGTTCAGTCTTCTTGGACTGTAAGCCAAATGTAGAAGCGCACATTTGTTTACATTGTGTCTTCTCTCACTTACTGGCTAAGCTGACAGACCCTTCTTTGCTTTTATTTAATACTTTAATCTATTACTGCAGAAAAGCTGTCGCTCTCAAGCGCTCTGATTTCAGATTTCTTTAACTTCTTGTTGTCATAAAACATTATTTCCAGTCGGTTAGGTCTTAGCAGAGCAGCATGAATAGACTACCATCTCCACTGCACACTTTAATGATGCTTCACTTGTATACAAGGTCTGTGGACAGTGGGGTCAAGGATATCAGTCCACTCATAAACTGGAGGACAGTGAATGTAACACGTGTGAAGGAGAAAGTAAACTGTCAAACTTCAGCCTCTAGTGTCGTATACAGTCTCGTCTGCTTTTGCCTTAGTTTAAGGCATGTTTATGTTTCACAGGAGAAAACATTCAGACAGACAATAAAGCGTAGTTTATTAGGAAATGGTTTCTGTGTGCTTCATGGGCGCCTGACCCCACCCCATCCCCCCGGTTGGTTGCTATGGAAACACACCATAAGAGCCAGTGCTTCTAAGTCTCTGAGTGGACTGAGTCACTGAGAAAACCTGTGGATCCAGGCCAATCACAGGCTGCCAGGGGGACTGAAGGCCAGTTTAGAGCCAGTCAGATTTTACACAATCTGAGAGATAAGACATCAACGCCCCATACATTTTGCTTTCCTATTGACTAAGCGTTTCGGGGATATATTCATCTATCAACTTCACCTCTTTTCTGTTTGTTTAGCCTTTGTTTTTCTTCCATTACTCTTCTCCTCACACCACCTCGTGCTGTGTCACCATGACTCAGGTTAAATGATCCTGACAGAAGGTTATTACAGCTCACAGGTCATCGCCACCTACAACTAAGTGCAATGAGGAAGTGATACAAAAATACACAGCTCCTAGACATACTGCCTGTGACACATGAAATGTCACCCTAGGACATACTAGACAACCATGTTATTTATTTACTACAGGCAGTTCAACTTAACTTTCAGGCTCCTTTGAAATTGAAATGTTGTAATAAGAATGGCAGAATCTCAAGTACAATATGGTGTTTTTGCGTTATCCCTTTAAATACGTATGTTGTATTTTTAGATTTATCACATATTTTGCAGCCAGCTACTGCAGTTCAGTTCTTGCTGCAGATCCATCGATCACAGGAAGCCATTTGCAGACTTGTATTATTTGTGCTATCAATATTCTCCTTCTATTTGTCAAAATATGTTCTCATGATGTACTGGCAGAGATCTAGCAGCTACCTCTTGAGCGAATAATAATATCAGTGTAAAAACAAGGAAAATAATACTGGTATTATTATAATCATTATTACAGCAACGGAGGTTACTTTTGTCAGTAAAACATTTCATTGCTGGGTGCTTTAATGTTTTAAGATTTTAATGATTTATTGTCTTGAACACTTCTCACTACACATATCAGTGATACTACTGTAGTAAATGAGTGATCAACAGGTGATTCACCAACAGAATCTCACTAACAACATGTCAGAATACTTACTGGCAATTATTCCTAATGTCCACATATGCTGTGAAGAGATACCTTGTTTGACATAAATTTGAGAAACATGGAGGAAATTCCATTTATCAACATTTAGTATAAGTTTATTTAAGAACCTAGCATTCTGCAAAATATTACTTAAATTCTTTCAACTTCTAAGTCGCATTTCCTGCCCATATCAATGTGGACATATCTGTCCATGTCAACCCAGACCAGAGAAACACAAAGAGGGAGCAGCCTCTGAAAAAGGTAACGCTTGAAATTTGAGGATGACCATTCAAAGCTACATGCAGCACCGTTTTCACAATACGGTCTGATGCTGTTTCAGTGATGCACATCAAAGTTGGCTTCAGCACTCTGGCCTTTAAAATGTTTGATATATTCCATGAGTGGGAGAGGCTTTGGTTTACAGTCAATGTAGAGCAATAATTTAGGGCAGACAGACTCTCATGCCATATTGCACAGTTACACAATTGCTTAAGGGCAAGACAGCGGTGCATACGGACTGCAGTCCATCTCTGCATCTTTATGCTGTCATGATAACTTTTTTTCCAAACAGATATACTTGTTAATATTGTCTGACCAAATGAAGTGAAATACAGTTGTCTTTATTCTGAGTTCAACATAAATCTCAAACTTTAGCTTTACTAAACCTAATTTGCGCAGATGAATTGGCTGATCTAAAAACAAACCCCAAATATTGGACTTTTGCTATTCTACTAAAAACTTCGATAGGAAAAAATCAGCTGAAGGCAAGCTGTGAGTAAGAGGTTGAGGATACAGTATGATATGCACTTAATGCTGGATTTATCAAGTGTAAGCATATCAAGCATTTGGCAGCACAAGGAAATCCTGCCAACGTGACAGATGCAGCACAGGTCATAAAGATAAGCCTGCTTCAAATAATGGCTTTTACTGCCTTGCTGCATAGTCCTATACTGTATATCTAGCTCCTCCTCTGAGGCCCCGAGGGCTCGGAAGAACTGAGCTCAGTTACTGCAGGTGTACAGGCAGGCACACACAAGCATCAGTCGCTAATGTAAATAAACTCCCACCGTTTCCGGGGAAAACACTTAAGCGAAGGAGCAAGCAAATATGTCATCTTCTTCCTCATTTTTCCAAGCATGAGTAAGCATGTGCACAAGCCACAGAAAAACTAATATATCCCAACATAAGCCCACTGCATCCATTAAAATCATATATTTTAACAGTGCTCAGTGAAAGTGCCCCTCAGGGAGTAGCAGCAAGGAGTGTTTATGTATTACTTGCATTTCTTCCTCATAAATATGAAATGAGCTTAATTAGGGTGAACATGCTGCGTGGGATCGCTCCTTGACATGGCCCTAATTGAAATGAACAGCAGCTTGGCCTCCCCTGCCGAGGCCTGCCTAATGTCATTAGAAGGGATCTGAGAGTATGGTTCTGTGTGTGTGTGGTTCTTCAGACCCTCCCACACACATCCATCGCAATATTTAATCACACTCTAATACTTATTCACACCTACAACAACAGCAAGGACACTCACTGAATGAAGCTGCACATTCAGTACATAGTGTGTAGGAGGAACTGTATAAAATATTTAAAAGGAACAAAAGGAGTGAGACGTGTGCTATCAGCACCTTGGACAGACGCTCTACCTATAATCCATCACTCATCTATCACCTCACTGAACTGATGTGAGCCATAATGAGCCCAAGCTACAGGCACAAATTCTGTCAAACCGTTACTTGCACATTGTTCCCATCTAGTGGAGGTCAGGCAGACTGCACAAACAGGTAAACTGAAAACGCACGCACATGACAGGATGTGTTTATGCTCTGGGTGCAGGCAGTGTTAACACTATCATTAATGCACATGCAGGAGCCTGAAGGCTAACAAGATCTGAAAACTACATATTTTGTGTTTGATTTCCCAAGCCCAGGGGCAGCCACAGACACACACACGCACACACACACACTCACACATATGCACACACGCTGTAAGCGGCACTGTTATGTAACCAATAACCACGTGTTGCCGTGGGAACAGGAAAAAGAGCATAGTGGAGCGACAGAGATCAGACAGAGACAGACAGGCTAAGCGAGACAGTATCAGATCAATAAAATGACACTGCAACATTTTGTGAAATGAACCCACACCATCTGCCCACCCCCATCTAAAAGCATCACATGCATTGAATATGATTATTTGTTTGAGATGGTTCATATAGGCTAACGGTAGAAAGACTGAGATCTGAACCTGACTCACCGTGAATCTTAGATGTTGATGTTTTGGATTAAAAAATGGAAAATGTACAGTAACATTTGTAGATTCCAACAGGTAACATTAACATTTTTTTTTAATCATCTCAAAAAAATTATGTTGTTGTTCCTCCACTAACAACAAAAGGCCAAGGAATACATTTACTCGTGTGTAACTTGTCAGGAGTCTGTGTTGAGAAAGCACTAAAACTAATAGTAACTCTGCTTCAAAACGACGCTGCATCACAGATACAATATTAATACTGGTTAAAACAGCTCATATTAATATCATGGTATGAGAAGTGTTGCCAGGAGAATGTGTTAGTTTAAGATTAGTAATAACATAGACTATACCATTGTCTGTGTTGTCTTCTACCAAAACAAAAACATTTCAGTAATTTTAATCCTTTTGTGTGTATTTTATAACAGTTCACAGTGAACAAAGTCTCTGTTCATGTCTACTTTCTGGCAAAACAAGAATGTTGGATGCGTTGAGTTGGTGTGTGTGAGTGTGTCCGTCTGTAGAGTCAAGCTTTTTTTGTTTCACTGTAAAAGGTTTTGTTATTCTAGACTGGCCCACATATGACTGCGACAGTCAGAACTAACTTTTGCTTTTGGTGATGGCAAAGAACTGGTCTGTTCTGTGAGTATCATCCCTGTTTCTGATTCCATTGTTCAGCATTTAGGAAAGGGCAGCAGAAGTTTTTTGTTTTTTTTTTTTCCTGGGAAAGTCGTGCTCTGCTATTACATCAGGGAGAGGTAGAGGAAAGGCTATAAACGGCAAGTGTTCCAGGGCCATTTTCAACAATCTAGGCCAGTCACACTGACGTAAAAGCCAGCAAAGAAGAGGGGAGCTGTTGCACTGCTTATCAATGTGTAGAGGTGGTTGTGGTTGACGATGGATGAAAAAAATGCATGTATATAAAAACACAACAAAGTCAGCAGCGTCACCAGGTCCAGCCCACATCAAGAGGCTTTCTCAGAAATCCTTGTTTGTGCTGTTTTGTGAATTCACTCGAACATGAGACATTATAAAATCTCCACATAACCCTGTCATTTCTTCCTGCAAAGTGTGTTGGTGGTCACTGGGGTAACTGGTTCTGTGGAAAGAGTGTTCCCTCCTCCGTCTGCTGGACAAAGGCAGACTACAGACCAAAGAAACTCTCCCAGCCAGGACCCAGAAAAGGATGTACAAACAGACTGGGTAAATCCACAAGCAAATACAACCATGTCAATTGCAGGGGCCTGAAAATGGGTAGCATCGATTGGTTTGTCTCTTTTCGTTCCTGGTTCCTTCTTCTTTATTCATCACTCTGACCTCGCAACTGTTTCTATAACCCACCCCGCCTCTTCGCATTTTTTCACTCATCTCTCACTCCCTTCAGGGCCAGTGTCGCCATCGCTTCTGTTGCCTTGGGGATGTATCTCACTTTGGTGGACTTGGAGGGTGATGGGTGTGAGAGTGTGTCAAGGGAAGAGGAGGAGGAGGAAGAAGAGAGGGAGGTGGTGGTGGTGGTGGTGGCGAGAGCTGGCCGAGCATGCCAAGCTGTAAACAGAAGATGATAGGCTGGTCAGAGTTGTGTTGCCATGGACTTGTGTGACACAGAGGAGGAGGCCAGACTTCCTGTGGCTCCCATGACCCCTGATACGAGCCGGACACAAGTTTGGCTCAAGAAATTCCCTGGGTTTGCTGACCTTCAGAGCTGGTTACACCGGTTAAGGAAAAGGTCAGTGCGGTCTCCGGGCCGATGGAAACGAGCACTTCCCCTTTGCAGCAATGTGGTTTTGGGTGTCATGCTCAGACGTCAAGTAGCATGGGATACATGACGCATGCTAAGCGCTGTCTCTCCCTCCCTGCATCTCTCTTCCCATCTGTGGCTGAACAAGACACTAGAGAATGGCTAACATAGCAGCGCTGGTTCATGTGACACTCCCCTGTGCCTTTGGCCTACTTAACGGAGCTGAAGCAGTTTGCACCTCCCATAGCACGATCTCCTGTTGAACTCCTTTCCACTGACTTAAATGTCATAAATGTACACTTTATCACTCCATATTAAAAAATCTACTTCACAGCTTAACAGCAGAACATGTCTACGTCAGTGTGTCAGCAGATTAGTTCAGTCATCTATGCTATACGGTCATATATGTGCTAACATTAATCTGAAACACTGCTAATACTACGTCCTAAATAACACCTTTCGACTTTATTTCCCCATCACTGTCAAAAGTCATTTGTAAGTTCAACAATCTTACATTGTATGTGTTATATTACATAATAAAATCACTGAAGAAACAGCCGAAAATGTTTACATAGTTAGTAAACATCCTCAGTCAGCCACACACAGGAATATGTAGCTTAAACAGGCTAACCATCCTAGCATTAGCAAACCTTAGTATGGTCATATCAGACCCATAGAGAACACTAAATGTATGAAATCAAGCAAGCATGTGTTTTATTGCTTATAAATAAAAGTATTCTGTATTTAAATATTTTCCCTTCTGATTTCAAGAATAGCAAATAAAAAGAAATCTGGGTGAAAGAAGAATTATTTTTTAATAAAATATGGTGTGCTATTTATTTTTACCCCAAGTAAAAAGATTACCATAATGTAAACTTTATGATTCTTTAAGGAATCTTTTAATTTATGTTTTTTTTAATATTTTAATAATTGTTTTAATTATTAATATAAAGTGCAGAACCATATTCATAATGAATCCCTGATTTATTATCTGTCTGTAGTTGCATGTTTATCAAAATGAAATATTAAAAATTACAAGCAAAAATTTACAAAGACTTTTTGGATGTTAAACTAATATAATATATATAACAACATAATATTTTATCTCAATGCTCACAGTAGCAGCAATTTTGTCTAAATAATTCATTGCAGTTTCACCAAATATCTTCTTTTACCCTATAATTTTTTTTTTTACAACTAACTCCTCTCTTTCATGTGGTTTCCATCATTCTTTCACTTTTGTCTGTTTAGTATTTACTCCCTCGTCTTTTTTTCCCCTAACGATTTCATTTATTGCTCACTCCTCTTGCAGTTCTCTGTGTTCTCTATCTTGTCCACCCAATATCTCCCAGAAACTGTCTCTACGGTCACTGTCAGACTCTGTTGTCAACTTACTCATGTAAAACATCTCCATTTGACTAAACCAAATCTCTATACTCCCACTAAATCCTTTTCCACTACCTCTTCTGAAACTGCATCCTTTCAGATTATATCATGTAAACTGACTCTTGTGTTCAAGTATCTCCTCTTCTCTCTGACTCCTTCCATTCTTCTCCTGTGACTACTTCCTGGTTGCGAACCGCTCTTGGTCATGCTCTGCAATGCGAACAGCTTGTTCTGGATGCGAGTCAAAGCAAACAAGGAGCGCGTGCATGTGTGTTTTTTTATGTGTACATGAAGAAAGGAAGGGGAGAGCAGAGAGGGAAAAATACACAGCTATCAAGATCTTGTGGTATCTTCTAACTAAACCATGGATACGACCCAGACTATCACTTTTTCTTCTTTCCCTTGTAACATTTCCATGTTGATATCTCACCCCCACAGCCCATTCTCTTTCCCCTTCTTAAAGTTTAATTGCCGTGACCAGCAAACATATGGACATTGCTGCAGCCAGAAAATATTACATCTTTATTTAAATCAGTCATCAGGTCCCTGTGGAATAACAGCTTTGCTAAATTACAATGTAGAGTAAGTAGTAGCAGAAATGCAAAATAAACTTGGGGAAATACTGCAGTGTTAACTCGTTTTTTTCCCCCCTTAATCCCATTATGTATGTCTGCCTCTGCCTTTCCCTCCTCCTCTCCTCTCTAATAAAGATGTGGGCAGTTTTCTCCTCCATTACCCCGTGCCCTGCTGAGGTTTCATTTCACGTCCTCCCCAGGCCAGTTGTGTGCCAAGCAGTTCTGTGCCAGGCCAGACTCCCTCTGCCAAGTCACCCTCCATCCTGCAGGCGCTTAACAATGCAATCTGTCTCACCCCTGACCAAAGCCCATTCACAGTTTTAACACAACATCTTGAAAAAGGCATGCGACTTTTTTTTTTTTTTTATAAATTCATCATGCCTTAAAAAAAGGACTTGTTAGTCACTTTACGTAATGATTTACCAGTTGAGAGAATGAAAAATTATGTGTAAGGTTTTAGATATAAATTTGAACTGATACTCAAATTACTATATTATTAATATATTATTATTATATATTATTATTATTATTATTATATATTATTCATGGTCATTTCTGTGCTTTCCTGATATTACTATCACCAATACAAAAACATTGCCTCATTACTGACATTATAGTCCACGACAAACTATCATCTCAAGGTACATATTTTATCATAATGTAGATCTCTGGATAGTCATGGTTCCCTTGTGGTTAATTCTACTGATTTATATAACTGGTATTTTACTGTAGTGAATAGTTTGTCGTTATTAATGCTTTCCATTCAATATAACTTTCCATTTCATCCTCTCAATAAGTTTTACTTAAGTATCAAAGCCTCAGAAAATTACCTTTAGACAGAGTATATAAGTTAACTTCCTTGAAACTTATTGAGAACATTTATTCTCCCAAGGTAATGGGAGAACAGGGTAAGGAACTTTTCTAAATTTGGACACTAGCTGACTTCTGTCAGTGCCATATTATAACTGGATGAAATAAATAGGAAAAAATTATGCTTACTATATAAAAGTGCTTATGTTCCTCACTGTTGTAAGTTTTGAGCCCATAGAGCAGGCACACTACAGAGATCTGCTGCTTGTGTTGATGGAATTCTGGTCAGCCTCACACGCATATGAATCACTGGGTCAAAATAAAATACTCTTTCTGGCTACTACGATGGTATGTTACTGCCCACATATATTCAGTTCTGAAAATAAATAGTACTTCTGCAGGATTTTTAAAAACTTTTTAAGATGTATTCAGCATTTTACAGGTGTCTGTTTCTCAGTCAGAGGGTCTTTTGGAACTGTGGGCATTATGTGATGAAACTGTAAATTGCAGTATTGCGGTTTGGCCCGTTTTGCTGTGCAGCCCAGCTCCAATCCTGGCTTGGCCCACACCCACAGGCAAACATCAACTATGTTAACAATGGCCAAAAAAATATCTCACGGACATGATTACATTAAGTGAGCATTTTTATATTCAAGAGAGAAACCAAATTCAGCTTTTTCACCACAACCAAGGGTTGGAAAAACAAGGTTCTAGAATGTCATCCATCAAGCTAAAAATTCTGTACTTTGAAATGTGTTGTGCATATTTACATTCCTATGAGTTGTCTATCATTGGCCTTTTAGAACCAGATATTAACTTTTGACTAAATATTCAAGATTCAAGAACGTTTATTGTCATTATGTGCACATAGCAAAAATTTTCTTAGCAGTAGTTCTCAGTAGTTACAAACAGAAGAGAAAATATAATATCAAAAACACTCAAGAATATGTACAACAATATGAGAAACACTAAGGAATTAGTATATCAAGACTATGTACAATGTATATAGAAAGAAATGTAAAATACAGTTTGTACAGAGCAGTGCAGTAACTGTGCAAACAATATGTGCTGTTAGGATTTAATTGTGTGCAATATTTTGTGCATATATATATATATATATATATGTAAATATATAAACATATCTTGACACCTAATAGATTACAATTCAATTAATGGAGCCCATTCATTTTGATTATAGGGTGAGGCCAAGGGCGTCACAGATGGACAGCCCACTACTTTTGATTCATAACTTTTGAACCAGACAAGTTTAAGATAACTATTACACATAAGTATAAAGGTCTAAATGCCATCTTAAACATACTCAAAGGGCAAAATTTTGTTTCAAACATTTTTAAATGAAAAATATCAAAAACTACTGCGTCAAGGATGGACAAAAATTGACGTCTATTTTTTGCAAGAATTACAAAGTTCTCAAAAGTGAAGTTCCTATAACATTTTCATCCTAAAATGTATTCTGGGTATACCTTAAACCTTTTATTTTACAACCTAATTATTAGTTAGAGGAAAAAATATATTATCATACCTAAATAGCATGAGTTTTGAAAAATGGCAGCATCATGGATGGACAACAAAAGTAAATATCAAATTAAACATTTTTTATTTTGATTATCAATATTATATACATTTGTTTTTTATAATATACAACATACAAATAATATTAACATTAAATTCAAATGTATTTTGCATAGATATATGCATTTATTAATTTTAAACACTGTGTGTTTAGAATATGACATAAATAATATAAAAGTCAAATATCAATGTCCATCCATCCATTTTCTTCTGCTTATTCCAGGGCCGGGTAGCAGAGGCAACAGTCTAAGCAGGGGTGCCCAGACTTCCCTCTTCCCAGACACCTTCTCTAGCTCTTCAATGTATTTGGAATAAATTTAGTTTATTTATGAGCGTTTATAACATGAACCCAGAATGACGGCAGGAAACTTTGTCACTTTCCAAACATTCGCACTCATACAACTCCTCAAATTTTTTTTCACAAATTTTTTCTCATTTCAAAATACATTTTCCTGAAAATATAAGTAATTACCTACCCAAAAACATAAGTTTGGTGTAGATTATTGTGATTTAATTTTTTTGACCGGATGTTAACCTTCCCTTGACTTCACCCTATAATGACCCTTAGGCTTTTGCTCACGAGTCAAAGTTTTGCATTTTTACTAGTTAAGACTCTCTGGAAAGCATAGCAGTGATTCTTTTGTATTTGTGGCACGTTAGGGTGTAATGAATATTAGACCTTCCTGGAAATACTAGAAGGGATTTACAGTGTTATGCTAAGCAGTTCCCACTTTCATTGTTGCTGTCAGCCTGAGAAGGTGAGCTCTGTCTAAACCTAATCACTGGGTAAACTGATTTTCAGATGATTTCCTGTCACTTCTTTTTTGGATAATGTATTGTGTCGGGGGCTCATTTAGCCTTTCATGATCTGTTTACTGAACCTTCTTCCCATGTCCACTTCCCATCCCTTACAAACCTCTACATTTGCTAAAGAAATATTTGAAGAGTGTCCATTACTGAAGCTGTTATGAAAGTCTTCTAATGCCCAAGAAAGTTCGAGTCTGCTCCGGTCTGGGAGGGCGGTCAGCCATAGAGATGATGAGGTGAACAGCAACAGGGGAAGTTGGCTCAGAGCTAGAACAGGCAACGCTCTGGACAAACAAAAGCCTGTGTCACTACTTTTATAGTGAGTGAAGGGTAAACACATTTCATAATCAGATGCGTATTTGCCTAACCTATGCAGACACTGACTCATTTTTACTGCATGTTTGCATTTGTTTGTGGATCCGGCAACAGAGGTGTGGTGGTGATCCTGCAGTCGACGGCAGCGATAAAAAAAGTGATCGCTCATTAGTTTCTTTGCTCCTGTCTCTTTCTTTTATCTGTCTGTGGTTTTCCTGCCCCTTCCCTTGCCTTCTCTCTCCCCCTCTGCAGCAGTGTAATGTCTGCAGCTCTCGTCCCTCCGCCGCCTCCTGCGTCACTTCCCCTCATGGTCGGCTGTCATGTAAACACAAGCACACCCCTGCTCACAGGCATGTTCTCACATGCAGACACAAACACATACACACACACAAAAACATACACCCAGTCACATGGGAGCTGCTAATTATGACCACATAAACCCAGCGGAAATACAACTTTCACAGCTGGCTGTTTCAGCTACACTCACACTGAGGCACATAATTCACCGACCAAAAAATGCACCATTTACTTCAATTATTCAGCAAAGGCTCACCAGAGAAAAAAAAAGTAATAGGCTCATTTCTCAGATTAGCCTCCGATGCACAGGCTACAAATAGCAAGAATTCTTCTCTTGCGCTGCAAGTGACGAGAAAGGAGTGAGAGCCAGTGCCAGAGATTTTGTGAAAAAGAACAGATGGAGGAAGGTTTAGCTGCATAATTTGGGACAGGGAAAGAACAAGTGAAATTGGTTTCAACTCTGGCTATTTGCACAAGGTAGTGGAGGAATTGAGGGATGAAAACCACACATGTTCATTTATATCCAAATGAAACGGATCTATTTGTTGTAACAAAGCAAGAATAAACATCTGACAGACGTCATGCACAGTCTGTGACGCAGATGGGAAAGTCTGTCCTCACTAAGCACAAGCATACAGCCACAAAAACAGATACAGATAAACAGGAACACACATACACAGGCTGCACAGGCCATGTCATCACCACTGGACTCCTAAGACAGTGTAGCCGTTTAAAAAATGTCACTAATATGAGCCTCGGCTCACTGATGGAATTCTGTGTATATACTGTAGGTCTGCCAAGTAATGCTCTCAAGGGCGGAAATAACAGCTTACAGCTCAGAAAGTTCGCTTCAAAGGGGTGATGGATTTGTTCACAGCTAATAAGGCCAAACACAGCAGGATTAATGCTGGTTAATGGTTAATGCTGCAGGATTATTGCAAATTTCATTATCATGCAAGTGCTGGAGGACAGCAGAGCTCATGTTCTGCCTTGACCATAGTTGTCAGGCACATTTGTTGATTTGTTTACTGGGAAATGAAAGAATTTTCAGCAATTCAAAGCAAAATCTTTGGTCGGATTTAAGGGTGGTTGCAGAGGCAGAAGTGTGATTTCAAATCCCTAAGTTTCTACAGAACAAGGAACCAGCACTAACATGACACACTCACAGATACTCATCTTCATGTTTCTTCATGTAATTCATTCCGAGAAGCCATGATATTCAGAGGCTTGTTATTGGCTCATTATACATTCCACAGACAGTTTCTTACGTAATATTTGTCCTGGATTCTTAATCTCATACCTCATATGGTACAGTACAGAAATGGTTTATATGCATACGTATCCATAACTACCACACAGAGCACAAGAATGAGAGAAACTGTTAATCTCTCATAGAGAGCTGAATCTTTAATATGCCAATAACGTGGATGTTGAATGGCCCTTCGACAGCTCTTTGGCTTTAACGTGAGCTACTATAGAATGAGGTTGACTTCCTCTGCTCCTGTTACTGTGGCTATATTTCATAATTGATTAATCAGCCAATAATTTTATGATGAATGGATAAAAAATGTGGTCAGTTAAAACAATTCACCTCTCTAAAGTGAGGGCTGTACTGAAAGTGAATTGAATATTGATTAATCTGTCAGCAATTTAATGACTAACAGATCAAATATTTGGTGAATTGTTTGAAAAATAAAGAAACAAATGAAACATATTATTCAGGGGAAAAAAAGAAAAAACAGCAAATGTATCATTATTTTATGAGATTTTAATCAGATGCTAAGGATAACTGCTTAATAAACAACTAAAATAGTTAGATACTTAGACAGTTGATTTTGTGCCACTGAAACAGTTAATTAAATAATGATTTAAGATCTGAGTGGTTAGAGATTATGACACCAACATCTAAAATATCAGACAATATTCTTTTATCTAGATGCAGTGGATATACCCAAGTCATAAAGAGGCTTTTTTTTTCTCCACATCATGTGGATCAGGTTCTAAGATGTGTGGACAGACTTCTGCGTCAACCTCTGTTTCCTCCCAGTGGCTGCTGGGAAGCCTCTACGGAAGAAGTACTTACATTAACATGCTGAATTATTTCCCCTCACTGCTTAAGACTGAAACTGTGGTCAAAATTAGGCACAGATGTAACTGACCTGTTATGAATCAGCAAAATGTTGATTATTGTGTGTGTGTGTGTGTGTGTGTGTGTGTGTGTGTGTGTGTGTGTGTGTGTGTGTGTGTGGGTGTGTTTGGGTGTGTGTGTGTGTGTGTTTGCGCAATAGTTGGAGCAGCAGGCAGGTGGTTTTCTTGTTTTCTTCTCTGACGAGTATTGAGATGTTGAATCGCTGACGGCACCTTACAGGCATCTATCTAAACATCCCGCAAGAAAATGAAAAGGCTTAACTTCAAGCTTAAAAACAAAAAACTTCCTCACTTCATTTAGCGCAGTAGTTTTTGTTTTGTTTTATTTTTTACCTTTATCCCTTCTTTACGGCATCACCTTTAAAATAAGAAACTGCATTAACATTTCAAGACACAATATTAAAATGGTATTAAACCCATTAGCCTAATTGTAAAAGACTGTATTTGCTGCTGTCGGGTTAAGTTGTCACACAAATGCATCAACAACTTCACTTGTTCTTGGAACATGAAGCTACGCAGCTTCAGGATGGGCTCGTGAAAGAGGGGCGGGATGTTCCTTGTGAAGCCTGGAGCGCCGTGCTGAAGATCAAAACACTGTTTTCAAGCTTCAGAGCGAGGCCTTATTCCCATTTGTTTACTTCAACTTCGATTTCTATGTGCGCAACACCACCTGGAATGCGGACACTGGCGAACACAGAGTGCAAGAAAACACACATGGCACATGACCAAGAATTTCTCCTTCAACAACACATTGCGTTAACTTCAAGAACACACTTTCACAGAGAAAAGCTGAAAGATGCGGCTCCTCACCAGAATATAGCCAACAGTCAGGCACAGCACAAGCGCGCAAACGCACCTGCGGCAGCACAAGGCAGAGCCGATCCCACATCAGCCATCAGAGCATTTAGAAATAACTTCACTCACGCTGAATCCGCTCTTCCTCCTCTTCCTCCTCTTCCTCCTCCTCCTCCTCGGGACCAAAGACGCGCACTCACAGGCGACATTTTCCTCCTCTTTAAAAGTGCGTGTCATAGCTGGCAGGTGCAACTGCAAATAGAGAGGTCCTGTCCGATGAGGCGCAGTGAGTCCGGCTCGGCCCGCCCCGGCCAGGATCGGCTCGGCCCGTCGCCGCTGTCCCTTTCCCTGCAGGGCTGCTGGCTGTCGGCGGACTACTGCGTAGATCTTTAGTCTTCTCTCCATCAGGCAAGAGCTCAGCGCACTCTGGGTCTATGTTCCTGCCTTTTCATTATATCATGTCCATGTGACACGCTCAGGCCTCTGTCAATGGAAACTTAAAGGGACCTCCCACGTGATGGCGCTCCGTGCGCGCTCACGTCTGGAAGTGCGCGTCCGGGAAATAAGATGCTGCGCTCTCAGTGATTTTAATGATTTCTTACCGGAGTGATGACCGTTACGTTAACTGCTGATGGTTGTAATCATGAAGATTCAGTCTGATGATGAGGATTATTCAAGTGGTGGTGACAAAGATAACTGGGATGTTAATTACAGTGATGGCTGTGGGATGGTGTGAGGACAATGAATATGTAGTGTTGCTGCTGATGAAAGTAGTTATGATGATAATTACTTTGAACATGAAATATACTGTAACTGATCATTCAAGGGTCAAGGACAATGAAGACGATGTTCCTGGTGCGGATGAAGTTGATGATGATGATGATGATGCCAGTTCTTTCTATCACAGTGAGATCATGCAGTAGCCTATGTGATATCATCAGATGGTGAGTAACACTGTGTTTGGGAAACCTGATCTCATATGAGAGACAAAGAAAAACAAAGCCTTCCCTTCACTTCACAGGTTTATATCCTCCCAAAACATGTGAGTCATATCACACTTAGTTACATTTAAAAAAAAATAAATAAATAAAAGAAATCCAGGATGATAGTACACTTTCTGCATTTGTCCTTGCTGTCAACTTTATCTTGTTTACAGTCACACCATCTGTCTGTGAGACCTGGTAGAAATGAAGATACTTTTTCTGCCTTCACAAAAACACATCAGTGTGTTGTTAAACTCCTAAGTATTTCTTAAAAAGGATAAAGCTCATGATCATAGTAGAAGCTATGCAAGCAAAAGGCTCAGTGCACAGAAGGAAAACCAACTGAGAGGTGAATGTAGGATTTGCATAAATCAGGACAGAAACAAACCCAAAATATCTGGTTCTTCCTGAGTGTTAAAAACATTATTGTTTTCAGTTGAGTTATATTAACTTTAAATAGAGGAAAATATATTAGTATTTTAATCACAGATTTTGCTGAAGTGCATAAAAATCAATAAGTGTGGACATTATTAAGAGCATTGACAGGTTTGTTCTGATATTGTACTCTGATAATGATCCACTTTAGGTCTTTTGTCATTTTACTGTGTTATAGGTTAAAATACAGTAGTTTATTGTAAGTGATGCTCTACCGATTAACTACAACAGCAATACTTGAAGCTATTGTGGGTAAAAACAAAGGATCCAATATGGATCCACGCTGTACCCAAGCAAAACCTAATAGCTTACAGGGTACACTTTGGAAAGAAGTACAGATTTGTATTGTACTGACCATAGTCACTCTTGTCAATGTTGCTCAATAACACAACCATTCTCACTTATGGTCCCACTGTCTGGGTTTACATCCATACAAATGAAACTTGACCAGTGTCCTCCTATTTGCAGTAAGTGGAAGCTAGGCTCTGTGAAGAGCAGGACGTGCACTTAGAAGAAACATCATTATCATGCACTTCACATCATCAAGCCTGGAAAAGGTCCACTTGCAGATGATTCATCAAAACACTTTCTCTGGGAGTTTATAAAAATAGATGAACTATTTCCAAACTAAAGCTTATTGTGCTGGGAATTCGTTCTCTTTACTAGTCATTTAACTTATTAAAATTGCTATATTTTATATTTTTATTAAAATCATAGCCATGTATGAATCTTGTTTTTTTTTTTTTTCCGATTTTCCTCATGGTCTTACACACTTGCTTATCTCATAGGTATATTTTCAAATAATTGCTTGATGCATGTGCAAATTGAAGATGGACACCCCAGTAACCCACCCTCAGAAGATTTGGACTTGAATCCACCCTCCTCAGTCAGAATAACGGAGGGTCTGGCAGCCAGGACCGTGTGAACATACCAGAGGTCCGGGGGTTTCTGAGGCTTGCAGACCCCCTGTGGTTTGAATTAGAGCGGATTACAATTCTCACCAACAAAAGACACATCTCCACTCCCCGCCACCTTTTTTGTGCTATTTGCTCCTCTCATTCCCCCCATCAGAGCCAAATGGATGAACAAGTGGCAAATAATAGCGGATCTTTTTGTTCTGTCAGCCAAGTGAAAGGTATAAAACAGACAGTGACCACCTGCTCGGAAAGATTTTATGGAAGGAAACTAACAATTGCCCATCAACTTTAAATCGTATTAATCAGTTATTAAAAATGAGGTTTGATGATTCTATTTCAATATTAATAGAAATGGATGAATGCATGAGGGATGGAGGACAAGGAAGAGCATTAAAATAAGTACCCTAAAGGAAGCACGGTTTCCTGGAATAAAGCCATGGTCATATTACTCATCACTAGATGACTCAGTCACTCTGTAAACTACCAAGGACTTGTCATGTCATAAAACAATGACATCACACAGACAGTTGCTTACTCTAAAAGATTAGTATCCAATTTGTGCTATATTTTTACCAGACAGGAACAACTATTGCATTTTAAACAGGCAAAATGTATGACAAAAATAATTCATTTCATAAAATACTATTACTCAGGTATGACAGGTGACAATTCAAAGGGAAAAATGTCTTGGTAACATTTTGACCATAATGTGCAGTTGGAAGAGCTTCCATAGGCCTTGGCATTGTCAAGACTGTGAAATTAATAAAATTTCCAATAATCTGTAGAAACAGAGTGGTAGAGGCAGGTTTCTAGTTGATTCTGGACTATGGAGTCGTAGTTTACATGCATGTATCCTCAATGGCAGTCAAACTGTCTGGACCCTGAATTCCATTCAGTTTTGAGATTTATCACTGTTGATGCCTATGGTATGCATCATTCCATTTTATATGATAAGGTAGGATGGCTGTGTCTCCAAGACAGATGTGATATGCACTGGCATCTTTCTATATATAAGGCTCTTATTGGAAAAGTGCCTCATTACTTATCAGATCTGCCTCATTATGCTTGTGGATTTTGTCCGACCTGCTCAAATGATCTGCTCTTGGTTGATGTTCTACAGGATCAGTCTGAACTTGGTAAATCTCCTTTTATTTTTAGCACACCTGCTTCATGGAAAACAAAACAGCATCATCTTAAAATAAATACATTTATACCTTTTAGTCATTTAAAACATGTGATCTTAAACCTCCATGGCTTGTATTTTGTTTTATGTTGATGTTTTATTTATTTATTAATGTATTTTAACTGGATTTTACACTGTTGTTAATTTGTATTATTTCTTGTTTGTGAGAATTATTGTTGCTTGTTTTATTTTTAGCTCACTATCGTTGCAAAAGGGGGCTAACCTTCAGTGATTTCTGGAGTATGAATAAAGGTTGATGACAAACTACTGGATAGTCTCTGAGCTGGTGTTTCAGTGATGATGGTGCTGATGATGAAGGTGATGATGGTTAAGTAAATACAGAATTGTACTGTTACATCTGTTGCAATTCAGTGATGTAAGTCAGATGAAATGTGACATGACCGTTCAGCCTGAAGCTGCATTGCAAAACATCACATATGTATCTGAGTTAGGACCACATATGAAAGTGACTTGGGTCTGATGTGAAAAAAATAATTGGATTTGTGCTGTTCAGACTGTCATAAAAAAATCAGATACAGGTCACACATGGGCAAAAAAGGCAGATTTGGGCCATTATTGCCAGCAGTGTGAACGTAGCCCAAAATCCCCCCATTGGTGTTCATCAGTTCAGACGGATGTGGTAATTGTGAAGGCCACAGCATTCGATTGTTATTTATCATATTTTCCTATGTATTAGACCTTACTGTTTTCAGATGTCTATGGATGGTGTGACTTTAGAGGAGACTGGTTAATCCATACATTTGATAGATTCATGTATAGGATAGTGTTAGTTGTATCGACTGTAGTTCATCAGTACACAAATGCTGAGTTTCTATAAAAAAGTAAAAAAAAAAAAAAAAAGCTCTGTTTTCAAAGGTACATTTCTACCCATTCTCTAATTAAGTGCCTTTCTTTTATTCAAACATCTTTATATACTCTACATTGTAAATTAAAGTTGTATTATACAGAATTACAACGTCCTTCAGACAAACCCAAATAGGTGTACTGTCTCTTTAAGAGCTCTCAGCGCTCCGCTACATTCTGCTAGCCTCCCGCTGCTTGTTATTTTCTGCAACAAGATGGCTGTCGTTCCCGAAAGCAGAGTCCTTACTTTCAGCGTTTTTAAATGGAGCTCCTACTCCTCTACTTATTTACCTGAGTGAGTATTGCACGCAGTATTCGCCTGAGCAATTGCACTTGGTTTTGTAGTAACAGGTGGTCTTTTACGGTCCCGGTGCAGCTGTGTTTCTTCATTCTGGCCTGGTTGGCCTAGCTCGTCTGCGATCCGAACCAGCTAGTGTTAGCTTTATCAATAGCGATAGGAGCATTTGATTTGGTGGCCGGCGCTGCTCGGTTGTCAGGATGCTATCATTTGATTCAAACAGTTTGTAAAAAATAGCACCGTCGGAATTGTGGCGGGATGTAACAATTCACCAGATTCATATTTAATTGAAACGTATGTCTTAATGACAGTGGTATAACTGGCATTCGATCTGTTATAATGCAGTGTCTCCCTGTTTAACCTTACGACACAGTACCTTATCTCTGTTTCTTCTCTCAAGAGTTAAGCTGATTTACAGTATTTGCTTTTAAACATTAACAACCAGTTAAATTCGTTAAATTTCAATGAAGTTAACTTTTACCTTCTCAAGTCGACTCACTAGTGTTCTTTCCGGTACAGTGATGTGTAGAAAACGAACGTCCACAGTGGCTAACTCAAAGCCAAAGACGGTACTAGCTACTGTTATCTAACCAAAGAGCTCTGCTTTAGCCACAGTGGCTTATCAGGTGGTTTACTCACTGCTTAAAACACATGTTATGAAACGAACGGTCACGCACAATGGCTAAATTCCATTATCCTTAGTGTTCATAGGTGAAATGAATACATTTATAAGTAAAACTGCGTGAGAGCATTCGCCTGTTGCTGTATGAGCAGTCCACATACAGTTTAGCTGAAGCTAACGATACCTAGCTAAAAACATTAGCAATGCTACAGCGTCAGTGAATTACTAGCGTCATTGTACCAGCGGAGACAGTCTGGCCATCATATTCTTTAATCATATATTTTTAGAATATTTACGTACTCATATTTCGTTTGTGATTCCCGTTTAATAAACACAGCCATGTATTTTGACAGGATTACATTACACAGGTATTCATTATTTTTGTGTGTTTGCTAGGAACATCTTGGTGGACAAACCTAATGATCAGTCTTCCAGGTGGTCTTCTGAGAGCAACTACCCTCCACAGGTAAGTCCACTGCTATTCAGGCAACCTGTTATCACTGCACCAGCTTGGGATCACAGTGAGGGGTCTGTCATAATTGCTGACTGTGCCTTGCTTGGTTTGTTCAAAAAAAATATTTGGCAAGAGCATTAAGACTTAGTGTCATTATTTGTTTAAACAATAGTTGTACAGTATAACAATCCTCCATGCAATTATCCATATGCATGACATTAATAGCACAGTCCTCTTCATCACATGTATGCAGACCCTCACAAATGGGCTGAAGCCAATGATGAAGTTTGCACGACACATTTGTATTTGAAATCATTATGTGGAAAATAGAGTTCAGGATGAATACAGCACCAATTGGCATCAGATTCTGAGGAGGATCCGTTTGTGCATTGTTAGTCACAGTTGTATATCTGTGTTGTAGCATCTTAAGATGTGGCTTATGGAACATCATCATATCTTGTAGTTCTCCAGACACAACAGTATGTAATGTATTGAGTTTATTTTATGTGTATTATTCAGACATGATAGGATACATGCTTAGGTGAGAGAGTGATCCTCTGGGATGCTTATTGATTTATAATTGATGACATGTTTTATTGATGATTTTATGGCTACTACTTTATTCCTTGGTGTATTTTCCATGAAATTAAAGTTTTTAGTTCAAGCATGTAAACAAGCGGTCCACGTATTTTGTTTTTGATGTACCCTATGAAGAGCAGCATAGTTTTTACTGACTGATTTTACACAAAGATGAAAGTGGTTTATTAGTGGTACATGAAAGCCGTATTTTATTTGTTTATTTTTTCCTATGTTAGACTCTGTTAGAATTCAAATGCTTAAGCAGTTCTATTCAGACAATGTGTTTTCATGCAATTGTTTGCTTGTGTCTTACAAAAAACCGGTTAGAACCTGAATGAAAATTATTTCTTTTTTCTTTTGGCCTTTGAAAACTTTTCCATTTGCTTTAAAATCAAATTGTCACCACACCAGCACTGTGGTGTTTGGCTTTACAACTAGATCCTGGACCTAGATGTCTGTGAGATAGTCACTGTCAGGTGGCTGTCTGAAGTCAATATGTTGTGTCTCATTGTGTCTACTGAACTCAGTAACCAACTGTAGTAGTGTCGTGGCAGCAGAGGTTGAATCTGAAAGACAGTGTTGTCTGGCAGAAGGAAATGAAACCCTTCAAAACAATGGTTAACCACTCACCAGCTGACTTGAACACACAAGTCACAAAATCCTCACAATGTTTACATCAAATCAAATAGTGAGGCATAGTAGGGCTACACTGGAACAGTATCAGTCAAACATTATTGTCCTGAGACCTAGCAATGCATTTTTGTCCTCTAGGGGACAAAAGTTTGCTGTCAGTTGCAAAGGACATTTTATATATATATATATATATATATATATATACACACACACACACACACATGCAATTTAAATGTATCTGAAAAGAACTGTTGCATTATGCAGTTACCAGTCAAGACAATTGTTTAATGTAAAACTGCTAAAACTTTCACTTTCCTGGGTCTCAGGAGGTTATTATGTAAATCACAAGTGGCTCAAGCTACTGTTTAGTTAGTAATTCAGTTTTGTTCCAATTGAAGAGATGTCTTTGAAAGTGTCAAACATAATTCTCTGCAGGAATCTAATAGGCCTCGACTGAATCTGAGTTCAAGCTGCATGGTTTGGTCAAAAAGTAATTGCATGGTCTGGTTTCTTGTTTAGTTACAAAAATGTATAGATGAATGTTTCTGATGCAAATTAATTGTCTTGCCACAGTCTGTAGTTTGGATATGCACATGCAGACATTAGCTCATTCCTGTATGTAGCACACTTATTCATGCAATCAAATAACAGCACTTTTTGGTTGCATAAACAACATTGTAAATGCTGACTTTGTGAATACAGTTGCATGGATGTGTAACAACTTTTCACTTACTGGTTGCCAGAAGTTAAAGCTTACTTAAGGAAGGTACTTACATGTCAAATCAGAGTCTGTCACAATGAAAGAATGCATGAAAACAGCTCACATCTCAAAGGAAAACTCCCAGTGTGTGTATTATTTATATCAAATGGTACAGTAATACAATAGCTTTGTAGCCTTCTTCACATCATGTCACTGCCCAGACATGAAAATCAGATGGCTTGTTGTCACCGGTGGATTAATGAGGAGTCAGTGCTCTATTACAGGCAACTGTCTGTAAAGGCTGTCCTTGAGCTTAAAGTACGAGTCACTGCAAGAGCTTGATTAGAGGATCAGACTTTATTTTTGCATAATGATTCATTGTGAACAAGTTCTCATCTAGACTGTGGAGCCAGAAGTCATTAGAGCTGCTTTGACAAAGATGTTGAGCATGTGAATTGATCAGATGTATTGAATATTGATAGAGCAGGACCAGATTTTATTAGTGGGTGTCAACAGTCCTGCTGTTTAAACAGTGCACCTCATTTCCACTGACACCTTTAATCAGCGTTGTTCTGTGGTTTCCTCTCACCCTGGCCTGTTGACCACTGCAGATTTGTCATTAGATGTCTGAGCTTGTTGGAGCAGCAGTGACATGTGGATGTGGCTCATAAATAGCACTGGAGACACTTACCTGAAGTAGTGGCTTGACCCTGCTGCAGACATTTAGATAATGAGTAAATCTTTTCACAGTGGATGACCTGCTAGAAGCAGGCAATTTCTCCACAGTCCTCCACACACAGACATACTAATAGCATAATTTTTCTCCTCTACTCTCAGTCTGTTTCATGTTACCACTGTCCTTCTGCTAACTCTGTTCCTTTAGTTCTTAATCTTGAAATTGGAAAGGCCAGCGATTGTCCAGAGTATTACCTTCGGGAAGTATGAGAAGACTCACGTCTGCAACCTGAAGAAATTTAAAGTGTTCGGTGGGATGAGTGAAGAGAACATGACAGAGCTTCTGTCCAGGTGAGATGTAGCTGCTGACAGTTTGTGTTTGTATGTATGTAGTAGCACTGCATGATTTGGTGAAAAAGTCATGTAATGGAAATTAGCACTGTTGCTACAATCTGGCATATTTACAGCTGTAATTGTTGTAGATGTTCATCAATATGCATTGTCCCAAATAAATAAATAAAATAGTGATTATTGGGGAGAATATTGTGATTGCAATAAATATGTTATTATGAGTTTCCTTCCTTGATTATCATGAAAAAAGTCATTACTGATTATTTTCCAACTTAAACATGAAAACTTCATGTAAGACAAGAAACAAAAGAGCAACTTCTATTTTGCATGTTTAGACTCTTTTCAGTGTCACAGAATCCAAAAATATCAATGAATGGAGGTTGTGTTTCGTCCGGTCATTGACAACCATTTCATCAGATTCAAACACTGTAAAATGATGTGACTCTACACAGGATGATAAATAGACATGCACATCTTCATTTAATTAACTCACATGTTTTCATTAAATCACAGCCTTTTGTGTCATGCAATTACACAGACTGACACTGCAGTTTAATAAATCCTCCAGCACAGACTGAGTACAGAATGAATGCAAGGAACTTAGTTTTTCTTGAATCTGTTAAAAATGTAGGAAATGACACACTACAGATCTGTTTATTTTTTTATTTTTTTTATTTTTTTTCTGCTTTAGAAAAGACAACCTGAAGCATTATTAATGAACAGTTGTAATGTAGTTTTAGGACTATGAACATTTTTGCATCACTGTTTTTTGGTAACATTCTGACATTTTGTTGACTAAAATATTGTTGGATTGAAAAAGTTGTTGATTAGTATATTAAATCACAATGAATGTATGTATTCCAGTACTTCCTTAGAATATTTGATGTTTAAAATGTAAGAAGAATGTATACCAAGTCTACTTTCAATTGTTAAAAAAAACATGATGAGCATACAAGCACTCAGTGTAGGAAACATTTTCACTTATCTACTTTCTCCATGTAACTAGACAGCCTGTTTGTTAAAGATGAGGACAAATAGCAGCTGTCATAATGACAAATTAAATTTGCTTAATTGTAAAAATTTTATCAGCATATGGATGCAGTTGGCACCTCAGCTTGGTAATACACTATGTGAGACACTTTAATGTTTTATATTTTCTTTTCTCCCCCTTTCTAGTGGCCTTAAGAATGACTACAACAAGGAAACGTTCACCTTAAAGCACAAGATTGACGAGCAGATGTTTCCCTGCAGATTTGTCAAAATAGGTGAGAACTTGTTTACAGTGACAAATGATTGATTCAAGATGTGTATGTCTGTGTTTGGTTGCCTTTTTATTCATTCTATTTGTTCCCCAGTGCCTCTGATGTCTTGGGGTCCTAGTTTTAACTTCAGCATCTGGTACATTGAGCTGCATGGTATTGAAGACCCTGATGTGGTTCAGCCCTGCCTTAACTGGTACAGCAAGGTAAACACTGGCCGCCTGAAGAGTTCACTGAATGTGTCATTAGGTGGACTAATCAGGTGGGAGGAGAACTTCACTTCTACAACAAATACTTCTGATGTGCCCACTGAGACAAATGTGATAAAGACTGAAGCAAGGATTTAATCACAGCTCCAGTTTATGCTGCTCTTTGCACAGTGTAAATATGGAATTTATTAGCTTCACATTGGTAGCTTATATTCACACAGTGTAAAATGAACCCCGTATCACACATTACAGATGGTTTCATTAACTTGTCATCCAGTTGTTTTTTTTTTTTTTTTTTAATTTTAATACCTTTTCACTTCTTTTGTTCATGATGAACATAATATGAGCTCCTCCTGTATTCTCAGCTGATCATTAGGCTATACTTTCCAGAGCAAGTAAAGTAAACATCAGAGCTTGTTATGGCAGTAACTAATCCTTATTTTGATTCCAGATTAATCTGCCAATTACTGTGATGAGTAATTAATCCACCCACAATGATGTATATAAATTCCTTTTTTAATTTAACAGCAACCCAGAATCCAAAGATATTCAGCCTAAATTTGATAAAGAACAACATCAAATTGTCATATTTGAGAAGTGCAATGTTCAGAATGTAGGGAATTGTACAGGAGAAAGATAAATGAGTAACTGATTATCAAAATAATTACAAATAACACATGTAACAAAGAGTCTCACGGTGTTGATGAAAGAGTGTCAGGAGATCACCCAACAGGACCTTTTTTCAGTTGTAATCCTGTGAATATTAAGGTTGGTTTTGAAAAAAAAAATGCCACCAAAAACACCATAATATTTTATTAAGTTTTATCAGTATTTCTTATAAGTACAAATCCAGTTTATGAGGAGTTTAGTTAGTAATGATATAATTGTTCTCAATATGTTCAACAGTTTGACTGCCTGGATTCATGTTTACCTGAGATGTAATAAATACGATATATACTTTGACAAAAACAGCTGAAAAAGCAATTAACCTGAACATAGTGTGGCGTGAGCAAAATTCATGCTGATGTATTTTTCGACTTCATCGTTATATCAGGCCTGCTGTGTTTGGCTGTGGTTTTATGTTTTGTGCTGATTTGAGCCTTTGTCTGTTTCCTCACCATTGTGTCTTTGCAGTATAGAGAACAGGAAGCCATTCGCCTTTGCCTCAAACATTTTCGGCAACATAACTACACAGAGGCCTTCGAGTCACTGCAGAAGAAGACTCGGATAGCGCTGGAGCACCCCATGCTCACCCACCTGCACGACCGGCTGGTGCTCCAAGGAGATTTTGATGCCTGTGAGGAACTCATAGATAAAGCTGTGAGAGGTATCATACTAAGCAAAACACAATCTCATCCTGTTAAAATGGGAGGTTTATATATGGTGTGAGCTTTTTGTCCTTGTTCTAATGGTACTTTTACCGTATCCCATCCACTTTTTTCCTGGTTAGACGGCTTGTTTAACCAGTATATCAGCCAGCAGGAGTACAAGCCCAGGTGGAGTCAGATCATCCCGAAATGCAACAAAGGTACAAGCGCCCAAGAAATCAACCGAGACGACATGAACAGTGAGACCAACTATTTATGCGGGAAATCCTCCCTCCTTCTCACTCATACGTTTTCGTACAGTGTAAAAGCTCTGTTGTCTTGTAGCTAAAATGAAGCCACCTCCCTTCTTGTTTGTTGCTTCCCTTTTCCCTCCATTTCACCCATTCCACGTTGTCCTCTCTCTCTTTCCATGTTTCTCTACATCATCCTCCATCTCCACACTCATCCCCTCTCTTGTCCTCCCTCTCCTTTTTGCAGGTGACGGTGACGACAACAGGCCAGGGATGAGGGGAGGACATCAAATGGTCATTGACGTCCAGACTGGTGAGACCCATGCAACCAGTGTTATGACTCTGCTGTTTTACTGACACTATGACTCACATCCTCCTACACAGACTCAGAACACGACGCTCTATTGCCGTTTAATCAAATTAACCCTCCCCGCCCACGTCCTCTCCGCCTTCAGCTTTTTTCCTCCAAAACAAAACTGTCCTAAGGGCCTTTCTCTTCTATAGCACATAAATCAGAGCTTTTGTTTTGACAGAGACACACAACTATTGTTTTTTTTATTTTCTGTATCTGGTGATGTTGGCAGTGTACTTTCCCGTCGGCTATCCGAAAGACAAAAGCCTGTATTGTATGAGTGTAAGAGTGATGCAGTGTCTGCAGTTTGTGTCGGAGCTGAGAGAAGGTATTGCATCCCTATGGTCTGTGTCTCAGGCTGTACACACTGGCGCCAGTGTTTTTGGAAAACTGTAGTAGAAGTAGATACAAAAATTAGACCTTCTGTTTGACCTCATTGCAAGTTAATCTTTTTTGTTGTAACTGCCTGTCTCTTGTTTATGCTTTTACTTTTGCTCTTGATCTCATTTAAACTGTCAGTAATTCATTTCTTTTTGGACTCAGGGTTAGATATGAGGTACATATGTCTTATGTTAAAATGTTTAAGCTTCTGCAATATATTTTGTATACTGTAAAAACTGATTAGACTAAAACAGTCCTGTAATTACCCACTTAGATTGGCTGGCAGGTCTGACAGTGCGCAGCTAAAGTTCTAAATAACCTTTATAATACTGTAACACAAACTGTTAATGTGTGCAACAGTTAGTCAATAACAGTTCTACCTCAGTTCTCTGCACATGTTGTTTTTGGACCAGAAAGAAAATGATGTATTTTCACTGACCCCCAGAAATAAGCTCTCTTTATATAAACATTTCACACTGCAGGATTCAGAGGGATTTCGACAGTCTTCTGAAGGATACTATATAATGGATTATCAGTTTACACTGGTTAGTTTTTTATGTGCTGCCTTTTTTTTTTTTTTTTTTTTTTGAAAGAGGGGGGCTTTGAAGTTTCTAAGAATCTAGATGACTTCAGTTAATCTGGCTTTAACTTGTAAGAATAGATGTTTGAGGAGCTGATTTTCATATAGAGACAGTAATTATTTGCCTTGACCTCATGCAGAAACAATAAAAGAGTCTGGTTTAGACCAGCTGTAAATGTAAAGTATCATGAGATAACTTTTGTTTATGATGTAAAGCTACATAAATACATTAGATTTTTTTTTTTTTTACTGTGCCTACTCAAGATGTTTCCTATCCCAGCCTTTCAGTACAGTCCTCTCTAATCTGATTTTAAAAATGCACTAAATACATTTTTACATTTTACTTTGCCCAAGTAAATCTATTAGGAATCATTTGATTCCTTGAATACTTTACAACTCACTTGCTGTTTTGGGATTTTAGCTGTAATTGCACAAATTATTTCCTCCTACACAAGTCTCTAATACAGTCACAACTCCCATCTGCGTGAGCCACAGTGGTCTGTATGTGACCCAAACAGTGATGTTTCCACAGCAGAGAAGAGTGTACTTGTGCTGTAAAGAAGCTTCTCTTTTGCCCTTTGTTAAAGCATGTCATTTGTAATTAATAGCACAGTGAGAGCTTTATTGGACTGAGACTTTTTTTTTTCTTTTACCAAGAGTCAACAGGTGCAACACACCTTTTTAAAAGTAACTTTTTTCAGACCATTGTTGGACACAGGAAGTAATAATTGAAAATATCACTGTCAGCTGTATGACTTTAGTGCAAGGCTATTTTAATCTGTAAACTGCTGACTACTGTAGTTTCAATGAAGAGTTTGTAGCGGTATTCAAAAAAGTCTGTCAAAAAAATGAGGTAAGAATTTAATACATCAAAAATTGGATCATGTGTTCACTCATGAATGGTATGAAAGGGTTCAGATCAGAGGCCAAAAAGGAACTGGGACATGTCACAGAAATCCAGTTCAGTAATCCCTGTCAGCTAAGTGCATGCAGGTAATCTGGCATCATTAACTTTGTTCCTAACAACTTAAAGCTCTTTGTACAAACCTCAACTGTTTCAGCTTTACCATGATGTGCATATGTGTTTACATTGTGTACTTAAAGTTTGTGTCTGTGCTGCATGTTGGATCTTACCGTGTTAAGCCCCTTGTGTTTTAAAGACATATTGATAAAAACCGTCTCATTTTAAATCCACTTAACTCAGGACTTTAAGGGTTTATAGCGACATAACCTTAATCTGTTTGTTCACTCAGTGAATAAGAAGAGCAGAAGGTTTTATGTGTTACTGTTAATGTTTTTCAAAACATCTGAAGAGGGGAGCTTTACTGTCATGTAGATGAAGTTTTCCTACTGCTTTTGTCTTGCAGAGACTGTGTACCTGTTTGGGGGCTGGGATGGCACACAGGACCTGGCAGACTTTTGGGCTTACAGTGTTCAGGAGAACCAGTGGGCCTGTATCTCAAGAGATACTGAAAAAGAGGTGAAAAAAACACATAGGTTTACATTTTGTGTCAATGGAAAGAGGTTTAAAAGTGTTTGCTTGTTCCTGGATGATCTTTTCACTGTTGAGCACTGTTAATAAAAATGTGTTTTTTAAATATTGTGTCAAGGAAACCAGGCGAACATAATTGACTTTCATTCACATTACAATCTGTTTTAATTTATTAACGACAGCTTTTAGTCATAATGAGTGCTTTGTTCTATGATTCATGGTCTATATGTTGTAGATCCTTTATATTCTATGCACTTGAACATTATTATAGCAGAAAAATTGTGTTTTTTATTAAGACACTAAATAAATTCAAACCTGCATGTCTGTGTTCGTATGTAACATCAGAGCGGTCCAAGTGCTCGTTCTTGTCACAAGATGTGCATCGACTCCCAGCGGCGTCAGATCTACACACTGGGGCGTTATCTGGACTCCAGTGTCAGGAACAGCAAATCTCTGAAGAGCGACTTCTACCGTTACGACATAGATGCGAACACCTGGACACTACTCAGTGAGGACACGTCAGCTGACGGAGGGCCGAAGTTGGTGTTTGACCACCAGGTAAGTGGGATGCCCCTCACTTTGTCTGTCACGCTAACACAGCAGCTGTCTTTCCAGAGTTGGCATCTCTGACAAAGCATCTTCCTTTACAGGTGATCAGTCATCACACAGCAATTCTTACAAATTTTTTGCGCTTGGCTCATAAAATACTTGAAGCCAAGGTTTAGGTCACTATCATTGAATGGGTGCAGAAAGTAATAGAAGGACTCAGCACAGTTCCACCAGCCACAGAGTGTACACCCCCACCCACAGTCAGTCTCAGATTTACTGACATCATCTCCCGGATTTGATGTCAAGGTTCACTATTAATAGTCTTCCACAGTATAACTGTAAAAGCTGTTTAAAGACAGAAAATGGTCATTACGGCATATTGTCAAATGTCTTGCATTTCATTGTCTGACAAGATTTCTATGATAGATTTGAACTTGCTCTTTCCTTGAGTGGGAAAATTAGAATGAAGATGCATAGAAAACAAAAACATTCTAATCACTGAGTTGTTGATTCCTACCGGACTAATATTATCAAAGGACCTTTGTTTGGGGAAGTGGGTTATTTTAAATTGATGGTAATTTGGGATGGATTTTTTACTTTGCATTTAAAAACACTGGAGTTTCACATAGGATTACAATCCTAAACAACACCCACAATTATATAACAAATTACAAGAGGTTTTAAGATCATATTAGATCTGTGTGAATTGAGCCTTGCAAACACTGTTTTGAATGATAATTTGATTCTGATGACGACAAAGCAAAAGTTCAATGACCTCATTAAAAGCTGTTAAAACAGCTTCAGGATCTGTGATTACGCAAATATAGTTAATTTCAAGGTTAACTAATGACTATGAGATGATTCCTGCTCTTCCATTGTCCATTGTCAGAGCAATGTCAGGTTCAGGTGTTCACAATACTCCTAGAAAAGATGCATAGTCTGGTTATATGAGCACATCATAAACTTAGATTTGACATGAGAAGAACCCAAGGCTCTGTATTCAGATATGAAGTATAGATATGAAAACACACCAATGTTTAAGTAGAGCGAGACCATTATACTGAGTATTACATTTGAATTTTCACTGTACATTTGTGATTGTTTGCTAAAGTCATTGAACTTTCTTTATTCAGAAAATCAGTTTACTGCTCTAAGTGGATTTTCTGTGAATGTAAGATTATTGACTTTCGTAAAAGTATAGCATTAAATACTACGGTCATGAAGTGTAAGGATTTAACTTTATTTATCCAGGTGAAATGTTTTGCAATATGTTGAATGTAGTGTAAAGCAGAAAATTCCCTTATATTGGCATACTGTTCTACGTAAATAGCGGAAACCAGAAGTCATCATGCTGGCTTTTGCCTCTAACCTCCATCTGAACTTCCTGTTTCCCGTGTCCTTTTTTCTGCTTTCTCCCTGCTTATTGTGCAGATGTGCATGGACTCGGAGAAGCACATGATCTACACATTTGGCGGTCGCATCCTGACATGTAATGGCAGTGTGGAGGACAGTCGGACCTCAGAGCCCCAGTTCAGCGGACTCTACGCCTACCACTGTCAGGCTGGGACGTGGAGCCTCCTGCGGGAAGACTCGTGTAACGCTGGGCCA
Source organism: Apogon hyalosoma (assembly GCA_037367295.1). NCBI lineage: Eukaryota > Metazoa > Chordata > Actinopteri > Kurtiformes > Apogonidae > Apogon > Apogon hyalosoma. The sequence continues at coordinate 39,190,670 of JAPQRP010000005.1, read as the reverse complement.
GAGGACGTCCAGTCCCGCATCGGACACTGCATGCTGTTCCACACTGTGAGTCTGGATGTGGGTATTGGGTCGAAGCCTTTTACATTACGTCTTTATCTCTTTTACTATCTTTTTTTTGTGTCCACAGAGAAACCGCTGTCTCTACGTGTTTGGAGGTCAGAGGTCAAAGACATATCTCAATGATTTCTTCAGCTATGATGTTGACGGAGATCATGTAGAGATTATATCTGATGGCACCAAGAAGGACTCGGGCATGGGTAAGATCTGGCATAGAGTTGTTTTTGATGCAGTTGAAAGTTATTTAATATGGCATTGGTTAATTTTCCAAAATTGTATCAACGCCAACACAAAAAACTGGTTTAAATCGTTCTATACAAAATAAACAGGGAAGTTTTGATGCACAGGGAAGTTAGTTAGTAAAACTTTAACTCCGTCTGCATTTCCTTGCAGAGTGTTTCCTTGTTTTTTTTTTTCCTTGTTCATATTTATAGGAAATAAAGCTTTTCAATATGAAACACCTAAATGATCATTGCTGTGGTGAGCTTGGGAAAAATTAAAAACTATATTTATAATAACTGTAATAATGGCCTTTGGTTTGATCCAAAGTCGATTGAAACTTGGTTGACTACTTTTTTCATAGACCATTTAAGGGGTCTCATGCTCTTTTCACCATTAGACATATGCCAAGCTTGATTTAAAAAAAAAAAAAAAAAGAAATCACAAATCTAAACAAAACTTACATACATCAGGGTTAAAAGTCATTACTGATTTTTAAGATTATGATTTTAGTTTTAAAATTGATCAAAATATAAAACCAGAAACAGTAATTGAAGTTTTACGTCCCCCCTTAGTTTATTGTGGGGATATTTAATTATACAGTGCTATACATCTTTTCTGTTGTAGCTCATTTTTCACATCCTTTTGTTAATTTCCTAACTCACTGCTGACACAGTTCAAGTCACAAGGGGACACAGGTTTTCTTCTAAAGCCTGTCTCTGTGGGTAAACATGCTTTGAACTGGGGGTTTTGCCCTCTAGCTTCATCATTATGACACTGTAGGTTTCTGAGGTCATCTGACAGATTCTGAGTTTTTAAAGCTCTGATTGAACTTGTGCACACTGACTGATTGAACTCCACCTTAAATACTGTATAAATGGTTCTGTGTGGCGACTGCTCACCCAGTCAGAGCCAGAGAGAGAATGTGGACACAGCGATAACGTGATGAAAAGAGACTGAAATATTCAAATGGGTGTGCAAGTGAAACAGAGTAAGAAAGAACAGAATGTGTTCTGGCAGGAAGGAAGCAGCAAGCCCAAACAGTTCTCTCTTTCTCATAATCGGTCTCACATGCTGGTGTGTGTTCTGGCTCTGGTCAGGCTCAGCTCTGCAGCAGCAACACCATTCAGACTGCTGTTCATGAGCAGCCAGAGCCGGAGTTTAGTCCAAGTTAATTTATATTACACCTCAGTTGAGCAGATGTTGACTGACTAATGATGAATCACAGTTTAAAGTTTTCTTGAATTATTCCTTAATCTTCGTTTTGTCCTTACGGAGAAACAGGTTAATACGCCTGAACAGGCAGTACCTAGCATGCAAGTCAAACAAAACTTACAAATATAGAACAAAAGATAGATTTTTACAATTTTATACCAATAAGCATGCAATCAACTTTATAAAACTTTTCTAACACACTAAACTGCAGTTAAAATTGAGATAAAAAAATTAAATATACATATTTTAATGTCATAATCAATAAGTAATTTCGTCTTGAAGTATATTACTTGTCAGTGCCATAAACAATAATCAATGAAGTAAAGTAAATCCATAAACTATCCAAATATTTGTCAATATAATATGTTATTGTGTTTTTATGCTTGTATAGAATGAACCATTTTTATAACATTTTCCGATAATATATCAAATGCTCTTAGAGGTGAATACTCTTTAGTCTGGAGGCTGAAGAATCTGTGTCACTGTGTCTTCTCTGTCACTAAAGTTCTGTGAAATGCTTTAAACTGCATGGTAAAAATGCACAATCAAAAAGTTATCGTTGAGTAAAAAAGATAAAACATTAACAGTCAACACAAACTAGATGCTAATCCTAGTCTGTCTAAAGACCAACTGGTAAAGACGCTGTTTACCACAACAGCTCTAATGCTGAGTGCCATGCAGCTTATCATGAATTCCATGCTTCTTGTGCCGCTTCCTCTGTTTGTATTTGGGGGGAGAAGTGCTTTATGAAGTGCTGCACTTGGACCCATAAACCTGTTGGTTTTGTGCCGAGCTACAGTATCTATCACAGATTATGTATTTGATTTGTCTTTTAGTAAACAGATTGCGGTGCTGAGTTCAGTTGTCTGCTCTGGTGATCTTCCAACTTTATTCACAATAAATAAATATTAAACAGCAGCAGCATGTCATGCCTGGAAACGGTTTAGACTTCACCAAACCTGCATGAATAATAAATCCTGAAGTTTACAGCTGCTGTAATGCACCACTGTTGCAAATACAGTTTGAGTCTGATGCCCACAGTGGATCACAGACTTGCCACAATCACAGTAAAACAAGTGTGTGTCAGTATATTTTCACCACACTGACTCAATTTGCATGCAGTTCACTCTGCTTCTGCTGGGCCTTGTTGCCATGGTGGCGTGTTGCTATGTTATCAAGTAGTTTTCTTTGATAGCCTCGAATACTGCTGCTCGCTGGTTTATTTTTCTATTTCAGTGAAAAAAGTTCTGTTATTAATGGATCTTGTCAACTGCTGACCTGAATAACTTCTAACATTGTCATTTTCATATCTCAGCTTAGTCAGGTCAGCTGGAATAGTGAATACTATTATTTCTGAGTTGACCTCCTTGTGTTTGACACTGTTGATTTATCTGCCTCCACAGTGCCAATGACGGGCTTCACCCAAAGGGCCACTATTGACCCAGAACTCAATGAGATCCACGTCTTGTCAGGCCTCAGTAAAGACAAGGACAAACGCGAGGAGAACGTCCGCAACTCCTTCTGGATCTACGACATCGCCCGGAACAACTGGTAGGAAGTGACATGAAGTATAAACAATTTCTCTGCAGCAGAGATGTTTTTGTGATCATCACTGCAGCTACACACAGTCAGCAGCGTGACGATGGGCAGGAAACACTTTCACACACACCAGCTCTTTCTAGTCACCACAACAGATAGCAGAGAGCATACACGCAAACAAGCTCAACACTTTTGATATAAATATTAAAAAAAAACAGGGCAGCACAATTAGAGCCACCTCCTGGCTTCTGCAGATAGATCTGGTAATCCTTCAGTACGCCACCAGATATCTACCTGTTCCCACTGTGAATGTGTTTATGTGTGTGTACACACATGTATGTGCATCTTCCTCTGTTTGGATCAGCGCTTGTGAAAGGAGAGCCTGTCAGTCTACAGCTCTTACTGTTCCAGTACATTGATTTCAGCTGCTGTTCTTGTACAAAATGTCCAGTGAAATCAGTCAGCGAGACACTTCAACCATTATGTGGACGTGTGCTTGTTCCTTTCTACAAAGTCTGAGTGTCTCTGTTTGAGCATAACAAAGTTGTTGTACAACTAAGTCCTTTGGTCCTGGAGGGGGGTGTCAGGAAGGGGTCCAGTTTTGGCTGATTTAAATGTCACATTTTCTCTTTGTGCTTCTGTTTAGGTCATGTGTTTATAAGAACGATCAAGCAGTGAAAGAAAACCCGAGCAAGGCTCTGCAGGAGGAGGAGCCATGTCCACGCTTTGCACATCAGTTGGTCTACGACGAGATGCACAAAGTAACAATGTTTACCCACACACGTATTTAGTACACTGTTCACAGTTTTCACAACAAATCCTGATACTTGCACACTTTTTTGAATGTGAGCTGCAGTCCAGTTTCATCAGGGTTTCATTAAACCCCCGCCTGGGGGGTATATGGATATAACAGGAACTCCGTCTGTCTGAGATTTTTGTCCAGTTGATTTCTCGGACACTATTCACCCGATTTTTTTTTTTTTTTTTTTTTTTTTAAAAATTTTACACACAAGTTGTTAAAATGTGGCTTTCTATCAATTTTTTTATTTTTGACAAAGTTTTGAAAAGTTTTTGGGAAGATTGAAAGTTCATACTCAGAGTTTGTAAGTGTTTTCAGCAATGTGCCATGATTTTAGTCTGAAGTAATGGTGGACATTATGTCCACAATCTAATAAAACAGATGAATAGTAAACTTTTGAAATGCACAAAAGTCCCAGAATACCAATTTTGCAAAGATATACATTAAAGTACTTGTGGGTGTTTCAGGGCATTTTCCCACCAGGATTTCTGAAACAGTGGTTTTGTAGTTTTTATCTTTTGCATTGATTATATATTTTGGTTAATATTGCTTTGAAAGTGTCAGTATGTCCTGACGCTTTCATCTCTGTCCTATGTTTCCCTGGAACTGACAGTGATGGGGTCATAGATGGGCCAGTCATTTTTAATTTCTTCCATCTTCTATAACTTCCATAATATCCCAAATGTGTCTTCACTTGTATGTGGTTTGGTTTGATCTAGTGTAAAGGACAGTTATTTAGTGGAAGTGTCTAGTTTATAATTATCTTTAATTTTGAATTCAGAATTAATCCCTGGGTAGGCAGGGTATCAGGAGGGGTAAAGGTTTGAGTGACCGGGCAGGGGTATCCGTAAGCACTGCTTACTGTTGCACTTGTTGCTGCTGGATTTAAGTTACTTTTATTATTGGAGAACTAGTTTAGATGAAGGACATAACTTCCTTTTGACTGATGGCATACGATGATGTAAAATATCATTTTAATAAATCACTAACAAAAAATGTGCAGCCCAATTTACCATTGAGTAAAGACACTGCAGTGTGCTATTTATTTGTGAATGTATTTATTTGATCAGTATGGAGGTTTTATTGTGGATAAACACTGCAGTGTTTTAAAGGAGGATTAGTTTGAAACTATGCTTGACCTGTCCTGACAATACCAATACCTGTTGTACATAATCCAACTTAAACATTAACATTGGCGATTGGTTGTGGGTTTATTTTTCTGTCTATTTTATATTTCTTATATAAAACCACTGCATATATTTTTGGTTAAGTTTTGTTCCGTGTGTGTAAACAGAGTATTGAACATTGATGATATGTTACTTGTACTTGTGTTTGCAGGTGCATTACCTGTTTGGTGGAAACCCGGGGAAGTCTTGCTCTCCGAAGATGCGTCTGGATGACTTCTGGTCCCTTAAACTGTGTCGGCCCTCTAAGGAGTACCTGCTCCGCCACTGCAGATACCTCATCAGGAAATACAGGTCTGCAACTCCACCACTGCTTTGTTACAAAAAAACTGCTGCTGTGTCTCAGAGATACCTCTGTACTGATGCCAGTTATGTGCTTATTAAGCAGTAGTATCATCCACTAGTCACCATTTCCATTAAATATTTAGTTCTTATGAAATGGTTACACAGTCAAACTAATTTCAGAAATAGGATGCGTCGCTGCTCATTCTAGTTGTTAATATGACTCTTTTCTGCTAGTCAAACGTGTCACTCTTAAGAGAAATGCTCATGATTTCATTCAGATGTGAGACAACATTTAGGAAAATGTTTCAATTCATGCTGATCATACATGATCTGACTGTGTTCAGGTCAGAAGAAGGAGCACAGTTCACAATGTTATCATCAGGAAGGAGTGTGTGTTCGTTGACTGTCGGCACACTATTTCAGTTATTTTGCTGTTAAAGATTTTATCGAAGAATATCATGTGCATGATTGGGAGCCTGTTTGATCATTGATTGCTACAGACAAAACACTTCCTTCTGATTTATTTTATTCTGATATATCACATTAATTTTAATATGTCATTTGGTACTTTGAAAATTTTATTAAATCCTATCCAACTTTATTTGTAAAGCACTTTAAGACAACCACAGTGGACCAAAGTGCTGTACAGAAGATTAAAAGCACAGTGAATAAAATTAATCAAAGCATTAACAAATGGTGCAGTTGGTGTTAAAATATAAGAAATTTTTATTTATTCACATGGTTTTCAACTAATTAAACAAGCTTCATGTGCAAGAGATTTATCAAGAACTTCATGGAGCACAATGTGATGCATGTCTGTTTTTCACTCCCTCTTTCTCTGCATGTTTTTTTTCCCCTTTTGCTGATGTGGCCTTTTCAAAATAAAAACAAAAATCAATCTTACTGTATGAGAACATCTGCAGTTTGATGTAGGTACAAAGAGGAGATGATGAGATTGATTGTTGTCTCATTTAACAGAATCTGATTAGTTATGGAAGTGTTCCAGCTATTGTAATAGAGGATAAGATACGAACCAAGTGGTTTGTTTTTTCTTTGCTTCTGTCACCATCTAGTGGGGGGTTGTAATAAGTGTAGCACCACAGTGTCCCAGTGATGTTGACTGTCCTTGTTTTGGGTCGATAAGGTTTGAAGAGAAAGCGCAGTCAGAGCCACTGAGTGCACTTAAGTACCTGCAGAACGACCTGTCCCTGACGGTGGACCACACAGACCCGGATGAGACCAAGGAGGTAAAGGATATTTGTCATGCTTTAACTTTTGGCTTTCACTTTTGTTTTATCTCTGTGTATTAAAAAGTAGCAAAAAAAAAAAAAAAGAGATACGAAATACAGAGTAGACAGAAGGAAAGAAATTGGGCAAGAAAACTGTAGATGGACAGAGAAAAAGAAACAGGATATGCAGCATTTTCACCCACTCACCAAAGACTAAACGGTAACAACTGTGAATATCTGTTTTTTTCTTCGATTTTATGTAGAAATCCCATTCAAGCCATGGCTGTGTTTTCAAATTGCAGATGTGTGATGAGAAGGTGGACTTTGTCCTCATTTGTATGCTGAGGGTTTCAGCAGCCACTGCAGCAGGCGTTTCTTCTGCTGTGGCTGTTTGTTCACCATCCGCCAGCTTTTAAGACTCACATGTTTGTGTTGTGCTTCAGTTCCAGCTCCTGCCCTCGGCGCTCTTCAAGTCCAGCTCCGACTTCATCCCTTTGGGTAAGAAGCTGTGGACGCCACTTGTGTACATAGTTTAATCAATGATTTAAAAAGACAATCTTTTGCATTTGTAGCTGTCATAATGGGATGGATGATGGTCATTTTATTAAGTCAGTAATTACTGAATGACTGAGAATGAAATTAGTATAATATAAGGTAATCATTTTTCTAGGAGTCAAAATGCATTCTGGGCAATACTGAAAAATGAAGAGAGTAATTTGTTGGAATAAGAGGTGGATGTTTAATATCTACACTAAAGTATTGGACAACTTGCACATGACACCTACAGGATCTTTAAAGGCATTCCCTCTAATGAATCCATGGGCGTTAGTTTAGAGTTCATCCTCCTCCCCTGCTCCAACAGCTTCCACTCTTAAGATTTTGGAGTGTGTCTGTGGGAATTTTTGCCCCTTCATCCAGAGGAGCGTTCGTGAGGTCAGATACTAATGTTGGATCAGAGAGTCTGGTGCACAGTCTCTGTTCTGGCTCATCCTAGCAGTGTTGGATGGGGTTGAGGTCAGGACTCTGTGAAGGCCAGTCAGATTCTTTTACATCAAACTTATCCAACCATATCTTTATGAACCTTGCTTTGTGCACTTGGGCACAGTCACGCTGGAACATGACTGAACTTTTCCCACAAAGTTTGAAACACAGGATTGTCTAAAATGTCTGATGCATCTAGATTTCCCTTCATTTGAGCCAAGAGGCCTCGGCCAACCCCATAGCACTAACCCACTGAACTTTACAGTCGGCACAACGCACTCAGGCAGGTTACATTTTCCTGACATTTACCAAACCCAGACATGTCCCTCTGAGGACCTTATGGAGAAGCACGACTCATCACTCCACAGAACACGGTCCATTGACAGCCTGTTTTACACCCCCTCAGCAGACACTTGGCATTATGCTGGGTGATGCCAGGCTTTCATACAGCTGCTAGGCCGTGGACGTCCATGCCGTGAAGTTCCTGGCACTGATGTTAATGCCAGAGGTGGTTTGGAAATCACTTATTGAGCCAGCAGAGCTTTGGTGACTTTTCCACACTATGCACCTCAGTACTCAGCAACCCCACTCATCGTCTGTGGTTTCTAAACACTTCCACTTTGCGCTAATGCTACTTGAATGACACGTGGAATGTCTGGGAGGGGATAAATTTCACATTCACTTGTTGCAGTTGTCCATCTTATTTTATTTTATTTTATTTTGCGCCTCACCAAATATATGGTATGTAGTGCAAACACCATGTCATAACGAAAAAAAGGACAATATACATTCACCAGTAACAAAATTCATTGAAAAAGAGGTAAAACCCTTTTCAGAAAGGCATTATCATGCCTGAATTCAGTCAACTTCTTTTTCACAAATGCTCAAGATAGACTTCATGGATACATGCTTTACGTGCTAAGGGGTGTGGCCTAATACTTTTGTCCATGTAGTGTATCTACTTATAATCTGGCTGGTAAATTTATATTTGACAAGAAACACGGTGAAGTTAATTCACAGTATTTAATGAACTTGAACTTCTAAAATACTGAGTAGTGTACAGACTATGTAAATGTACATATGAGGATGGCAAACACAGATGTAAAGGAGCTTTGGTACTTTAGATCTCCTTTCTTTGCCCTGTTTTCTAAAGTCAGGGTCCACACCTCTATAATAATCATACTACTCATTGTTATTCCAGACAGTGTGTGTGACGTTTGACGTGTTGTGTAAATGTGAAGGTTGAGGGTAGAGTGAACACGGTTCTTTTTCAGTTCCTTTCAGACTGTTTATAATTGAGCACAGTTTTGATTTAATATACAGTGCAGAGTAAAAGCAGTGAGTGTTTGTACTATCTGTTATCATTAACTGAGCTGTTTAGAGGAAAAGTCCAGTAATTTAATTCATCCAGTAAACAGTATTGTTTATGTGTCTGAAACAAAAGGATAAATAAAAATACATTTGTCCTAGTAGTTGTGCATTTACTTCTATGCCTTATCTATTTCTGCTCTCTGTCACCTTCTTGTCTTTCTCAGTTTTAACGTCTCTTTTTCTCCTCTTCCAGGTTTCTCTGACGTTGACCAGACGTACGCTCAGCGAACACAGCTCTTTGACACGCTTGTCAACTTCTTCCCCGACAGCATGACCCCACCCAAGGGCAACCTGGTAGACCTTATCACTCTCTAGCACCTCCCACCCATAAACTCACCACTGACTCACCCACTGGACTGACTGAACACCGACGCACATGCCCGATTGGATGAGGGAGGCAGAGAGTTATTTTTCTATTCCTGAACCTGCTTTTGGGATTTAACGTTATCTGGCACAGCCCTGCCTCCATCACACTGGCATCCTGGATCGGTAAATGTGAGGGTCGTAAACACACACAACCAACGCTGTGTTACTTTTTTTTGAAGACAAACGGCGGCCCGAGGTGCATTTGCTTTCACTATGGTATCACTTTTCTCCCCCTAAACACAAGACCCTTCTGAACTCTGCCAAATGTTGCTTATGTTTTTAAGTTTCCCCCTTTTGTCCCCTAAAAGGTTAAAGCCAAAACAAAGGAGTGCATGCATTTATAGTTATTTTTCCAGTTTTATTTTCCCTTATGATTCATGTGGAATTTAAAGTTTGAACCCACAACCACAGGCACTTGTGAACAATTTAGGTGCAAAAAACTATGAAATGATGGCCTTTAGTTCCAAGTTGCTGGGTTTTCTTTTTTCTTTTTTTAAGTTAAAACAGCATGACGCCCCATTGGCCTTTTAGCTAATTTTCACGATTTTTTCATGTTATGCTTTTATTTTAATGATTTGGTTTGCTTGCTCGACACACATGCCCCTATTTATGAACTTGACAGCCACAAAGATGCAGAAAAAGATGATTTTAATAGTATTGTAGGAACAATAGATGAACGTTTAATATATATATATATACATATATCTATATATCTGTTTAGGTTGGTTTTGGTTATCCCCTGTGAATCTGGCTGGTAAATTTATATTTGACAAACAAATAAGGCAAAGTTTATCCTTGATAATTAATGAATTGTAATTTATAAGTGGCTGAGTGGTGTACAGAATATGTAAATGTACATAGAAGGATTTTGAAGAGATGTGAAGGTGCTTTAGCATCTTACTGCTACTTTATTCTCCCTCATTTTCTAAAGTCAGGGTTTACACAGCTCTATAACTTTACTACTCATTACTTCAGACAATTAGTGTGTGGAAGTGTGAAGTTTGAGGTGTTTTTTCATGGGCTGTTTGTCCAAGTTTTTTGACAGGAGGATCCTTCAGCCTAATGGGTTAACAGCTGAACTCATCCTCATTCCCAATAATTCCATCTAAGTAGTTTGATCAAGTACACTGCAAAAGTCCAAGTTTATTTGTATCATTTCTAGTCAACATATCTCATTGCACTTAAAATAAGACATAATCACCTAAACAGTAACTTTTCAGTAAGATGTAAGAACTTTTTAGACAATAGATCTTGAATCTATTTAAATCTTATTTCAAGAAATCTTACCAAGATCATTTTCACTTGTTCCATTGGCAGATTTTTTTTTCCT
>JAPQRP010000005.1:39155891-39170246 GCA_037367295.1 Apogon hyalosoma | reverse complement strand
AATCTGCCAATGGAACAAGTGAAAATGATCTTGGTAAGATTTCTTGAAATAAGGTTTTCCAGATCTATTGTCTAAAATTAAGTTCTTATATCTCACTGAAAAGTTACTCTTTAAGTGATTACATCTTATTTTAAGTGTGATGAGATATTTTGATGTGAAATGATAAAAAATACCCTTGGTAAGATTTAGATTTTTGCAGTGCAGGTATTAGATCCCAAAGAGTTGTGGGGTTTTCTGTGAGAAGTGAGAAAAGGAAAAGGACAGGGTGGGAGCCTGCCTCCCGTGGACAGGACAATAGCCCAGGGTTGATGAGAATTTGAGCAGGATATTTGTTTATTATTGCATGAATTGTTTGTGTGAATAAAAACAGACTGATGCCTGTAACAGATACAGATACAGACGCAAGAAACAGAAATGAAAATAAAGCCAAATCTTACCTCCTGTCCATTGTTGAGAGAATACTGTAAAAACAACAGGAAAACGGTTATGAGGACAGTTCAGAAAAAGGCATCGCTGGTGTTCAAGTCTATATAATATTTTTTCAGGTGAAAGTGAATGTTATCACATCTTACCGAAAACATCTTTGGCTGAGGTGGGGGGATGTTGACGGTGGTGGGGGCGATTTGTGAGGTCTTGGCTACTTCTGTGGTGCTGCCGGACTCTGCTCCAGACCATCCTCCCATGGTCGATACCTGGGGGACGGCCGTCGTCTGTGTGTTCCTGGTTGGCTCTGTGGTTCCTGTTGCTGCCTGGTTGTGACTCGTAGCCGGAACAGTGGCTTTCTCTGTGGCTTTAACCAGGAACAAATGAATGACAAAGGTCAATCATACCATCCTCCTGAAACCCATTTTAAAGGTGATTTGATATTTATCTAATCCAGGGGTGTCAAACTCCTTTCTTCCAGGGGCTGCATTCAGCCAAATTGGATCTGAAGTGGACCGGACCAGTAAAGTAACAGCATCGTAACCTATAATTACTTTTTCTCTCTGTTTTAGTGCAATAAAAAACATTAAATTATGAAAATATGTACATTTACAATCTATCCTTTCACAAAAACATGTGAATTACCTGAAAAAACAACATTAACAATATTATGGCTCAACTTATCGTTTGTACAAGTGCATTACACACGATGTTACACAAAGATTTGATAAGTATAATATTGCTAAAAAAAGTTTGCAGTTTGGAACTAAAATAAGAACCATTTTTCATTCAGTTTTTCATTTGCCCAGGTCGTTGCTCTTCTTGGTAGTTCTTCAAGGTTCAACTGGGCTAGTTTTGCTTCAAAAGAGCAAACCTTGTCCAGTTGAACCTGGAACCTAGAAAAATGGAATTGTCACTGTTTCAAGGTTATTATGTTATTATTTGACTTTAGATCAAAGGTCTGAAACGTGCAGCCTGGGGGCCAAATCCAGCCCACAAAGGGTCCAGTCTGGCCCATGAGATAAATTTGTAAAATGCAAATATGACACCGAAGACATTAATCATTTTAGTTCAGGTTCCACATACAGACCAATGTAATCTCAAGTGGGTCGGATCAGTACAAGACTATCATAATAACCTATAAATACTCACAACTTCAGTTTTTCTCTTTGTAACTGTAAACATTTTCATGTCATTTTACTGTATTTACACTAAAACAATCCTTTCACAAAAAAATGCAAATAACCTGAGCCAATATGAACATTTTGAAATGTCTGAATTACAAGTTTACCAATATTCTGCCTGATAGTAAATGTTTTGTGTATTTGTTGATCCACTGTGATCTGTACGTTGTAATTTACATGTGTAAATGATAAACGGAAGCAGAATTTTGTTAAAATTGCACTTTCAAAATTTCAGTTTGTTCATGTTATTTGCATTGTTTTAAAAGATAGTTGGTAGATGTAAACATTTTCATGGCATACTTTTACTTTTTTCGCTCTAAAATATAGAGGAAAGTTTGGAGTTGACATTATTTATATATTATGTTATTATTTCACTGGTCCGGCTCGCTTCAGATCAAATTGGGCTTAATGTGGAACCTGGACTAAAAGGAGTTCGACACTCTTGATTGTTAATATCTTCAGTCTAAATTTTGCACTTTGCAAATTCATCCCATGGACCGGATTGGACCTTTTGGCAGGCCCGTTTTGGCCCCTGGGCTGCATGTTTGAGACCCCCGATCTAATCATATCTTGACTTTTAAATAAAGTTTATCTAGGTATTTTTTTTCCACCTTTATTCATCAACAGTCAATTAACATCAAATGAGAAAAGAAAAAAAATCATCTTGAGATCAGGCTTCACTCATCATGTACAACAACTATGAGACAATACAGAGGTACATCAGAAATATTATTACACAAACACTACAGCGACTGAGACCGTACATGAAAGAAGGAGTAAAGCAAAATGAAAACAGGGTCGTTAAAAATTGTAATAATTTAAATGAAATGTAAGTGGCAAAAGTACTCCGAACAAGATAGTCAGTAACTGGTGTCTATATTCTCAAAAAACGATGTAGATTTAACCCATAAAGACCCAAACATTCACTGTCGACCAAAAGCATCTACAGATCTAAAATGTTAAATAACTGTGATCCACTAATTCTATCAATCCATGTAAATAATTGGTGTAAAATGCAGTTTGTCGTCTTTTCATGGTCATCAGATATGACCCATTTGGACGTTCAGAGGCTCCGTAGTGAACGTAGAAACACCGTCATCTTCTACAACATCAATTCACCAGTAAAACTCATGGAGTTGGATCAATGACAGTGGATGGAGATGCTTGTTTAATGTTCAGTTATTGATAGATATCGTTGAAGAAGTTACTTTTCCCTCACTGTTTTCTGATTTGATCAAATAACCTTTGAATTCACTCTGAGCTTTTCTGAACATCTGCATGATTTTCACTGAAAAACGCAAAATTCTGAGGATAATTTTACAATAAATGCTGATCAGTCACTTGGAGAAAGACAAAAACAAAAATCATTTGGAAGTTGGGACATAAATAGCTGTGGGTCTCTAAGGGTTAACTGTAGGATTTGCATGTAAAACTGGAGTATCTGCTTTTTTTGGACAGTGTTTAGTTGATTTGGACTAAGATTTCACACAGTAGATGGTAAACATCTCTTTTCCTCTGAAGTGTTGTCCAGTAGAGTGTGACTGTTAACTACTGATGTTCAACATTAAGCCATACACTGCAAATCATTTGGTTCTTACCAAGATAAAAAAACAAAACAACAACAACAAAACAACTTAGATTTAGAAATGTTAGTGTGATAATCTATCATGTTTTAAGAGTTAATTTCTTATTTTAAGTGTTCATATCTCTGTAGACATGCTTATTTCTGGATTTAATAATATTAATTCAAGAAATCTTGTCAAGTGAAATTATGTTGCTCCATGGACAGATATTTCACTTGTTTTGAGTACATTTTTCCTCAGATTTAGTGTTTTTATCTTGTTTTTAGACACCCTTTTTTGCAGTATGAAGACCCTGTGCTACTTTTGTAGCAGTTCCAATATTATTTTTTTCTAAATTAAACCTTTCTGAAGTGATTTATCGCCATTTATTCTAATATCATCCTCTGTGTTTTGCCTTTTTTCAATAACAATCTGGTATTTTCCTATATTTAATTCACTGATCATGTAGATGTTCATAAAAGCTCAGATTAAAGTTGACAGTATTATATCAAAAACCAAGGAAACAAGAAAACAATGACTTTTTCAGCAAAATATATAATTTACTGAACATAAACCATCTCCAGCCATTGTTATTGATCCAACTCCATGGGTTTTACTAGTGAATCAATGTAGTAGAAGATGACAGTGTTTCCATGGTAACTACGCAGCCCCTGAACATCAAATGGGTCACATCTGATGACCGTGAAAAGATGTAGAACTGCATTTTACACCAATTGTTTAATAGCATCAGTGGATCAATAGTCTAATTCTAATTCAACTCTAATTTATGAAAAATTGTAGTCTTTTATATCATTTGATTTTTTTTTTTTTTAAATTTAAGTTTTAATCAAATTTTGATTCATTTTCTCTTTTTTGCGTGTTTTGCCTATTTGCTTGGGGAGGTATTTATATGAACCTTTTTGGCTTCTAACCTCTCCTGCACAATGGTGTTACTTGCATATTTCTTTTTTTTTCTTATTGTTTGTAATGTGTAAATAAATTAATAAAATAAATAGGTGTTAAACACTTTAGTTCAGTAGATACTTCTGGTCGCCGGTGGATGTTTCGGGTCCACTCCATACCTTGTTTGGGTCTGTCCTGCTTCGTCATGGAACTAATAGTAGTATCGGTCACCAACTGACCCACTGCTGTAGCTGGACCTGATGAGGCCTTTGTGACTATAGTCGTCCCCACGTTCCCAGTATGTCCTGGATTCATCGTAGGTGGGTCGGTCTTAGAGGCGGTCCCAGATACAGACGGCTGTGAGGCCTGTGTCGTGATAGTCTGTGGCGGTACCCCTGAGCTGCTGCTGCTGCCGCTGCCGCCGCTGCCGCCGCTGCCAGGTGTGGCTGCAGCTGTGTGCGTGTTCTTAGCAGGAGTGGGTGTAACGGCTGCAGGGTTTGCACCTGCCTGAGTGGGTGTGAGCTGGGTCCCACTACCGGGCACTGTTGCCGGCTTGTTTGTGGTGGCGATGGCCTGTGGTCGGGTGGGGGCCAGTGTTGTGTCTGCAGGCTTGGTAGTAGCTGGACCCTTGGCTGTTGCGGCTGCTGCAACGACATTAGGAGTGGAAACGATGACTGAGGTGACTGTTGTAGGTTCATTTTTTTGGACAGGTCTGGTTGTCCCTCCAGTCGGTTTGTCTGTCTTGGCAATAGTTGGCACAGTCTCTGATACACCACTATTAAGCAGCCCAGAAGTAGAATCCTGTCCTTCAGTTGAATGCACATGAATTAGAAGGCCTGCAGAGGAAAAACACATGGAGGATTAAAGACAGCATACTGCAAAAACTGTCACATTCATCCATTCATCCATCCATTCAGTCATTCATTTCAGTTTATTTATTCTGAGCAAGTGAGTGAGCATTCCTTAACATGAATGACCTGATCACATGGACAACATCAGGTCATTTCAGTCAAACAGCGACATGTTTTCAACCTTAAACAGCTGGTTAGTGACCTGGAGTAACACTGGTGTTCACTGGAGTGGGGTTGATAGTCCTTTTACCGATTTACACCCAAATATTTGCTCTACTTTTTTTTAATTTTTTTTATCATCATTATTATTATTATTATTATTTAACCTTTATTTAACCAAGGGGGGAAAAAAATCCCTTTTAGATTAAGAACCTCTTTTTTAAGGGAGTCCTGGCCAAGAGGCAGCATGAAATACAACACACAGTTACAACATACAAAAATTTACAGGACAAAACATGAAAAGTTAGTCTCTCGCACTTTGAGTTTGGATTTAAAAGTATTTAAGGAGATCAGTTCAGTCAATTCCTGTAATTAAACCAAAAATTCCACATATTCCCTAGCAGCCAGTTTTCTGTTTTGTCTCCTTTGGCTCAGGACAGGTTGGTTTATAAGGTTGTTTTTTGTTTTTGTTTTTTTTTAAACTAAAAACCACTGAGCCTGGAAAACTATATAAATGAGAGTGATGGGAGAAAACAAAACAATAAAGATATGAGCCATAAATCCATAACACTGAACTTAAAGATACTTAACCCTTTATCGGGCAAGTGACTATTTTTGGCAATGTCCTCAAATATTAAATATGGGGCCAATCCTGCGCCTCAGTGAGGTCCAGAGGCATGTTGGTTTTTTATAACATTATAAAGTGATTCAGAGAGATTTTATAGATATTCTGAAGCTGTAAATAGTGAATATGAGTGATTTTTGTCAATTTATGACATTATAACAGTTGTTTTATTGCATGTGTTTACTTTTTAGCAAGTGCTGCGCAGATGTTTTAAAGGCAAGAGAAGGTAGATGACGATGTCTAATGGCACACTAAGGTTGAAATTGTGAATTTCAGAGTATTTCAATGAGTGCCCTATAAAGGGTTAAAGCTCCCTTTCTACAGTCGACGGACCTGTATTATCGAATATTCATTTTCTGTGGGTTCGTCACCGCAATCGACACAAGTAAGGGGACAGAAAATTTGTTTATTTCTGATTTTGGTCTGAGTTCCAGTTGCAACATCGACCCCCGCTCCTGGATTCGCTGCTGTTTTGACAGCCCCTGCTCTCCTTCTTCATCACTGGGTCTGCATTCACAGTGACCTGAACAGGATGTCACGCACAATAAACTCGGAGGCACCACACCCTCCATCATGGCCTTTTTCTTGTGCCCTTTGAACAATTCTCGTTTGACTCCAGGGCTAGAATACAATGGCGCCCGCCTCGCCCACGCAGCCCCCCTGCTCCTGCACACACGGACGTCCACCCACCGACAGCACATCCACACCAGCGTACATTCAAGGAAACACATGAACTCATAGAAGACCATATTCCCTCCTGGTGATGTCATATGTTTATTATTCTCCTTATTGTGCTTTCGTAAACCTGCCAGACTTCTTGACTTTCTTTTACTTCTCATCCTAAATTGCATGAAAATATCTTTGTCTTTTTTTCACATTTCTCCACTTATCTTTACACTGGAAAAAATCTAAATCTTATCAAGTGTATTTTTCTCATTTCTAGTCAAAATATCTCATCACACTTAAAATAAGACACAATCACCTCAAGAGTAACTTTTCAGTGAGATATAAGAACTTATTTTTAGACAATAGATCTGGAAAATCTTATTTCAAGAAATCTTACTAAGATCATTTTCACTTGTTCCATTGGGAGGATTTTTTTTGCTTAATTCAAGATTTTTTTTTGCTTAATTCAAGCAAGCTGAAAAGTTTTATTTTAGGTGTGATGAGATATTTTGACTAGAAATTAGAAAATACACTTGGTAAGATTTAGATTTTTGTCCAGTGCATCCTAAATTGCATAAAAATATATTTTTCTTTTTTTGCATTTCTCCACTCATCTTTATCAGAACACACATCGATGACTGAAAAACAAAACCTATCTGCAAAATGCACCTTTTAGAGAAAAAAAAAAAACAAAAGTGCTGTTTTCTTGCAGACTACTATTTGGTGATGTAACTTTTTTTTACTATATTACTTTTTTACAAATAGTATCCTGCATGAAAACAATATATTTAACATTTTCTCAAAAAACTGCATTTTTCAGATCGGAGGTTTTGTTCTTCACCCATTGACATAAGGCAGCGGGCGACCACTTCTGCAGTCAGGGTTCATTTACACCCATCAAGATCTTATTCTTCAGACACCCTTTTCTTAAAAAAAAAAAAAAAAAAAAAAAAGTATTTGTAGTTGCTCCAAACAGCCACACTTAGAGCTACAGTTGTCAGTGTGAATTGCACATGATTACTCTTAGTTGTTCAAGTCATGAGCTTTTCCGCCTCCTCTGTAACTCCTGCTGTAAGTGCATGCAGCATTAGGACAGTGTCAGGAGGCAGTAGATAAGAGTGTGTTATGGTCAAGTGGAGGGTGGCAGAGCCAAGCCTGTCCTGTCTCTGTCTAGCACAGACACATCACTTATCAGCCTGAAACCTGCTGTTCTAAACACCGTTAACAAGAGAGGATGGCTGTCAAAGCTTTCCAATCAGAGGGCTGTCTTTGATTCAGATGAGTTGTCCGTCTACGTAACATGTGGTCACGCTGTTCGGACTGTTTTGACACCATGCAGGAGTTTTTTTATCCGCCTAAAAAGGAGGCGCAGTGTTTGATTTGCTGCAAAACAAAAGAGATTGAGTGGCTTAGTGACAGAGCTGTAGAGCGTCTTAACCCATAAAGACCCAAACATCCAAAAGCCTCTACTGATCTAAACTGTTTAATACCTGTTGATCCACTAATCCTATCAATACATGTCAATAATTAGTGTAAAATACAGTTTATGGGTCAATATATAATCAAGGGACTTTTTGAGTTCCCTTTAAAGGGTAACAGTTGACAGGTATAGTTGACATTTTTGCTGTTTTCAGGCCTAAAATCAACATAACTATAACACCCCATGGCATTTTTACAGATAGATTCTTCTAATTATCCTATATACAGTTGAGTCAAATTGAAATTAAAAGTTATTTATAAACATATTGTAGTAACACTGTTGACATAAGAGTGCGAAAAACACACACTTGTCTCACACACTACCTGCACACTTCCTTCAGACATGTTTTTGTAATGGGTAACTTAGGTGAATGTGATTTCTCGGAAACAGATACAATTAGTTATTTTCCATATAAAATTTGATATATTGGCAAAAAAGAAATATCTGTCATGATTATCTCATCTTAATAAAAAGAACACAATCTATACAATTTTTGAATAAGCTCATTTTATTATTGTTTAACTAATTAGAAGGTGGTTGTTATTAAATCAGGATGGTTGTTCAGTTGACATTTTAGTATATCTAGCCATTTATGAATTATTTATTAATATTTTATTAATAAGTGATTGTTTCCCTAATTAAATAATTACATTACATGATCATAATGAACATCATAATGAACTTTTTTTTTTTTTTTACTTTTTGTAAAGATGTATGCAAGATAAACCCCATGGACTTCAAAAGTCCCTCAGTTATTTATTGATCCTTATCATCTTTTCATGGTCATCAGATATGACCCATTTGGACATTCAGTGAACATGGAAACTCCATCAACTTCTAAAACATTGATTCACCAGTAAAACCCATGGAGTTTGACAAATGACAGTGGGTGGAGAAGCTTGTTTTTATGATCAGTTATTGATATATTTTGTTTGAAAAAGTCACTTTTTCTTCAGTTTTCTCTGTTTTTTATAAAATAACCCTCAACTTTACTCTGACTTTTCATGAACATCTACATGATCAGCAAATTAAATATAGGAAAATACATGATTTTCACTGAAAAGGATAATATAATAAATGGTCATAAATCACTTAAGAAAGGCTAAATGGAGAGAAAAAACTGATTTGGGAACTGACACAAAAGTAGCACTGGGTCTTTATGGGTTCAGTAAAAGACATGAGTGAAATATCTCTGAGGTCAGTGAACGTGGCTGAAGATCGCTGTCTCCTCCAGGTGTGGCGTCTTGTTTGGTGTGACCCCGCTGACCTGAGCTGTCACTGACGCATCTGTTTTTTAGCGGGCGACAGCACCCGCTGATCCCACTGCTATCAGTACCGTGGCTGTTTTTACCTCACCCACACATTCCTCACCACACACCCTCCCAAAAACACACATTCACACACACTCACACATGGCACCACCTGTACTCTGTCAAATTAACCCACGTTGACTCCCACTAAACTAGTGCACCCTGTTTACTTCACCTTCAACTTTTTACAGTACTTGCAACAGAAACTGCATAAATAACATTAATCTTATTACTTAAGAGGAATGGGAATGATGAATTGTAACTCCACACACTTCTTTTAAAAGCTAGTAGCTACGGTAATAACAACATAAGATGTGCATTAAGCTACTCACCTACATTTTTTTTAACATTTGTTCTAATGATCAAAAATAATATATAATATTAGCACTTAGTTTCCAAAGCAGCAGCACTGTAATACAGATTTTATGCATTCCCACATGCATAAAATCTGTTGTTATAAGCCCAAAGTAGGACTGTTCCTGTTGGATTCACTAAGCAGGATAAGTGATTTCACTGAATGATATCTCGCCATTAAGAAATATTTATCTAAATGTGTTAATGTTATTTCTACACAGCAATATTGGTCTGAGACATTTCCCAATGGAGCAACTTTTGATGTAACCTCCATCATTTTATCCTCCCCCAGCCCCAGAGAAAAGTAAACCAACACTAACAAAACTATTAAAACTGCAAGTAAAAAGATGTTGCATATTTTATCTGAAGTGAAGCAAATGAACTATAATGCAGAACTTGCTTTACCTTTCTAAACCATTATTATTAAACTATTGTTTTGTTTGATAAATGAATTATGCTACAGCCTTTACACAGAAATTCAGATATATAAATGCAATTATGGACTCAAAAGTAGTTACATAGCTGTTAAAAATGTAAATACAGTGAACTGAGTATATAATATGGTGTGTACAATCTTTTTTGCAAGTTATATCCCAAAAGGTGCAAATGCATGTTTTACTGTCCCTTCTATTTAGCCTGATCTCAATCTTAATATTGAGAAGTTGCACAATGATGCAAGATAAAGAAAAATAGATATTTTGCCTCAAACGCATTAAAACTGAAGTAATGACGTAATGTAAGCAGTAGAAAGTATACA
The DNA here is from genome assembly GCA_037367295.1 of Apogon hyalosoma. NCBI lineage: Eukaryota > Metazoa > Chordata > Actinopteri > Kurtiformes > Apogonidae > Apogon > Apogon hyalosoma. The sequence goes on along the minus strand of JAPQRP010000005.1, from coordinate 39,159,972 downwards.
TTTTTCTTTTGAAATGTACAAAATAAATGAAAAGTTGTCAGATTCTTGAAACTTAACCTGAGTATGGTAACAAAGTATATGTATTTTGTTGCTTCAGCTGTTGAGTATATTGTAAAATAGTGCTTGAGCTGCAGCTTGTGCGTAGTGAAGACCTACAACCTAAACCAAGACTGGAGTGTGTTGAGACTGAGACAAGACCAGGACTTTAACCCTGTGAAGCCTGAACCATTCAATCACTGACAGAAAATTCCAGTTCTTTGAAACTCGAGCCTTTATTGGTCCTTCTGAACAACCGAAAAATGTTTTTTTCAAATATCAATTTCCATGTATGAGTTTCAATTTTGTATCATATTTGATACATCGGGTCTTAATGCTCAAATATTATTATTTCTGAACAAACAAAAACATAATATAACACAAACATATCTAACAAATTGGTAATTCCTTTTCAAAACTGGCAAAGTTCTGCCTCCTTCCCCATTAATGACAATCTTGTAGTGTCACTGGAAAGACCTCAGGTGAACAAATTTCTCCCCCTGGTGGATTATCCATGTAGAGCATGTATCTAATTATGTACATCAGGTTTATAAACAAAAAAAATATCACGCTGATCATGTAGAGGGCTTCAAAACTCATGTATCAAACATGATATGTTTGGTGTTATAGGGTTAAGACTGAGACCAAAACCAGACATGGGCATTATAGGAAATATCAGTCAATCATCAGTTCATTTTCTTGCCAGAACGCTGAAGTAACAGTTCTCTTTAAGGTGATTACATTTCTAAAAGTGTGAGTGAGTTTCTGGGCTGGAACTGAATCAACAAGTGGCAAAACATTATATAACCACAGGAAATGATTCAAATGTAAAAGCTCTGATGTTAAAATATGTAAATTCGTTGATGTAGAGTCCACGGAGTGATATTCCTGAAGTTGTGAGCTTGATACAAAATCCTGAATCCTCTTTGTAAACCCAAAAGATAAGACAAAGATGTTCAAAAAGAGGCCATTCTCAAGTACTGTGACCACTTAAAGCATGTAGTAACATTTGGCTTTTTCCGTTAAAGAATGGACTTCATGGAACCACAGATAAAACTGACTGTAGCGCTGTCGTATCGTCGTCTGGTTGTGTTGTTTGTCACGGTGCGACCTGCTCTCGGGACCTGAGGGCCAGACAGCAGAGGGTGTGAGAACCGACCCCCCGTCCTTTCCCTGGCTCCTCTTTCAACTTGGCTCACTTCAGAGAAAGGAAGCAGCTCTGTTGATTTAGGCCCAGTGATTTCTAATTTTGCAGTTTGTTTTACCTGAATGGACTAACGCTGGTCTTGTGCCAGTTGTTTTTCTGTTGTTTTCATTTTTACACTCCGTTTGGTGCTCATATGTAACCAGCTGTTCATCAAAGCTGTTTATGTCAGTGTCAGCTCTGAGCCATAAGCAAAGCCTGTAGGCGCTGTCGCACTGAACTGGACAAACTTAACTGCACTTCTTCCTGTGTTTATCCTATACTATGAAACCAGCAGCGTGTCACTTCCTGTATGATACAGAATTAGCCTGACAATCAGCGACGAGTCCAGACGTAATTACGACAACTGAAAAATATCAGATGAGTGGTGTGCACAATGATCCACCTTAAAGCATCTACAGGGCCAAAGTGTTTAACCCTTTCATGCATAGTGGTCACTACAGTGGACAGTTATTCTGCAGCTGTTCTCTTGTATATTCATGGGTTTTGTTATTTTAGTTCCATATCAGCTAACTCAGTGGACGCTTATGCATCATCCCATTCACTGACATTTATGCCGTTACTGTAAATTTGCTGTTCCTGACAAACCTGATCTGCAGTAACATGTTTGAGTGAAAATCAATTGTTATTTGTTAGACAAAAACTACCATTAGAATATTTTAAAATGTGGGAAAACATCAGATTAGCAGCATTAAAATGTTTTTGCTTCATTGTTTTCATCTCATTTTCTGATATTGGGTTTTAAACACGTTTCTTTACTTGAAAAATTAAATGCGTGGATATTTTTGTAATTTCATGAAAAAAAACCTCAATCGCAATTTTTTTTTTCCATGCCTAGGGAGGAATAAAAACACTCAAGAAAAAAAGTCTTGACTTGAGGTTCTCGTGATTCATGCATGAAAGGGTCAATAACTTTTTAACCACTAATCCTGTCAATACAGTGAAATAAGTCAGGTAAAATGTTGTTTATCATCTTTTCAGCAGCATCAAATGTCTTTTTCAGATGCATCCATAGTCTCTGTAGTGACCGTGGAAACACTAGCATCTTCTGCAACACTGATTCACCAGTAAAACCTACGCAGTTTGACAAATGATAGTGGATGGAGACACTTGTTTTTGTGTAGAATTAATAATATGTTTTGCTGAAAAAGTAATATTTCTTTCAATAACATATGAATTTACTCTGAGCTTTTATTAACAACTACATGGTCAGTAAATGAAAAATCGGAAAATATGTGGTTTTCACTGGAAAAATAACAGGAGAGAAAAATCCATTTGGAAGTCACCACAAAAAATAGTCCTGGGTCTTTCTGGGTTAAATAAATTCTATTGTTGCTCTGTCTTCTAGATGCATAAGTAGGCCGTATAATGTATAAAATCTATAAAGAAATGTGACTGTGCAAAAAATGTTACTATTGTATATAATATACAACTACAGTCTAGTAAAGGAAATCCATAATTACACTTAAAGTAAATAAATATAACCTGTAGTAACTTAACTTGTTTTGGTCAGGCACAAACAACCATCAGGGACACAGGTTTCAGGGGTCAAAACCTGCCCTCCAAAGGGTCCAATCTGGCCCATGGGATGAATTTGTGAAATACAAAAGTTAGACTGAAGATATCAACAATCAAGGATGTTAAAATCATTCTAGTTCAGTAACATTCTATCATAATAACCTGTAAATAATGACAACCGCAAATGTTTCTCTTTGTTTTAGAGTAAGAAAAGTAAAATTTCACAAAAATATTTACATTTATAGACTAGCCTTTTACAAAAACTGTGAATAACCTGAACAAATATGAACATGAAATGTCTTAAAAGAAGCACATGGACTTCTAACGATATTCTGCCTGTAACTGAATGTTTTGTGTATTTGTAGATCTACTGTGATCTGTATATTATAATTACATATGTGTAAATAAATAAACTTAAAGCATAATATTGTTAAAACTGCACATACTTTTTTTTTTTTTTTAAAGAATTTTCAAGTTGTTCATATTCGTTCAGGTTATGTTTAAGTACAGTTTGTAGATGTAAACATTTTCATTACGGAATTTTACTTTTTTCACTCAAAAACAGAGAAAACTTTGGATTTGACATTATTTATAAATTCTTATCTTATTATTTAGATTATTTTACTGGTTCGGCCTGGCCCACTTTATATCACATTGGGTTGTATGTAGCCCCTGAACTAAAATGAGCGTGACACCTCTGATCATGGAGCAGAAAAACTAAAGGATAAATAAAGAAAAAGCGTCAGTTTGCATTGACAGTGCTCCCCTCTCTGTCCTCCCCTGCTGTTTGGTTCCAGTGGGTGTCGACCCCACCCTGCTCACTGTGAGAAACACCATCAGGGTGGAAGGGGTGGAGACTTGTTAAAGGCCCCACACAGACTGAAGCAGCGGAATGAAAATGACTTGTGTTAACTCATTGCAGCTTATGAAAGGATTCCTTAGAACAAACTCCAGAGAAACCTGGGAACCTGCTGCAGGAACCTGAACACAACAGCATCAGCGAGGTCGACGTGATGCTTTGTGTTAATGTCTGGCTGATGTTCCGTCTGTTTGTCAGTCGGTTTTAGATCCATCCCCTGCCTTTAGCACAGTGTTTTTCAACTGTGGGGTCGGGACCCCATGTGGAGTCGTCTGGAATTTCTAGTAACTGATAAAAAAAAACAAAAAAAAAAAAAAACTTACTAATAAAAAAATACATGGTGAGTTGAGAGAGACAATCACAATACATAAAAGACATGATAAACTGTGCAGCTGAAACTGAAGCACTGTGGTACTGTTTATCTGTCAAATGTTCAAACTGAAGCACTGTGGTACTGTTTATCT
>JAPQRP010000005.1:39137340-39153155 GCA_037367295.1 Apogon hyalosoma | reverse complement strand
AAAATTAAAAATGGAGAAAGAACATTATATACATAAAATACTAAAAACAGCACACTGTAGGCCTAATTGTTCAAAATGATGTATTCATACTCAATACACATACATTTTGCACAACGTCTTAAGGATAATTCTTCCACGGTTTCATGATTTTATTTGTTTTTAAATCATATTAAACTGAATCTTTTGGATTTATTCAGTCAAAAAAAAAAAAGAAAACTGAATTGACTAAATTCATTCCAAAATGTTCGCAAAAAAACCTAAAAACATCGCTAAAGAAGTGAAAAGAGGTGACTGACTGACACTGGAAGGATTGAAGAAGAGATTTTATACATATAACTGTATTTCCAATTATTTATAGAGGCTATAAAATGCTTGACCCCTGCAGCTAATTTATAAGACATTGACAAAGAAATAAAAACAATGTGTGGGATGTTTATGGTAAAAGATAAAAACTAAATCCTCCCCAAACACAGTCTCCAACAACAACAACAACACACACACACACACACACACACACTACCCAAAACAGGACAATATATTTATTAAAATAAGAGTGATTTCAGTCTTATATTTAGACCAAACACCCTCTGTTGACCATAACGTATTCAGTTTGCAGAACTTGCATGATTTTTAATTCCTTTACATCACATTAAAGTGAATCCTTGGGTTTTATTCAGTCAAAACATGGTGTGAATAATCCAGTAAATTCCTCCTGACGTCGGCCCAGAATGACATGACTTTAAAGAAGCTGCAGTATGTTGAGAAGGCATTGGCTGATTGTCAAAGGAGATCAGTTTCCTGTCAAATGATGAACCCATTAACAGCCGGAGCAGATGATATCAGTGCTGGAGCTGGCTCTCAAACTGAAGGAACCGTCATAGAAGATGGAGGACAGATCTGTGGGGTCACGTGACTGGATGGAAAACAAAGAGAACTTGTTTCTCCTGCACAGATCTGACGTTCTTCCTCCGATGTTCCTTTTACTTTCAAGCTCTGTAACGTACACTGTGTGGACAAAAGTATGTGGACACATTGAATTCAGGTGTTTCTTTTCTATCAGGGGTCTGGGATACAAAACAACAATAACATAATATAGTTTTATATTGGGACAAATATCATTGCATTGGTTAGTTTGGTTTAAATTGTTATCTTTGTTTATAAACTATATGGACAAAAGTATTGGGACACATCAAATCTACAGCTGTCAGATGCCCTGCCAATATTTCCTTAAAGTTTAATGGGAGATTTTTCTTCCTCAGTGACATGTGAAGAAAGCAGATGGTTAGATGTGGTAGAAAGCTACTATTTACAGCCAGAGCGCACAAAATATTTTAGAAATTTAGAGGCAGAACTTTTAAAATCATAGTCATGGATAAAAAAAACTAAAAAAAAAAAAAAAAAATCAATGTTGAGATGAATTAAGTAAAAACCATCTCCGAGGCATTTTAGAAGCAAAGATAATTTAAACCAAACTAACCAATGCACTGATATTTATCCCAGTTTAAACTATATTCTGACATTTATCATTATCGTTTTGTATCCCGGACCCCTGTTAGAAAAGAAACACCTGAATTCAACGTGTCCGCATGCTTTTGTCCATATAGTTTATTTCTACATCTAACCCAGGTCAATCTTGTCATCATTTTATACATTTAAAGCCTTGAAAAAAAGCCTCTTTCTTTTACCGCCTCACAGGGCGGTAAAAGAAAGAGGCCCCAACAATGGGGCTGACCCTGGTGCACTTTCATTGTGGGCCGACCAACAGAGGAGGGGACGCCTGCTAGGACGTCAAAAGAAACCTCTGCCGCCATCGTCGCATCTCACAGGAGGAGGCGACCTCAGGAAATGCAAAGCCGCCTCTTCGTTCAGAGCAGACTGAGGGAAAACCGGCCCAGGAGAGCAGCAAAAGACCCCCAGAAGAGGACGGACACATCGGGCACCCCTACTTCTGATTAGTTTTTTGATGGTAGTCGTTGTCCCACATCAGTCAGTGGACCACGAGGTCAGTTCAGCACATTTAACATCAACTCCAAGGGGATGATGTGTTATGGTCAGAACAATTTTCCTGCATCTCAGCAGCTCTACTTCAAAAGACAAACATTTAACATGAAGGCGACAACATTCAGGGCCCGTTTCATGTTTAATTTCAGTATCAGCTGATGTGTAAGTTAGATCTGTGTTCTCTGTCAGGACGCGGTTGGGGTCAGGCTGTCAACGTTGTGGCTGGCTGTATGGGAAGAATAACGACAGAATTACAGATACGTGAACTAACCGAGGCAGGGAAGCAAGTCTAATGAGGACAAACAGCAGGTGAGGAATCAGAAATGTCCAAAAAGACACAAAAGGAAACAGTTTCCGTCTGAAGTAACCCGATCAAACACAGCTGCAAGAGGCAGAGGCTTAAAACTGATCCAAGCTCCTTTAGAAATAACACATTTAACAGACGACCATCCATATGAGCCTCCAGGACAGATTCACCCGACCGGTCTTTCTCCAAACCCGTGCTCCCCGAGTCCCTGAGCCGAAGACAAACATTCACCTTTGTCAAACAGCAGCAAGGTCAGACCAGGAGGCGGTGTGTGAGGCGCTAAACTGAGGTGATTCCCAACCAACATCTAGTCTGGGAATGTCCTGTCAAGGAGCCTTTAGGGCACATGTGAGGGTGGAGAGAAGAACAGTCCTTCAGTTCCTTTTTTCATAGATTGAGGAAAGCCCAGCCACATAAAGACATTGGCCTCTTCCCTCCCCCTAGTGGTGGAAAGTGGGATAACAGCATAGGAGACAGAAAGGAGGGGGGAAGGGAAGCACAGAGGGCTGTCTGCAGATCTCCGCCATTTCGCAACCGGATTGTTTACTGACACAGCATGGCCATTGCGGCAGTTTTCCACTAGATGGAGAACGTAGGGGGTCTGGAGGCTCATGGATGGGGAAATGGGAGCTGCTGAAAGGAGCTCCAAATGTCAAGCCAAAGCTGTGGAGCCTTGAAAAACAGACATATATGGCTGCAGACAGAAGGCTGCAGCTCAGATCGTCCGGGGCACTTGTTCCAGATCTTTGAGGCCACAAAATAATAACCACAAACGGCATGAATAGTTGTTTCTCTCGTGCCGCTCGTTCAGGAATTCACTGTCCTGGTTATTCACCGAGGCCTCTACATGATGTGAACCTGATGTCTGAGCTGACATTAGCACTGACCTATCTTTAGATCTACAGCAGGAGCCTGAAAACAAGTCAGAGCTACCTAAACAAGTACAGACGCCTCCTACGACCTCAGCCCCGTGAGATGAAACCGCACTTTACACAACCAAAGACAACAACGGGGAGGTTCTTGAATTTACATCCTTTATATGATGCACTATGTGGACATGTTGAATTCAGGTGTTTCTTTTCTAACAGGGGTCTGGGATACAAAACAATAATGACATAATATTGTTTTATACTGGGATAAATATCACTGCATTGGTTAGTTTGGTTTAAATTCTTATTATCTTTGTTTCCAAAATGCCTCAGATATGGTTTTGACTTAATTTCTCTCAACATTGATCTTGCTTTTTTTTTTTTTTTTTCATCCAGGACTTTGATTTTAAATGTTCTTCCTCTTAATTTCTACAATATTTTTCATGCTCTGACTATAAATAATAATTTTCTGCCACAACTAACCATCTACTTAATTCACACTGAGGAAGAAAAATCTCCCATTAAACTTTAAGGAAATATTGATGTTTATATCTCATTTTATCGATTATTTTGTCCACTGTTATTAAAGTTATTGTTTACAGTTATTGATTTACTTGTTCTTTTTGTGTATCATTTTGTTCATTTTTACTCATTTTGTTGACTTTAAGGAAATATTGATGCTTATGAACTATATGGATGAAAATATTGGGACATGATGTGTACAGCTGTAAGATGTCCTGTTCATGAGGATTTGAGATAAAAACATCAATGTTTCCTTTAAGTTTAATGGGAGATTTTTCTTCCTCAATGAGATGTAATGAAAGTAGATGGTTAGTTGTGGCAGAAAATTATTATTTACAGTCAGAGCAGGAAAAATGTTTTTGAAATTTAGAGGAAGAACATTTAAAATCAGTCATGGATAAAAATAATAATAATAATAATAATAATAATAATAATAATAATAATAATCAGTGTCGACAGAAATTAAACGAAAACCATCTCTGAGGCCTTTTGGAAACAAAGATAATTTAAACCAAACTAACCGATGCAATGATATTTATCACAATACAAAACTATATTATAACATTTGTTGTTATTGTTTCGTATCCCAGACCCCTGTTAGAAAAGAAACACCTGAATTCAACGTGTCCACAGACTTTTGTGTATATAGTTTATGTTATTTAGATCTTAGCATCACACGTCCAAATGAAAACAAGTCATACAAGATACTCAATTTACAGACATAAAACAAACAACAGCAGCATCTAAGAGGCAAAAGGCACAAAAATGACCAAAACTGTGAATATTTTATCGGTAAAGAGTGTCTAATTAAGCTTCAGTTACCATCAGATTGGCTTTTAATGCAATAACTTGAAGTGTAATATTCCTGGATTGTAATATTTAGAGTTGTTTTACATTCTCAGTTTACATGTCCATAATTCTAGAGGCCTGAGGAAGTCAAACTAAACTGTACCCCACAGGAGAAAAGCAAACAGTGAATAAAAGTCTAAAAAAAATTGCTAATTATAAGCAGCAGAAGTCTTTTAGTCAAGTTGCATGTATTGCTGCTTAATACTCGATGGATCATTGAGTTTTTCACCTTTTCATGAATCAGTTATCTGAAAAAACTAACCAAATTGTTAAGATTGTTGTTAATAAAAGAGTAGGAGTCGAAAATAAAATGAATGCTTGTTCAATCAAAATTATTTATTGAATTACATGATGAAATCTGAAAATAAGATGCTAAAATGTTCAACACAATCTCCCTGTACTTTCACTCTAAATATCAGGATTTGTTTCTTTCCCTTTAGTTACTACTGGCGCAAATTGTGGACCTTCAGGTTTGGAAGAAAACGTTGTCGGCATTTTCCAAATTTAAAAAAAAGAAGTCAAACTGTTAGGTACACCAAGAAATGAACATTAATGGAAGCAATAAATAACAGCCAAATGTAATAAAGCAGTTAAAGAAATGGAATGAAAAGTGAATGACTCCCTCGTACAGGCTTGATTCTGTATCTCTGTCCAAATAAAAACCATCAACCCCTGCTCAGAGGACCTGATCCTGCTGTTGGTGAACATCGCAGACTGAAGCACATGTTTTGTGGCTGGTGATCAGTCACCGCTGCCTCATACTCTAGTATATTTCTGATCACAGCCTTTGTTGCACATAGAGCCAAAAAGCAGCCCCCTGGGAGCTCATTAAACACTGACCATGAGGGATTCACTGAGACAGAAGAGGAGAGGAGAGGAGAGGAGAGGAGAGGAGAGGAGAGGAGAGGAGAGGAGGATGGATCCAAAAGCAAGCCTGAAATCTGGACTGGTAGGGAGGGTTTTCGGACTCCTGGTCTCCTGGTTTTGGAAAATAACATCTGATTTCTTGTGCTGAAAATGCAGCTGCTGAGCTAAATCTCCAACATCAGGATCAACACGACACAAATCTGTTTGCTACAGAGCTGCCAGAAAAGACCTCCAGATAGAGATAGAGATAGAGACAGAGCTCTTTGAAAAAGCCAGGAAAGCAACAGCAGTCGGGCAGCGGGGAATGCATCTGACAAACTGAGAAAGCAGCTCAACAAGACACCAACTGATGGTAAGTTTAATAGAAAAGGGCTGAAAGGAGCTGTGCATCTCCTTAGACCATTCAAATCCAATCAAGGGTGAAGAGTCTAAAGCCAACATGTCTTTCCCCTTGTGTGGCTCCAGGAAGCATCATACCTGCTTTCTTCTCCTGGTCTCCTCCATTGAGAGGAAGAAGAAGAAGAAGAGGAAGAAGAAGAGGAAGACGAGTGTGTGACAGTGTGTGAAAGAGAGAGGGGGGGTAGAGTGGGAAGAAGGAAGAGAGAGAGAGAGAGAGAGAGAGAGAGAGAGAGAGACAGAGACAGAGAGAGACAGAGACAGAGAGAGAGGGAGCCAGAATGTGTCGAACAGATTGTTCCTCTTTTCTTTTTCTTTCCCCCGCATGCACATTCACCTCGCTGGTCACGTGACCTGGTGGCTCCCTCTGTCGGTCCTCCTCTTCGGAGGGTCTCCACGGAGCATGCTCAGTCAGTTCAATCTGTAGCACCACTCCACTTCTTTAAAAGCCCAAAGACCTCAATACCACGGCAGACACGGCACCGTCTGAGCCGCCACGTTTAACACTGATCTACTATGGATCGCAAATGTTCCACAAGGACAAACACACCACAGTGACTCACTGAGGTCCAGGAGATTCTGGAGCCAGATTTGATCTCCTGAAGGACTAGAATTACAGCGGTGGAATACAGAGGAATACTAAATACTTAGGGCTAACATCCAGACATTTCAGTAACTGATTAGTTATTATGGGAATAATTACATGGTTTTTTCTGTTTCCTTTTATGCCACCATATCATTTAAGCCATAAACAGCTCTGAATATCCATTATTAAGGCATTTAGGTTTAATACACAAGAACTGCACAGGGCAGATATAATAGAATATAAAACAGACAACCTCTAACAGACATTCCAGACAATGAACCTGTTTACACACCAGCCCCTTTTCCACAGTATTTCTGTTGCGGGAATATTTCACCTTCATTCTGGAACGACATCTGTGTAAATGAAACGGTGGATCATTTGCTCTGACCTCTGTAACACCTCTGGAGGTAGTAACAGAGCTGTGATCCAGGTGGAACCATGATTCCAGAACGCTATGGAAAAGGAACACCTCTCGTTCCGCAACCAAGGTGTCATTTTAATGATGTATTGCGTGTGCGACCCCCGCGCCGAGAGGATTTAAAAATGTGTGCGGGCCGAGTACAGTAAAAAAAGCCTATCAACGCAACCAGAAAGATGTGGAACTGAGGAGACGCCGAGATCCACGAGCTGTTGTCACTTCGGGCGGAGGACTCCATCCATGCTAACATTTGTGGAACAGTGAAAAACTCTGGAGGGGTTCGCAACTCACTATAATATATAAAGCGCCAACGCAAAATCAACTGCAAAACCAAAAACCCGCGGTCCGTAAGGGTAGATTGTCCCATGCAGGGCGGACCCAACAGTTTGGCATTTCTCTGAGTACCACTGTATCCCTACCACACGTCCAAAATTCTTAGAAAACACCAGATAAACTTCCACAATGGTTGCAGGCTCTTTGTTGGAGCCCTGCTTTCATTGTGACAAATGCATCAGACACCGGTGAGCGGTCATTATGTTTACCTATACCCGACCTCCCCCCAAAAAAAATAGAAAAAGCGCATTTGCATGATTCACGAGAGCCTCATTTTCAGGTCGGAAAAGCCAGATTTCTGGATTTATCCGGAAGAACCACACCCCTGGATGATAAAAAGTTCTACATAATCTCCCTGTACATCCACTCTATATATCAGGAGTTGTTGCTTTCCCTTTATTTGATACTGGTACAAATTGGGGACCTTCAAGTTTAGAAGAAAATACTGTTGGCATTTTCCAAACTAAAAAAAAATGTAGTTATAATGGAAGTCAATGGGGCATTTCTGTCCACAACGGTAACTATCTGGTACTACAGAAAAAACACTAATGCAATGCTAATGCTATTCTTTGACATATCCAAGGCACTAATCACAAAGTCCCATCCCCCAAAAATGTATCATTTGGATTTTTTTTTTTTTATTGTGCTTTTTTGTGGGGTTAAAATCCTAAAAATTGTTGAATGTTTGGTAGTTTTGAGGACAGGTGAGGTTGCTTAATTTATTCATTAAAAAAAAAAGCAAGAAAAATATTGATGATTATTTTATAGCAATGTTTTGTGTGTACATTTTTGCCACAAAGGTAACCAGAGGGTACTAAATTTGAGGAGGGCACAAGGGTTAATCTAACCTTTAATATAACTTAAACATTCACTAATGGGGTGTGAATGGTTATATGAAGTTTACCATTTTATCGTGTCAGTTAGCTCTTAGCATTAGCTCACTTCTGACCCCTCATGTTCCCGCAGTTCTGCCCCTTTTGTCCAAATATGGTCACTTCTGGCTCCAAAAAGCCCACACGGCAACAGCCAAGGCATACACTTCAGTAGCTTCAATACAGCAGGCGTTCTGTACATAGTTCTTCTGCAATTATTTACAGTCTATGAACCAGTTGGTTTGTACAGATAACTATAATCTCAATCTGCTTAAAAATATCACGATCAAACATTACGGAGTAACTGTGCCCAGCCTAAAAGCTAAAAAAATACTGTCGCAATAAAAGTATCATATAAATATTAATCTCTCATTGAAATATCGCTACACTTTTAAAAAACAATGACCTTGTGTATGAATTTAATCCATTTTCTGTGGCTACGTTCAGACTGCAGGTAAATGTGGCCCAAATCTGATTTTTTTTACCCATATGTGACCTGTATCTGATCTGTTAAAGACAGTTTGAACAGCACAAATCCGATTTTTTTTTCAAATCTGACCCAGGTCACTTTCATATGTGGTCCCAAATCTGATGTATATCTGATATTTTCTAATGCAACTTCAGTCTGAACAGCCAGGTCTCATTTATCCAACCTTTACGTCACTGACATACGACAAATGTCAGAATTCTGCATTCAAGGAGTGTTACTTCCATGAACACACTGTGTGTCTGCATGGTCACATATTACGTCAGGACCTCTTCTGCACATGTGGGTCACTGCAGAGTCACATTCAATTCATACTCAAAACTGATTAAAGTTGCATTTAATGTGTAATATTAATCTGCACACAAAAAAATTGGATTTCACCCAAAAAATCTGAATTGTCCAATAAAACCTGCTGTCTGAATGTAGCCTAAGTTAAACGGATTTTTAAACAGCTGACGGCATATTTGTATCATTTCAGGAATTCACATTTTTAATTTTACCACATTTTACTAATAATTGTTCTTATTTTAGCTGAATTAGATGATTTATATTATAATGGGGTTTAATTATCTTATTAAATATAGAAAAACTTAATTATATGAGATTTTTAGTGTTTGCAGAATCAAGCGTTAATCATCATTTCTTGTGTTTTCTCAGTTATATTATGAATGACGCCTTCACCGCATTCAGAGATTAAATAAAGGTACTAGTAACAGTAATAAATAATTTAAAATACAGTTTGGTTAAGTTAATGGAAACATGAATGAATCATTTAAATTATGACCTTCACAGACTGTCACCGTCTTGTGTTTCATGGTGTAGTTTACTCTTTCCTGGTCTTGTATGTATGTTTGCTTGTTTCTTCTGTGTATTTGTGCAGTATTTATTTACTGTCTGTTTATGTACATGGAGCTCTACTTCTTTCGGATGCCGTCTGATGAGAGCTATTCCAATGTCTCTCTATTTTTGTACGAATGTGATTTTACCACTTCTGGGTTCTGGCTGGTGATTGGACAAAAGACCCCTGAAGAGACTTTACTGTGATATCTTTTGTGGAGTCTGACAGTTAAAAGATGGAATTAATTGAGTTTAATTGTTACGGGGAACAATCGTTTGCTGTTGGCTGAGCAGCATTTACAGTATGAAAGATGTTTCTAATATTAGTGCCAATCTTTATAGTTTAAGCCACATCAAACACTGAGGATTCAACTGTTTAACTGACTGAGAGGAAAATTCATGTCAAAAGACTTCAACGGCACCAAAAGGCAAGAAACATGGAAGAAAATGACCAGCGGTGCTCAGGATGTCAGTAAGGCACTGAGTGTTTCCCATCATGAACAACAGGACGTACCAATTTCTCAACAGGAGGGGGTTTTGTCTTTGGAGAGCCACAAACCATCAGCGAAACACAACCTGCCAGACGACACCAAAGATGTAACATCACAGAAATGACAGAGCAGGTGTAGCAGAGATTGGCCAAAAAAAAAAAAAAGACCGTAAACGTGACCACAATAAAACCAGAGAGGAGCAAATAGCACTAAACCACAGTGATCCCTGTCAGATACATATATTTATGCTACACTACATGGACAAAAGTCTGTGGACATGCTGAGTTCAGGTGTTTCTTTTCTAACAGGGGTCTGGAATAAAAACAATAATGACTAATGTCAAAATATAGTTTTATATTGGGATAAATATCATTGTATTGGTTAAATTGGTTTAAATTATATTTGTTTCCAAAATGCCTCAGAGATTATTTTTACGTAACTTCTCTCAACATTGATTTTGTTTTCTTTTTTATCCATGACTATGATTTTAAATGTTCTTATTCTAAATTTCTACAATATTTTTCTTGCTCTGACTGTAAATAATAATTTTCTACCGCAACTAACCATCTACTTTCTTCACATCTCACTGAGAAAAGAAAATCTCAAATTAAACTTTAACCCATAAAGACCCAAACAGCCATCGTCGATCAAAATCATCTGCTGATCTAAAATGCAATAACTTCTGATCCACTAACACCATCACTATGTTAAAGTATTTGATGTAAAATGCAGTTATTTATCTTTTCATGGTCATCAGATATGACCCATTTGGACGTTCAGAGGCTCCGTAGTTACCGTGGAAAAACTGTGATCTTCTACAACATTGATTCACCAGTAAAATGGAGTTGGATCAATGACAGTGGATGGACACACTGGGTTTATGTTCAGTTAATGGCATATTTTATTGAAAAAAAAAACAAACTTTTTCTTCATTTTCTCTGTTTTTGATATAATAACCCTCAAGTTTAATCTGAGCTTTTATGAACATCGAAATTAAATACAGGAAAATACCCAAGTTTCACTGAAAAAACCAAAATACATTGGATGATATTACAATAAATTGTGATAAAACACATAAGGTTGAATAGATAGAAAACTTCATTTTTGTAATTGCCTCAAAAGTAGCACTGGGTCTTTACGGGTTAAGGACATATTGATGTTTCTAAACTATATGGACATAAATATTGGGACACATCATGTCTACAGTTGTAAGATGTCCTGTTCATGAGGATTTAAGAAAAAAACATCAATATTTCCTTAAGTCAGAGCACAAAAAATATTTTAGAAATTTAGAAGTAGATGTAAAATCATTGTCATGGATAGAAAAAAAAAAAAATTACAACCTATGTGATATGATGACTTACACAAATATACACACCACTTTTAATTGGTGTTAACTGGCGTGTTATCTGTACACATTATAAGCTTTCCGTGTGTATGTTCACGACGTGTCAAATACCATGCACTGATTGGCACGCAATAAAATGGCATTGAGTAAGACGTGAAAGGACGAAAATGCGTACGTAGCACACCAAAAGCCATAAGAACCGGTGTAACATACATATATGATTTCATGAGATCAGTCTCCAACAACAAAAAAAATAAAATCAATGTTTAAAGAAATTAAGTAAAAACCATCTCTAAGGCATTTTGAAAGCAAAGATAAAAATTTAAACCAAACTAACCAATGTAGATATTTACCCCAATAAAAAAACTATGACATTTGTCATTATTGTTTTGTATCTCAGACCCCTGTTAGCAAAGAATGAATTCAACTTGCTCCAATATTTTTGTCCATATAGTGTAGCAAGTGTAGTAGAAATTAGAAAAAAAAAAAAAAACAGTAAATGTGACCACAATAGAACCAGAGGAACAAATAACACTGAACCTCAGTGATCCATCTTGGATACATATTTAAGTTATCTAAGATGTCACTTGGCAGAACGAAGCGCATTTCCTCAGGAATGCAGATGTAGTCGCTGCCTTCTCCCGTTTCACAATTACACAGTGACAAACAGCCAAACATCGACATACGAGCTCCGGTTTTACCCGCTTCCATGAATGAGAATACTAAAAGGCAGGACAATAAATAAGGATAGAAGAACTGAAGCAATAATATGGGTCAGCGGGCATTTACTGAGGCGTTTAGTGGATACAGACTGAAGAAACACCTACAAGACACAAAAAGGAGGCCATGCATATGTTAAACCATTCACAATAACTCAGAGCTGACGACAACGTCCTGCCACATAAATACTCTTACACAATAACTGACACCTTCTATTATCGGACTACACGTAGCGCTGTCATTACAGAGGCTTTGTAACTGCAGTTACATGGAAAATATTCATGAATCAGTCTAATTCAGGGGTGCCAAATATGCGGCCTGTGGGCCAAAACCGACCCGCCAAAGGTTCCAATCCGGGCCACGGGATGAACTGGAAAGTGCAAAAATTACACTGAAGATATTAACAGTCAGTGGTGTTGAACTGGTTTTAGTTCAGGTTCCACTTACAGACCGATTTGAGCTCAAGTAAAACAATAGCATAATTACTATTGCTATAGTTGCTGTTTGTTGCACAAATTAAAACATTGAAAGTAAAAATGGAAAACAGAATGGAATAGAAATGATATTGAAATTTAGGGCTATGTTCAGACAGCAGACAGATTTTTTGGTGAAATCTGATTTTTTGTGTGCTCGTTCATATTACACATTAAATGCAACTTCTATCAGTTTTGAGTCTGAACTGAATGTGACCCTGCGGTGACCCACATGAGCAGAAGAGGTCCTGACATAATACGTGACCATGTGGATATGTACTGTGTTTACGGAAGTAAGTATGTTTTTCCCGGCGCTCCTCCTCCTGGGATGCAGAATTCTGATGTTTGTCGCATTTCAATGACATAAAGGTTGGATAAATGCGACCTGGCCGTTCAGACTGAAGTCACATTGCAAAATATCGGATGCGTATCGGATTTAGGACCACATATGAAAGTGGTCTGGGTTGGATTTAAAAAAATTGGATTTTTGCCGTTCAAACTGTCTTTAACAGATCAGATACAAGTCACATACGGACACAAAAACTCAAATTGGGCCACATTTGCCTGCAGTCTGAACATAGCCTTAGGCTGCCTACATACTCAACATGCACAAGCCATGTGAGCGGGGCATTTCCTTTCATAGTCAACACATTGAATACATGCGAGCCGGGTGACACATAAAATGGAATGCATCACTCACGCAACTGGAGGTAGCTGAGTCAGGTATAGTCCGGGTGTCAAACTGGGTGATATTCAGATCAAAGTGTCTACTGAAGAAGGGTGTATTCTGATGTTTGCTGCACCGGACATTTTCAGGGGAGAAATACCACGGTAACTCGACCGATTCACAGGAGAATAATCACATACACAGTCATCGGTAACGTTTGATCGGAACTCACTGAGCCAGTGTCCCTTTTTATTACTGAACATCCTGTTTAACCCTTCAGTTTAAGAGCACAAAGAACACACAACAGGTTGTAATATTTAACAATGCTGATTTTGAATCGGAGACGCAGCGGGTGCATATCGAGGCACTGGCATGGATTCTGCGGCTTTGTGCCAGGGCATCCGGGGCAGCTGCCGCAGAATCCATGCCAGTGCCCATATGCTCTCTCTTCGTGCCACGGGTGCCGCGGTGGTATGGCCGACCTCTGAACTGCAGCAGAGATGGAATCAGGATGGGGAATTCCAATTTCTTGTTCAGCCTTTGCAAATTCTAGAAGGGGAAAGGTATTTCCAATATTTCTGAATGTCTGCCTCCAACCTGCTGGCTCCAGTGGCTCGCTTTCTGCCGGAGACGCTGGCGAGTCACTGTCATCTTCTTCTTCTGTCAATATAACGTGTTAAATTAAACTACATCGCTTGCGTATTACCCCTGCCGGTGACGTATGGTATTACACGTGTCGCTGCGTCATGTAGCAAAAAAATGGACAACACATTTTGAGACACAAGCATGCATCATGGCAGCCAACGCGTCGCAATGCATTTGCATCTGTGTACCTTTGCGTTGACTATGAAATGGCCATGAGATTTCTGCTCATTTCATCTGACAATTTTTATACAATTGAATGGAGGTAATTCTATAAAATAACTGCAATAAAACTAATAAATAGTAAATATTAGACACTTTTCAGATGAGGACATATGGAATGGACTTACAGAGCTGCAACAATGATAATTTTTTTTTTTTTTAAATGGCAGTTTTTCTGGATTAATGCCATAAGGCTTTCCATCAGGATCTATTTTTTCATATGTAGGATAGATGAAAATAGATGACAATGTTTTGCTGTTTAAAAAAAAAAAAAAAGACAAACATATCCTTTTTAAATGTACTGATTTCACCAATTTTTTGTTGTTCCTTGGTTTTTATACAATGGAATCAGGTAAAAATCTTCAGGGTGTGTACAGGTCGTTGATGAAAACAGCTCAGGGATGAAGAACACCTATTTTAAAGAGGAAACCATTAACCGGGACCATAATATGCAATCAATAATGAATGGGCTGTTGTCATCATACCATTGCCATTAATTACCATAAAATAATCATAAGGAATTCCAAAATCTGTGTGTTTTCAAGTTCTTCTAGTAAATTGTCTGTTTGGTTTTATACACCTCAGGATGAAAGCCCTTACATAAACCTATGATATTAAATGTTAAAATACTGTTGGTTGAATATTAGAAGTTAAGCAACAGCTGGTGACACGAATTCTACTGCTTGGCATCATTAAACTACCTGTTAAAGAAAGGAAGTAAGCGGTGATGAAACATGGAACTGAATGGAATGGAAATTATTCTATTCATTAGTTCTGGGTGCTGTGACTGAACGTTTGTATCCCTGGTATTTCATGGTATATTACAGTATTTATTCAAACTGCCTCCTGAAAGTCAATGACTAGAAAAATGCATCGGTTGAATGTGGTCTGCTGAGGCCAGTGTTTGGGCCTGTCCCAAAGTCCCCCCTTGGCAACTAGCACTCGTTTTGGAGTCCACTCGTTTTTGGAGTCCACTTCGGAACGGAGTCGCAAGTGGTAGGGATTTCTACCGACACAATGGGACACCGACGTCATCAATAAGTGACGAGGCTGCGTATATGACAAGTCTTTTCTTACACGTCTTATACATCTTTTCTTATACACTATCATCAACATCCCACCATTTTTACAACAAGACATTTGACTATTATTGTGTAAGGGGACTTACAAAATTTGTGAACTCGAGTTAAGGTGGCACAGTAATTACGATAGTCTAAAAATAACAAATGTAACATTCTAACGCGACATATGTTTTCGTTTGCAAAAAAGTAAGATGTACCATCAGATAGGTAAAGAAGATTGCTATTTGAAAAGAAAACTTACATTTGTGTGATTCCTTTCCAGCTCCTGTTGCCATGTTTACCATTTGTTTACGCGGGGAAAGCGGAAGTGTTCGCAAAGCATTATGGGCGGCAAATTCTTCCCCTTCGTCTGAAGCAATCGTCGCAAGTCTGCATCCAAGCTGACTCCATTCGAAGGGGCAGAATGTCCACTCTCGCTCGATGCTAAAGAGAAATGGGACACCCTACCCCTCCGAAACATGACTCCAAACATAGGGATAGGGACGAATTGTAGGGCCAAGGGGGGACTTTGGTACAGACCCTTGGTTTTTTCCTACTGTACCTGAACACAGCACGATAATTCTAAGACAGACAGTACCTTATCTGACAGCTGTTAACAAGCAGAGTTACCTTCTGACAGTGAAGGTCAGTGAGATGAACTCATGAGTTATTTTGTGAACAGACCTCCACTCTTATTTACTTAGTTCATACCAGAGCAACAGGAATGACCCATTAGAGGAATCATAAATACACTATACGGACACCTTGACTCTTTTCTAACAGGGGTCTGGGATACAAAACAATAATGACTAATGTCAGAATATAGTTTTATATTGGGATAAATATC
>JAPQRP010000005.1:39112421-39137240 GCA_037367295.1 Apogon hyalosoma | reverse complement strand
GCAGTAATCTACACCTGGCTTTTCTGCCTCCGTCCATAATAATATACATTATATAGACTAAATGTCGTCTAAAATTATTGTTTATTTGCAACATAGTAGAGCAAACTATTACAGGATCAAAAACCAATTAACTTGAGCAAAAAAAATGTCTCTGTTTTGAATGTCTAGGGTCACCAGAAATTTGTGATGTTAAAATGGGGTTGCGAGCCAAAAAAGGTTGGGAATCACTGGTTTAGCAGAACCATAGTCATATTCAAACAGGAAATGACCAAACAAAATGTGTCAAAGATGATGACACTGACCCAGCAGGTATGAACACACCTCAGTTCTACACAGCGTTAATTTACTGTGATACTAAAATATTCCATTGCATAAACATGAAACTGTCCAAACATGAGAGTTTTATCTATGTTGTCTGTTTACGACGGGGTATTTTAATATCTTTATGAAGTCAATTATCAAGCCATTTTAACTCAGTTAGTTGATTAATTGGGATTTCATTGTCATTGCCCTACATCCAAAACAAAATAATAATAAAAATAAATCTCATCAACTACATTTTCAACACTTTTTCACACTTTACTTATCATACATGCCATATAAAATTTTTCCACATCTGTTTGAAGTAAAACATGAACCTGGACCCAACTCAAATAAAAATAAGAGTGACTCTGCCTGCTGTTAATCAACAAATCAAATATTTTTTGTCACTTGTATGTGTGCGTGCAAGAAAAGAAAAAACAATCAGATGGGATTATGTTCCTGAAAAGATCTTATTCATGAAAATAAATCACATTCCACAGTGAATTTAAATGGGCTATCAAATGATTATGAACGTTAATAACACAATTGCACTACAATACTTGAATTTACCAAAACACTTCTAAAAGATGAATAAACTATTGCAATACTTTCACTCTCATGCCTTCACCTTCACTCTGGCAGATACATCGAATGTCAACATGAAAATAAATAGACTATAGTATATACTACCTACTCTATAAAAGAAGTCAAATGCTGTTTTTAATTTTGTTTTAAAGGTAGAATTAAATCCCTGTTTCAGTACCATGGATAGCGACACAAACACTAACTTTAGAAGAAAAAAATAATAATACCTGCTAAGATAAAAGCCTGTGATTCAAGCTCTGCCAGTGAAATTTTAATGTTGTTGGTGTTTCAGACTGTTCCCACATTGCAGCGTTTGCCTTAGAAATATTTTATCTGGTCTACTGGTGATTTCACATTCATCACTACTGGGGGAAGGGTTACATGTTGTCGCTGTCAGACATAAAAAATAATAACCCCATTTCTCCTGGAAAATTATGCCCAGACATCAGGTGTGTAGACAAGTTTGACAAATACATCGAGGTTTGTTGCAAAATCTATAAAAGTCCATTGATTATCTAAAGGTGCGATCTTCAACAGCCATATCTACAGAGACTGAACAAATAGTAAATAGCTGATTAGTCACAAATTCATTGATGTGACTTACCAATATGGAGAATTTAACTGTATAATCTGTCAGCATAGACCTATACAACAGTAAATCTACAGCATTAATGTCTGTCTGACTGTGCACAGCAGCCTGCCGACCCCCGGACCCCGACTCTAAACTGATGCTCGTCTGAGCGTGAACATGCACCGTGTGCGCCAAACAGAGGCGAGTAAATAAATAAATGTAGCTGTCGCTCCAATGCGTCGGTGGGACAAAGGTGCCCTGTTAGCTTGGTGACAGCCCACACAAAGGCCTCGCTGGCCCCACGTGCGGCCATGCAACGATGAGCCCCTCCCTCACCACGAACCCATGCTGCAGCCACAGCATTTTAAGGGTTCAGTGGCCCATCATCCCATTGAGAAAGGCAGTTCAGCTCCCTGTGGGACCAAGGGTGGGTGGGGTGCGGGTGTAGAAGGGGTGAGGAGGGGATGGGAGGGGTCTTTGCTTTACAATTTGAGCTCCAGTGAAGGGAGGTGAGGAGCTGTGAATGTAAAAACACTCGGCGGGGATAAAAGAGAGACAAGTGAAAGGGAGGAGAGAAAGAAAGAGGGGGTGAGGGGGGAGAAAGTAAAGAGGGGTGTTAGACGCTGTAAATCTAACGGCCTCATGGAAATGACTGACCACACACACACACACACACACGCACACACACACACATATACACACACATACAGGAGAGCCTTGCACACATTATCTGCAAACAACACACTCCCTGTCCTTGGAAACCAGACTGGTATGTGTGTTTATAAGAGCTGTGGGGTGTGTTAATGTGAAAAGTTCAATGTTAGACCCCCATCCCTCTCCCCACTTGCAAACTTGAACAGGAACAGGGCAGCAGGACCTCTAAATAACACATATTTTCTCATTTAACTGGTGTTTTTGCTGTACTTGACGAAACAACAGCCTCTCTCTGTTTTTCTTAAATCTGAGAAGTGAGAGGAGTTTGTACAAAGTGATGAGGTGGATGAAAAGAGTGCTGAGACAGAAAGGAGCACACAAACACTGCGCGGACAGTGAAGATGAAGGGAGGTGAGGAATGGGGAGATGCTGGACCAAAGAGAAAAGGAGGAGGAGGAGGTGAGTGAAGGTCCACAGCGGTACCAGCCACAGGCCTGATTAATGAACACCTGGGTGTGCAGCGTGGCATGCTGCGTGAAGGGAGGGAGTGCGGGGTTACGGTGGAGGTGAAGGAAAGCTGCGTTTTATCTGCACTATCGAACAGTGATGAAACGCTCAGCTTTACAGAGAGCAGAGGTTCCTCCCTGAAATGAAAACGCCATCCACATGCCAGCCATGCCTCGCTTTTAAAAACAAGATCCGCAGCATCTGGAGAGCTAATAAATCCTAAAAAAAAAAAAAAAAAAAAAAAAAGGGTCTCTCAAGGACCTAAAGGGGTCCTTGAGGGACATTGGGGATTTGGAGTTTCACAACCGAACCTTGCATTTAATTATTGAAGTCCATTAAATAATGCCTGGAAATAGTTTCGATGCTGTTTTTTCTCTGACAGATCTTTTATTGGAGTTTACTTTAAGGGGAAAACTTTCTGACTGCCACCATGATGAGTGTTCAAGACAGCAAGCACACAAATGATTAATTATCTATACCACAGAGTTGCACTGATGCACTATGGATAAACATTCAACAAAAAAAAAATAAAATCAATATTTAATGCATTATTAAAACCCAAACCAGCTTTTTCAATTTAATGTTTTTTCCCCTTTATTAAAGTGTAAAAAAATGAAAAGTTCTATTATTTTAATTCGCATTGCATGACTTCATTAATGCTATCACCACACTCACTGATGTAAAGATACCTTCCTCAGAGGTCACTTCAGACTCTATGTTACATTTGTTTCTGTTGAACTCATTCAACATAAGTGGGTGGAAACTTGAACTACACATTCAACTTAAATGTTACACATAAGAAGTTACATAAGTTATTGTGCTGCCAGTGATGATGGATTGGTCATTGTTAGAGTAATAAAAATAACAAAGAAAGCTTTACTGTGCGACATATCATTGAAATCATTCCAGTTAAACAAATATCATTTGTGCATTCAAGGCTCAGTTACACAGCATAATGTCAAAGGAACTAACATAAACCAAGGTTTAATATGAGCTGTCATTAAACCAAGCATATAAATCAGATACCAGAGTCCTTGAGCCCTGAAGTTTTTGCATGTTTTGAATTAATGTGTAACATGAAATTGTTGAGAATTCTGTTAAAAACAAAGCAAACAAAGCTTTCTGCTTGAAACAAAGATATTATTGCGATGCAAAACTATTTTAGAAATCCTGAAGGAAATCTGCACTTTTCTCCACAAACCAGCTCAAAACAACAGCCGAGTGGGACAAGGTGGCTCAAGGCCGTCTGCTGCCGCCACACCCTCCTTGGGAACTGGGATGTTGATAAAGTTTTTTCCCATCTATTGTTCTCCGTTCTCTCCTATGTGTGGTGGCCAATGCAGATACCAGACGAGTGCCAAGCAGGCAGCGTCAGCCGCTGGTGTCCGGACAGGCCAGGAACCCCGACTGGGTGTTATCTTGTAGGAAATGGACAAGTCATGAACCCGTAAACGCAGATGAGATGGTCTACGTATGGGGTTAGGAAGTCCTGGACAGGACTGATAACTGATGATGCTCCTTCTTCCTTTTCCAGATACACCTCCAAGTGCTTTTTTAAACATTGAGATCAGCATCACACTTCTGATCAATCAGTTCTAGAGTGCATTTTTCTGTGATTTGAGCATTTTGACCATTTTTTTCCACAGCTGACCGTTAAACCTGAATATGACCACCCATCCAGCTATAGTCAGGAAGTACAGTGCAGCTTGAAATCACCGAAACATACCATCACAGTGCTTTTTTTTTTTCCTATCTGCAACTAGTGAGAACATTAATGGAAAAGGAAACTCCAGTTTAAACTGAAAAATTAGAGTTGAACAAGTTACTGGTGAGATCACTATTTGTTTAGTCTCACCCAAGAAGCACAAGGTGCCACTGAAAACAGGAACAATAACAAAATACATCCATGTTGAAAGCTCTTGAACACAACCTTCCCTTTAACAACCCATAAACTGACTGATTGCTCAATATTGATGTTTTACAGTCCTAGTCGTGGCCAAATGACACAAGTTTTGTTTTCATAAAATTTGCTTCCAGACGTTTCTGAGGGACATTGAAGAACAAGTAGAAGCATTACAAAGGTTTTAAAGAAACTTAATGGAAAATAAGTCACATTTGTATTATTCCCAAAACATCTGGCACTGACTGTAACAAACAGTACAAACGATAGGAATGATGGATTTGCTCTTCAAGAATTCATTCATTCATTCGTTTTCTGTGGCACTTCATCCTCAAGACAGCCATGGAGGTGATGTGCTTATCCACCAATTATATAAATGGATTATTTGCTTAAATGTGATTTACAGTATTTACCATTGATTTCTTTGAAACCTTTGAAACCTTCTAATTGTTCTTCAATGTCCCTCAGAGCACCTGTAAATTTCAAAATGTAAACAGTTAAGTTTGCAAAAATAAAACTTGCGTCATTCCCAAAACTTTTAGCCATGACTGTACACTCTGAATATGACATCATTTCCTCACAGGGCTCTCTTCAAGAACAATTAAATGAAAATTATAAATGCATACAATGAACACACCTGAGCCCTTTTAAGAGTGTGTTAACAGAAAAACAAAACTTATGTTGCATGTCTAACTTCCATAACTTTTCTCAGTTGTTTAATTTTAAATAAATGTTCATACATAAAATAATTTTGTATCATCTCAACAACACAGTAACCACTTCCTGCTCAGGTCACTGCCCCCCCATTTAACAACCGCACAAAAATGAACCCACATGTGGAATCAAATAGTGTTAAGACATGAACACCCAACAGCAATAAATGATTTCAAATGTAAAAGGTAAAGGTGAAAGGATTTATTACATCTAAGTGTTTAAACTTGAGAAACACATCCTTGGCTCCAGAGCACGAACATCAACTTGCATCCTGACGTATGCAATTCAGGAAGTGTCAAACATCTCACAAAACACCGCAAGTAAACTGAAGTTACTGTGCGTGGACGTCTAGAACAGACTATAAACTAACGCTGAGATGTTCATGTTCAATAATAGCTGAGACGTAATTAATTCAGTAAAGTGCAGCCCATGACTATGTTTCCAGCAACACAGTTAAATGCCCCCCCCCCACATACACACACACACACACACATGCACGCATGCACACACACACACACACACACACACACAGGCATGGTCACACATGCAGTGCTGTAGGCTTTTATTTTTGTAAAAGCGCTGACAGCCTTCAGAGTGTATTTTCAGCCTGTGTTATGCATTTTTTCTCACACAGTGAAAAAATAAAGGCGAGTGGGGCAGGTGCAAATTAAAGACAAAGGCCTTCTTGGCCTCTCGGCGAGGGAGGAGGACAGGGGTGCACTTCATTATCCAGCCTCTTCTGTTGGATGGACGTCGCTTATTGGACGACTGTGTGTGTGTTTTATTGGAGGGGCTGGGAAACATTTGGGACCCGTCAACTGAGGAGTGGAGGGGCAGATGTTTCAACTGAGTACTATTACAAATGATTATGTCCTCTCAAGGCAGATTTATTTGAGCCTGTTATTTTAAGTACGCTTCAGTGCTTTACTTTTTCTGTATATTGTGTGTAGATGCATTCACAACCATTTGCAACAGATGTGTATTTTTATTTATCACACAGCATAAAGAATGTGGTGTTCCAAACATCATCACAGCTTCTGTCAAACATGAATTTGAATTATATTGTTATGCTGAAGTACTTTAAGTTAATTTAAATGGATTTACACTTCAGCACTGGGCATTTCAAGTACTGTCCAACTTCACACTGCTTTACAGATCAAGAAACAAATGCTTTATGGACATACTTGACCAAATATAAAGTTAAAATCTAATATGCTAATACACAATTTAATTACACAATTTAATTACACAATTATTTGTTATTTATTTGCTTTTTCCTGCAGAATCGTGCAAATGTTTACCTCTTCATGGCTGTAACAGTCATTTAAATGTCAAAATCTTACTACAATAAACTACTTAGAAGTTATAAAACCCTCACACAACCAAACCTTATCAGTAAAGTTGCTTAACCCACAGAGACCCAGTGCTACTATTGGGACTTTTGTTTGAATTTTCCTCTAGATTTAAACTTTCTTAAATGATTTATCACAATTCATCCTAAAATTATTGTATTGTATTTGTATTTTGTGTTTTTTCAGTGAAAATCATGTATTTTCCTGTATTTAATTTATTGATCATGTAGATATTCATGGAAGTTCAGATTAAAGTGGAGGGTTATTATGTTAAAACACAAAAAAAACTGAAAAAAAAGAGAGACTTTTTAAGAAAAGATACCATTAACTGAACATAAACCAAGTGTCTCCCTCCACTGTCATTGGTCCAACTCCATGGGTTTTACTGGTGAATCAATGTTATAGACAGTGTCGGAGCCTCTGAGCGTCCAGATGGGTCATATCTGATGACCGTGAAAAGATGAAAAACTGCCTTTTACACCAATTATTTACATCTTTTGATAGGATTAGTGGATCAGAAGTTATTTAACATTTTATATCAGTAGATGATTTTGACCACCAGTTGCTATTTTGGTCTTTATGGGTTAAACTGGTCTCAACCACCTCAACCAACTTCCATAGAAAAGGAAAAAAAGCTTATGTTGTGACAATGTAAGGAATCATGGACTAGATAGTTTCATCAAGAGCAGTTTTATTTCTTAAACTAAATATTTCTGGGATGTATAGAGAGTTTTGCATCTTTCATTGTGAGGTTTTCATTCATTTTTCCATCCGTGCACCATCCACTGTGAGCACCTGTTGCTGCACCACGGCTGATGCTCCCTTTGTCTTTAAGTGTCTGTTTCTGTATATTACCCATCACCTCTGTTTGCCTGTAGTTATACTTTATCAGAAACAACCCGCTATGACTCATTTGGAATTGATATTATGCAAAAACCACAGAGAAAACATGCTGCTCCATCAGAAAACACCCATGTTACACCCCCGTGAGAAGCATCCCAGGTGTATTTGTGAAGTTAAAGTTTTACTCACTCAGTGAAAGTAGCAGCCACGTGATCCTCAGAGTCGCTCTCATCCTGTTTCTGCTCGTTTCTTCTCGCAGATGTATGTATCATTCATGCAGCGCAGCGCTACAATCCGTTAGTTTGTATTAGTAGATGAGGATGATGAACCGGACTCTGACGCCGTCCTGTCACGCCTTTCTCCTTGAATTTGTTTCTCAAGTCAATGATCAGGCCCAAAGTATTGTTCAATTTTTTCTTCTTCTATGGAACTGAAAGCCAAGAATGCTTTTGTTTGTCTCTGCTGCTTCTTTTCTCTGCAGACTTGGGGATTTGGGGGAAGAGTGTTTCTGTGGTCTCCTTGGCTGCACTGTTGTGGCTCAGGGTCTCTCTATCCCTCTCTCTCTCTCTCTTTCGCTCTCTCTCCCACAGTGGCCTGGTGCTGGTATTGTGCTCTGTCAGTCCTCACTCTGCAGCTAAGTGTTCAGCTGTTACCAACCAGTGCAGCAGACCAGGAGCACTGCCCATTCCCCCAGACTGTCCCTGCCTCCCTTATCATGAGAAAGCAGGGGCAGCCCAATAACAGGGCCGAGGGCAGCCGGGACGTTTTGAATAACAAAGGAAGCCGGGAGACAATGTGTTCCCCTGGTTGTGATTCATTCCAAAAATGGTGCATGACTCAAGGACGTGGGGTGAAATCACATCAGCGAGTTGTTTGATCAGAAGTCAGCGTGTTTTCATGTTCACTGTTCACATTGTATCACACATGCAGAGTCAACCGGACATACAGGGGCCTCCTCGGGGTCTGCAAAGAAAAGACACGACTAAAACCACAAAAATAGCTCAATTCTTTTAATGTACTTTCTCTTCTCTTCTCTTTAGTTTTTAGCTTTTTATGGTAAATATCTGCATCAGTCAAATGAAAGCAGCTGCTGTTTAACCCATAAAGACCCAGAGCTACTTTTGCGGCAGTTCCAAAATAGTTTTTTCTCTGTACACTTCCAATCAAAAGCGTGGACTCACCTGTTTTTTCTTTATTTTCATGACTATTTACATTGGAGATTCTAACAGAGGGCATCAAAACTATGAATGAATACATATGGAATTATGTCGTTAAAAAAAGAGTGACATAACTCAAAGCATATTTTTTTTATTTTAGATTCTTCAAAATAGCCACATTTTGCTTTTATTACTGCTTTGCACATTCTTGGCATTCTCTCGATGAGCTTCATGAGGTAGTCAGCTAAAATGTTTTCCAAAAGTCTTGAAGGAGTTCCTAGTGATGCTGAGCACTTGTTGGACATCTGCGCTCCATCTCATGTCATTTAAACAAGAAGGTGAGTCCAAACTTTTGACTGGTAGTGTATTTAACTTTTCTTAAGTAATTTATCACCATTTATTATAATATTATCGTCTGTATTTTGTATTTTCTAGTAAAAATAAGGTATGTTCCTATGTTTAAACCACTGATCATGTAGATATTCATAAAAGCTCATATTGTAGTTGAGGGTTGTTATATCAGAAACTGAGAAAACTGTATAAAAAGTGACTTTTTCAGCAATATATATCACTAACTTAACATAAACCAAGCGTCTCCATCCATTGTCATCTGTCAAACTCCATGGGTTTTACTGGTGAATCAATGTTGTAGAAGATGACAGTGTTTCCACGTTCACTAAGGAGTCTCTGTACATCCAAACGGGTCATATCTGATAACCATGAAAAGATGAAAAACTGCATTTTACACCAATTATTTACATGGATTGATAGGATTAGTGGATCAACAGGTATTAAACAGTTTAGATCGGTAGATGGGTTTGGTCACCAGTGGCTGTTTGGGTCTTTATAGGTTAGCTGGATGTTGTTGTTGCATGTGAACTATTTTTACAAAATGCAGCACGTTGCCCTAAAAGACTTTATATTTTAGTTGAAAGTGAATGTGACAGACCTTGTGGCTTTGTGAGCAACACACAACGTTGACTTGCAGGCTGTATCGCATTGTATTTTCATGTTTTTATTTGCTACAGTGGAAATGTATTAGTACACAATGTATAAATTAAAAAATCTAAATACAGCTCATCTTGAAATCATCGTCACTTACGTTACTTACTTTGCTTTTAATTGCTTCCAACAGCAACTAACAACTGTATTAATCGCAAAATAAGCTTCAGTTTAATAAAACCCAGACCATCATCTGTGGCTTAAATGAGTATTTTTCATTTTAGTCAATATTTTTTGAACCACTAATCTACACATATACTTTAGAAATGTAAAGTAAAGTGCAGTTCCTCAGGTTTTCAGTGATATTACGTAGCTCTTATTTGGACATGTAGTGGCTCCATAGTGAATGTGTTGTACGACTCTGATTCATCATAATTTCTTACTTTGAGCCAATGTATGGCTCTAATTTGCTTCAGAAAGGTACAAAACTAGAGCAGATATTTGTGGAAATCCAAAACATCTAAGTTCAAATGATTAAATAAGAAATGAAACTTGCTATAGATTTTGTCTGAGTTAGAAAGTAAAAATTAGTATTTTATTTTTTGTGTTTTTCATAAAAATTGTGACTTTAGTTGAACTTCATGAAATCGAGGTAGGCCTGAATCTAATGATATTTGACTCCTGATCCTGACAGATAGGCTACTATAGAAATGAGGACAGGTCAGGTACCACAAAGACAGTTCTTGGTCTCTGAGTGTTAAACTGAACGAAAAAAAAACAAAAAAACAACTCCGATAATCTGGGTAGAAAATAAATGAATAAATGGTGGCAGTATATATATGAAATAAAACTTCTTTAAACAATAGAAAGGTGTGAGAACTGTAACAGTTTGTTTCATGCTATAAGAATTTCTGTCATTAAGAGTGTGTCATTTTTAGTGACATCTAGTGGCAAAGTTGGAACTGAATTCCCTTCGCCTCACTTTACCCTACAGTGGACGCTGAAGAAATGAAAGTACTTGTTAGGGTCAGCGTTTGTTTGACTCCAGTTCACACTCAAACACAGTCGGCAATGATGATGCATCTTAATGTTGGATATAACCCACCGTGGAGCTACTGTTGAAACATGGCGGTACAACATGGCAGACTTTATAGATATAAGTATCTCTGTAAGAAAAAAACACATGGATTCTTTTATTCAGGTAATTATACATAGATGAAAACCTATTTATAAAGTTGAAATAATTTTGTTTTCACACACATTTCTCTTTTTTATTCCACACTGGTAAATTATCACCTTTGACCAGTTTTAATGATTACATACCGAGTCCCAGTTACACTTTTTCTATCAAGAATAAATCACACAGTCACAACACTTTCATGAGAAGAGGTAAAAATATTTTATCACAACTTTATAAACATATATGTATATTTGTTTGGTCAAGATCTAAAGGAATTCAGTTTGGCAGCTAAAATCTAAAACCTTTAAATCAACATTTTTGTATAAGATGTGGACTGTTGATTTACTTTGACATCACTCATTTTTTTAAAAAGGTGACAGATGTCCTCTCCCCTTATACATGTGTGTGTTCAGCATTATCTTCAGCTTGTGACAGGCCTTTGGGTTCATCAAGATGAGACACCGAACTAAAAAAAGGTCCTGTTTCCTGCTGTTCTTCTCTGTGCAGAGTGATGAGACTAAAGGCTTTGTAACTGCACACACAGCAGTAAAACACACACACACACACACACACACACAGTACTAATGTGTTTTCATGTGCATTTTAAATGATGAATATTCATCAGTTCCTTTCCCATTAACTTACAATGATTGTTTAATTTACTCGAGAAATGGACCGTCAGTCCAGCTGGCTTTGAGTTTGACTTTTGGATTAAAATCTGGCGGCTCGACCAGATCCTTGCCCTGCAGGAACTACTGAGTTGACTCAGTCACTTGTAACCATGACAACGGATATTCACAAACTTCCCAGGAATTGCTTCTAGGGCATTTCAGCTCTGTCTCCATTCATCTGGCTCCAAATCTGCTCTGAGTGACGGGTCACTACTGGCTCTAATTTGGATCCTTCATTGAATGTAAAATGAAACAACAACAAACATCACCAAGAGTGATTTTTTTTTAAAGACTTTGTTAAATTGTCATGGTATGTAGGGCAGGCTCCAGTGGACGTGGATGGGAAGTCTGGGAGAAAAACAGGAGTGATACTATCAGGGGTGTGGAGGTTTTCCTGGGTGTTTCCTGCCACTAGAACAGTTAGCGGTCATTAATAAAAAGCTTTAGAGACTGAGCTTCAAAGCCTTGATCGTGGCATCTGGAGTCACGCTTGGCCTGGAGATCTGCAGACGTTACACTGAGTGATGCCAGAGCTGCTGTGCAATTATGTGTTAACATTTCATCAGAATGATTCATACTTTATTTGCTCCAGTGTCTTCACTGGCCCGGTGTGTGGTGGTCTCTGACTGTTCATCAGCACACATCCATTTGTTGTTTGTGTTTTTGTGAGCACATTTCGATCTTATTACATTGCTCAACCTGCAGCTACACTGCTGCCTAAAATCTTTGTGAATGGTGATATTTAATGTGGATGTTATCGGGTGCTGACAGTTGTGTTTGACATTCAGAGGGAGGAGGCCACATGGACATAAATAGTTAGTGACTGCTCCATATGTTTTAATCTGAATATGGGTTTATGAATTTACAATTTTAATTCTTACTAATTCTGTGAAAAGCCACCATCATAAGCAAATAATAAGTTTATTTATTTAGCACCTTATTAACTCAGCTTTTTTTCCTACCTTTTAAGTGACACTGACAGTGACAAAATATACAGTATTGTCCGACTCCCTTAAGAGCAGGGGATGACTTTCTTAGAACGTGTTTGCTCTTTTTAAATCATACTGACAACAATGACTTTCTTAGAATAACTTTGGTTTTCTAGCCCTTCAGTCTTATCATCAGATCATATCATTATCTATGACCATAGGTGAATACTGGAGAATAGACTGATGCTCTGTTTGTCTGTTTAGCAACTGTCTGGCACAGTATCTACTTTACAGATGATGTTGCACCAAAAGTGATCTATGGACCCATTTTTCTTAGCATCACATTTCCAAAAATGAGAAATCTACCATTTTCGGGCTGAGTCATATGGCTGTAAGATAATCACTAATGGACCATGTCATCAACACAGTGTAGAGCTACATGTACTGAGGACAGTGCACTAAATATTCTCCACAAACATGGCTTCCATCTCTGTCACACTGACCTGTAGACAGTTATGACAGCATTTGTTCATGGCTCCATGAATCTCCCCACACTTTGACTGGACAAAGTGTTGGTACAGATACTACACCCCTCCTCTAATATAACTGTGTAAGTGGTTGAGGTGAGGTGAAGGAGTCATGTCAGACACATTTACACTCTCACAGTGAGATTAGCACCAATCTGTGTGTGTGCGTGCGTGTGTGTGTGTGTGTGTGTGTGTGTGTGTGAGTGTGAGTGTGTGTGTGTGTGTGTGTGTAGGTGTGTGTGTGTGTGTGTGTATGCATGGCTGAACACCACCATCCTAATTCCTTCAGCTGGTCGGAGGAATGCCATGTTAGCTTTAACACTTGTTGAGTGGTTTGATCCCTGAGCTTCTTGCACATTTCACTCTCCATTACCTCCATGTAGCCTGGATGAGGCACCTCATCAGGCCAGCTGAATCCACAGCAGACTTACACATGAGTGGTTCAGTCATGCCAGTTGACTGGGAGCCCCAGGAGCAACGACAGATGGAGTTAGTGGGGAAGGATGTGTCAAGGCACTTCCTGAATGTGACCGAGTTTGTTTCTCTTGTCACTGCTCTGCCTTTTAGCTGTGACTCATAAGAAGGAAGGATGTTCTTCATCCACTCTGATGTTAACATTAGCCCCTATTAGATTGCTGATTATCACTACTTTGTGTTCTTGAACACTTCAAAAACAATTTGAAATCCAGCTGAGCAAGTGAATTTTTAGATTTATCTGGGGAGAGGATACTGCCGTTACTGTGGCTCTAATTTTTATCTTCTTGTGAAAATATGCAACCTGTGTTGTGTGGGTTGGCTCACAACTGTTTTTTTTTTTTTTTTTTTTTTTGGGGTGGGGGTCCCAAAACTGAAGTCACCCTGCTCAGCCACTGTCAAGTCAGTTAACATTTTTAACATGTTCTGTGGTCATCAAAAGGAAAAGAAATGTAAAAACTCCATTATGTGTTATATAACTGTTAGCGTGACCAGTAAAATCTGATTGTAACCAACAGAACATGACAGATTATTCATCAATCACCTTTTTTTTTTTTTTTCCAATGGATAGGAATTCTTGATATGACAGTGTTAAAACCACTCTAGAACCTGTGGAAGATTTACAGAAGCAACACATTGTTCAGCCAGATAATCTAAGAACCATTCACTTTGAGTTGAACTGTACACCAGGTCCTTCCTGATGATTGTTCTATTTTCTGTGTGAATAATTAGGCACATTTAGAGGAAGAGACAAAGTACTGAACAACAGTGGAAAACATCTACTCCTGCTTTACTGCTATTAAAGAAAGAACACAACACGTTAACCACTAAAAGGAAATGTTTGGATTAGGGTGGATTCTCCATCGTGTGTGGGATGTCAGAACCATCTAATGCTGATGTTCACACCATACCAGCTTCAGTCACCCTGTACTGATGTGTGTGTGTTTGTGTGTGCTGTGTGTGCTGTGTGTTGGCACTGAGCCGTGCCCTCTCATGTCCGGCGTTTGGAATTCCTCAGCCGTGAGCTCAGGCCAGGGCTTCAGTGGTTTTGTCTGGTCTCTGGTCCCAACTCCACTCCCCCCCGCTTCATTAGCCTTCTACAATGAGCCAAGCATTTAAGGAATGTGAGAGTGCATTCTTCATCATACCCCCCCGACACCCCTCCGGTAACCTCCTCAGCACCTTCTGAGTCTCCTTCACACACTCACTGTCCCCCCCACTGCGCAGACACACACTCCTCCACGTCTCACATAGCAGCTTCCTTACACAGCTCCTCTACCCCCCTCAAACCTCCCACCTGAGAGCTTCTCTCCCAGAACATCAGAGTTTACTGAAATTCTCCTGAGACCACCGTACCAATCGCAGAAAGATAACATTCGGATCCTCCCCATAACACAGTGCATATTTCTATCAGCTCTGAGCAGATTTACTGCAGTTTCCTCAAACCTTTGGGTGAAAAAGTGAGTGTTTTCTTGTTCTTGTTTTTGTGGAGTTGTGACATTACTCAAACCCCTCATTTATTATTCAATGTGTAGTACATTCAAGCTAAAAAGACCTGTCAGTGCTGCTGATGCTTTCATACTATGTGATGCTGCTTCAAGAAAAAATACCCAGACACACACACACACACACCCACACACACGCACACACACGCACACACCCACACACCCACACACACGCACACACACACACACCTACACGCACGCACGCACGCACACACACACACACACACACACACACACACGCTTATCCCTGAACCAAAGGGCTTATGCAAAAAGAAACATTTGTTGAATATGAAATCATTTGTGTTTTCCACACATGGCAAATATCTGACGATTTGGATAACAGACTTGTCATTCTTTACACCCTCAGTTTTCTGGGGGAAAAATAATAATAATAATAATATATATTAAAAAAAATGTGAATCTTGAATCTTTGGCACTCTTTGGCACTTTGGCAATCCAGTGTTCTCATCCTTACAAAACATTCTGTGATTATCATCAAGGTTCACGTCATCATTTTGGAGAACAGAAACAGGACATGAAGTAGCCATTGAGTCCAAACCCCCCAGATCATCAGGGTGAACACCGTCCAATCAGAATTTTGTACAAACATAATAAAATTGTATCTGCAAGACAATAAATAAATACTGAAATGATATATACTATAGAAATACTCATACTACATATATAAATAAAACATCATCTTAGTATTTGGTTTGCTGGTCTAGACCTTCCTGAGGCAATTATACCTGTAGAATCTGTAACCTCTATAACTTCATCACTAAAAACACATTTTAACAGAGTTACTTTGAGGTGATGCCATTCTTTTTACCCTTTTTAAACATTCATTCTATTGTTTCCTAAAGCTGCAGGACCTTCCCTACTTTTGGTCTAAATCAGAAGATGATAGATGACCAGTTGTCCAAGGCTCTGATGAATCAGAGGTACATTTTCTAGTCAGACCTCTTGAATTACATTATCCTGAAATGGAATAATGGCATTTTTGGCTACTGATGCAAAAATACCACTTGGCACTGTAGCTTTAAGTTGTCTGTAGAATGTTCTATTACTTTTATTCTTTTTTTTCTATTATATTTTAAGACATGATGTTGACCTTTTATTACTTTTACTAGCTCCATTCTCTTTGTATTTACTGGACTGTTACTTTAACTTTCTTGTGTCTCCATCTTCTTTTTACTTCATCTGCTGTGCATCTTGCATCCTTTTATCCCTTTTTAATTTGTTTTTAACTATCATCTCTGTCTCAGTATGAAGTTATTATTATTATTATTATTATTATTATTATTATATATCAATCGATCTGCACCATATAAAGTCATGCTGCATTGACTTCAGTCTGCGCAGTTAAAGGCAATTTAAGTGATACTGTTTTTAAATGGAAAAAGATGGGGAAAAATCAGCGGGTGAATATCTTGTACTGTTAGCTACTATAAGGAGAATGGATTAGATTCAGAGAGTTAACATAGCTGTTCCCATCGAATCACACTACTAGGCGTATAAGGGCTGGTATTTTGGGATGAGACAGATTTAATGGTGTGGAGACTGATGTGAGAAAAGTAAATCTTTCATGAGAGAAATGCTGCTGGATGTTTTCCTCTACCCCTGTTCCATGGGTTAGTGTTGGAGGAGGCATGACATGAGAGTACTGATATGACGCAGAACACGTTACACCTTGTTATCAGACGCCTGGCACCAAGTGGAACTGCATCTGGACTCTGAGGATGATGTATGTTCTGTATGTGTATGCGGAGGTTTCATGTCAGGGAGTTCTGCTGCAAGGCAATGCTTATTTCCTCTCCTCTGTTGTTAACCCTTCTTCCTTTATTTCACACTGCCACACAATTGTGTCTTTCCCTCTCCAGATGGGCAGAGGATGAGGGGTTAAAGGTCAGGGGGAAGAGGGAGGAGGCACAGGATAACCCAAGACAGAAGTGGAGGAGAGGTTTGTGTCTCCGGAGGAACATTCTCCAGACACGAGGTCTGAGAGGAAACTATCAGGCCAAGGAGCCTCAGAGGAATCAGCGACTGCAGGGGTCGAGCTGACAAACAGATACTTCTATCTGCCTGCGATAGGGTCTTATCAGGAGGTGCTGCTCTGTGGCCTCATCCCTGACCGACAGGGCGAACTGTCCACCAGGCACAGGCCCTGTTTATAGAATGGCAAATCACCTCTTTTCTGGCAAATATTCACAACAGTGTGTTACTTTATTACCAACAGGGCTTTTTTTTCCCCAAATCTTTGTACTTTCATTGTCATGATATATAAATAAAACATGCTGCTGAATTGTCAAATAACACTCTTGACTGGAAACAGAGTGGATTATTTGCATGGCTATATGTCAGGACATACATATGTTACAAAATATTTTTTAGACTTGGCTTTTTAAACGTTCCCTCTGAACCACATTTAAAAAGAAATCATCTTCAGATACAAACAAGTGGTACCAGGCACAACAAACCCAGCCCCTTGCACGTATTGTAGCTTATTTTGGCATGGATCCAGCTGATGTCATCATGTCTATGCATGTGCTGATGTCAACATATCAACTGCCTCTGTATATGTGCCAAGTCTGAAGACAATTGAAACCAAATTGACGTATTCATAGACATTTGAAATTTGGCCTATTATAAGTAAATGGGAGAAGAAAAAAATTTCAGGAATTCAGAAAAATTTTAACTTTTACCTACCTTTTACAAAATGTAACCACATCTATTCTGGGTCACTGGCAATCTATAAACCCAATTTGATATGAATGCAACCAATAGTTTTGCTGCTACAGCCATTTGAAATTTCACCCATTATAAGTAAATGGGAAAAAAAAAAAAAGCTTTTAAAAATTCAGGAAAAAATTTAACTTTGACCTACTGTTTCCAAAATGTAACCAGATCTATTCTGGGTCACAATCTATAAACCCAATGTGGTATGAATTGAAAGAATAGTTTTGCTGCTAGAGTGTTAACAGACAAAGAAACAAACCGAACCAAAAACAATAGCCCTTGCTGACTCTTCAGGGGGTGGGGTAATAATAATGACAAAGCGTGTTAATGAGCATACTCCTCTGCACACTGCTCAAACATCACACGTTTACATGTGACAAATAACGTGACAAATTAAAGGTTGAAAAAAATACTGTCTCGTACTTTTCACCACAGTTCAATCATAACACGACAATACTGTGGTAACACACAAGGAGAGGCATTTTAAACAGAAAGGCAATTTATTGTGGTTTACATAATAAAAGGAACATCCAAAGGGAAAAACAAAGATCATGATATTAAAAAATATATAGAATAAAAGAGAGTATAGGATAAGTAAAACAATAACAGAAAGTCAGTGAAGAATGAATTTATTTTTTTTTAATTATTGTTTTAATAAAGTGATAATAATGAGGACAAATTGTAGCATAGCAGACAAGTGAAAGATTTTATAATGTTTTGCTTCGAGTTAATATACAGAAACTAAAGTGTTTCTAGGTATATCAGTAACCTATAATTTGTACAGTATTATCTTCAAGCTTTCACACAAGGGAGGAAGAATTTCAGCATCAGAATGTAATTATAACCGATTTCAACATCTAGGAATTTTTATGTAATTTGGAAGGCATTGTAGAGGGAATACTCAATAGTTCTGGGAAACATGTACCATTACAGTAGTTTCTGTTCATTTTGCAGCATAGGCCTGAAGGAATCCATCTGACACCGTGCAGACTTTGTATTTTCATGTTTTCTGTCTCTGGATAACCTAAGTTAAATGCAGATTAGATCTAGATATAGATAGCATGCTACTAGCAGGTGTAAACAGGGAATTTCAACTTCACATTTTGAATCAGTATTACTTTGATGATTATCAACACTTAAGTTGTTCAGAGTGAGTGCAGAAATTTGAGAGTGATATTAAGACAAAGTGATATAAATCTAAAGTGTGGTATTCAGTTTGCTGTTATTTATAGAGCATCTTAAATTAAACAACGGGATGGGTGGAGGGGAGGATGACCGGACATATGGGTAAAACTAGAAAAGGAGGAAAAGGAAAGGGAGGAGGGTGGTATGAGTTGAGAAAAAAGCTCCTTGGACAGAAGATATGTGCAGCCAGTTTATTGTGTGTCTGTCGGTCTGTCCGTTTAGGGATGTACTATGAGCCTGCAGGCAGACGCTGAAAAGTGCTGTTTATTCACAGAGAGGGAGCGGCTCAGGAAACAGCCAACAGGAGCTTCCCGGGGAAAAATGCTAGGGGCAATCCCAGCCGTTCTATAGGAGGAAATGAGCCACGTGGGTGTGGGCCTAACGACGGCCACTTCCAGCCATGGGGCCCTGAGGTGGGGCCAGCCACAGGAAATATGACATTTTACATTTACATTACGTGTACATTGAGGTATTTGCCTTATCAAGGGTGACTGAGTAGAAAAAAGTGAATGTCAGAGATGACAAAGAATGACAGCATCTATGTTCAGATGAGGAAAGAGGCAAAAATACAGACTATATAGAGTAAAGAATGTACACCAGGCCTCTCATATAAAACAAAAATACACCGTTCCACTGAGAAAGTTTGTGTGTTTAAGTTAATTAATAGACAACTTATGCAAGAAAGCACCGTTTCATTCATATTGTCCACATTGAAGCACAATTTGCTGCATAATGTGTGAATTACCGTCTGTAACAAAAACAAAGCCAGCATCCAACCATCACAGTAAATCAAGCATAAATCCCATTACTCCTCAGCGCATACAAAAGTCAGTTGTCGTGTTAAATTCTAGATATAGATAAAATGCACAATGAATACTTTGGAACTTTGTAATCCTGCTCCGTCCCAGTCATGTGCCACTTTAAAATACAGTTTGACAATTACTAAAACAAAATTTGCAAATGCTGCCTCTTTAGGAATAATATATCACCTGCTGTTAAAAATGTTTCACTAAGAAAAACAAAATCTAAATTCCGGAATATTCAGCGCAGGTCTGTCTGTCAGAGTCCTTCACATTTACCTACATGTTCATGTTTGGGTTTACCATCCCATAATGCAGGCTGGCACAGACTAATTACATCCAGTGGTGTTTGGATGAACCCCTGCAGGTTTAATGTGGTCTTCACAGTTCCAGTGACACTGAAAATGTCAATACACTCTATCCCAATGGGAGAAAATGTCATCTATTAATTCAGACCAAGGAGTTTGTTAACCCATAAAGACCCCAAACATCCACTATTAACCAAAAGCATCTACTGATCTAAACTGTTGATCCATTACTCCTATCAATACATGTAAATAATTGGTGTAAAATGCAGTTTGTCATCTTTTCATGGTCATCAGATATGACCCATTTGGACGTTCAGAGGCGCCATAGTTACCGTGGAAACAAGATCATCTTCTACAACATTGATTCACCAGTAAAACCCATGGAGTTGGATCAGTGACAGTGGATGGAGACACAAATTTGGTTTATGTCCAGTTAATGCTACATTTTACTGAAAAAGTCACCTTTTCTTCAGTTTTTTCTGTTTTGATACAATAACCTTTTGACTTTACTCTGAGCTTTTATGGACATCTTCATGATCAATCTATTAAACATAGGAAATAAGATGATTTTTACTGAAAAAAATGCAAAATTCAGAGGATAATATTGTAATAAGTGGTGATAAATCACTTAGGACAGGTTAAATAGAGAGAAAAATTAATTTTGGAACTGCCACGTCACACTGGATCCTTATGGGGTAAAAGCAAACATTTGATTCCCTGGAAGTTGGAAGAGGCTTGAGATGAAAACATGGTTTCTCTAGTAGCAGACAAATGTCTTTATCAGGATCCAGTTTTCACAGAAGATAATCTTTTCAACGTCTCTGTTAGCTTCCTCACAGACGTGTCATAGCTGTTAGTCTTCCTAACTTTAACGAAAAAGAAACGTCAACAGAATGTAAGCAGAGCATGTACAAAGTACAAATACTTTGTCAGAGTCGTCTTTTGCAGAGCTGACATCAGCCTTAATTACCTGAGGAGCATGTCTGAGCAAAACTTCTCTGAAAACCAAGTAAAATCTGCCACAAAAAAAAAACACACGCACATACATATTGACAGACTTGACTCATATTGGAAATGACCTGCTGTGACCTGAAATCAAAAATTGACAGCATGTATGGTTCTGACTAAACCTTTGCAGATGTTGATCAGTCAGAGGAACTGAGGGAACTTAATGAATCATTGTCACATTTGTCATATATTCGATCGGAGTCTGTCCCATGGTCAGTTTGCGAGTCCACCTTGTTTTGCCCACTCCCTCCTCAGTTGCATCATGCGCTGTGTGTCTGTGAATGTGCGGGGTCAGTGGTTCAGGGTGCCCACCAGCGGCCCCTCTGTCTCTATTCAGGGACTGGGGTCCGAGGCCCTGCGACGCTACCGTCTGGTCAGGAAAATAGAGGATGAAAAGGAGAAGATGGAATTCAGCGTGTGGAGGTGTGGCAGTGGGGAGCTCCTACACCCCCAGGACAGGGTGGAGGACATTTTAGAGGACAATGACTTCATACAGTTGGGTAAGGGTCTCTGATGGACCAACGTTGCATATAATAATTTTATGGCCATTTAGTGATCATTCTTTTTTTTTTTTTTGTTATTTCTGAAGTCTTTGCAGGTGACGATGGCACAAATGATCCTTCACTGACACCAGCAAGGTATCCCTCCAAGACATTATATACAGTACAGCATATATAACACATTGTCCTGGTGATTCTTCAATAATGGAGGCCAAGTCTTTCAATAATTCAGAACTAGAGTAATTCTCATATATCTGAGGACCACCTCAGAAATGATGGGAAAATACTATAGTATATGTTGATGATATAAAGTAATTAAGTATTAAGTTGTTTTTTTTTTTATAGAATGTTCTTTGCAGTGGAAGTAAAGCTATGAAACTCTTGTCCCCTACAGAGAATAGATGCATAGCTGGGTCTCAAGAGGTTAATATGTATCTTTGACTGTCTTTCTACCTTTGTGTCTTGTATATCTATAGGAATAATCACTGAAAAAAACAGAATACTATAATAATAATAGGTCTTGCGAACACATGGGTTTATTGCTTATGGATACAATTGTATTTGGCTCCAAAACTGCATTCATCAGTTCACCTTAAATACCTGTGATGTGCTTTTGATGCTAACTCTTGCACTCTAAAGCTAAATGTGTCCTTAACATGTCCTGAAAGACAAACCTCCCATCAAGATCCCAAAGAGGTGGGTCTGCTCCTGTCATTTGTATGCCTCAAGATGATCTAATTTAAATCACAGTTAGCATTCTGTATAAATAATTATGTCCTTGTGTTTTTTTTTTTCCACCACCAGTATATTGCTCTGGATGGAAACAGTCTCACCACAGCTGATCTGGTCAGCCTGGGTCAGGGCTTGTTCAAAATAAAGGTGAGAAAATGTTGTAATTTGTGAGATAAGAACAAAGT
This sequence comes from Apogon hyalosoma, assembly GCA_037367295.1. Taxonomy (NCBI): domain Eukaryota; kingdom Metazoa; phylum Chordata; class Actinopteri; order Kurtiformes; family Apogonidae; genus Apogon; species Apogon hyalosoma. The sequence continues at coordinate 39,114,972 of JAPQRP010000005.1, read as the reverse complement.
GAAGAATAACTTGCAGTTTGGTCTTTGTTTTCCTCTCAGTTAACACCTGAGGCTGAGGGCCGAGTAAAAGCAAGCAGAGAAGTTACTGATGCTATAATAAGAGAAAACAGAGGTATTTGTTTTTAAGCCTGATTCCAAATCCTGATCTACAAGTCTTCAGTTACTTCATCTGTGGGTTATGTTTTCCTGCAGTTGTATATGGAATCAACACTGGTTTTGGAAAGTTTGCACAAACTCTCATACCAAAAGAACAACTGATGTAAGTAAAGGTTGTAAATCATCTACAGGTATAAACATGTTGTGAGAAAACACCCAACAGCCACCTGATTAAACACAGTCTATCCCTGAGGTGTGTATCCTTACATAATTGTGTGTAATTTGTGTGTTTTTGTATCACTTTCTTCTGCCACTGAAGGAAAAACATCTGATCTCGACTGAATGAGGAATGTTGATTCTCTATGTGAAATCAGGATCAAGTACTCAGGGTGGCTTCAACATGTAAATGTAAACAAAAAACAGTCATATGGGAAAAAAAATGTAAAAAAGCACTAATCTTCCAATCATTTGCAAATGGCTTTTATTGTATATTAATAAAATGAAGATAATATGTGCTAAATTGGACAAATTTAATTAGAAATGTGATCCTCAGAGCCCGAAAGCTCGGTTCTAAATTAGTCATAAATGTTTCAGACACTGTGTCTTTTCAGACACCGTTTGGGTTGAAGCCTCTCGGTAACTGGTTTTTATTTCAGAATTACCTTGATGAGATCGTTCACCATGCTCATCACTTACATCACCCTGACTGAGTAGGGAAAAAAATCAAGATGCGTGTGTGGAGGAAAATAATTTTGACATTCTGCAACCCATCTGTTCATGTGCTTTTATCATGTCCTTAAGCAGCTGATCATCGTTTGGGGCTCTACTGTTACACTGAAAATGTCGCACCACTGACAAAAAGAATCCAAAGCTGTTAAATGTAGAGATCTGAGCTTTGAGCTGAATATGGATTCACCTAGGAGTTTTCACATCTGGGGTCCAATGAAAATTCCAGTTTTCAGCTTTGCATTACTTTGTACTGAACTGATTTTTTTTTTTTTTTTCCTTTTAAGTACTGAAACCCATCTGAATTTTGATCACTTAGAATTTACTAAATTAAAACTCTGGTGGATATGCTGCCAATGAATGTAGACTGATTTGTGAACAACATTAGAGACACTACCATTTCAGTTTTGATTTCAGATTTTGGTATGATTGTAGCTGATTGAAGTAAAATCATGTTATTTTTCTCTCGATAGCAGAGCCATTGTTGATCCCAGTGATCTTGTATAATTGTCCACTCTATGTGTTGACAGTGCACACTTTCTTTCTCTTGCAGACAGCTACAGACAAACCTTGTCCGCTCTACTTGTGCTGGTAGGAAGGCACAGAGACATATGTATAAGCTAACCAAGCTCATAGTTATGGATTTCAATAAATTACTGAATGGCAGAGCTATCGGGCAATAAATCAGTTTACACATTCACTCAGAGAGACTTAGGTTAACAATGAGGACAACACTGATGTTACCTTAATCTACACTGTTAAAAATTAAAGTTAATAATTGAAGGTTTCCAAGGAGCCAGTGTAATGTTTCCTGAGAACTTGAATGTATGTGTTTATGAAGGAGTGGGCGCCCCCTTGAGTGTTGAGAGGACACGCATGCTGCTGGCTCTGAGAATCAATGTCTTGGCCAAAGGTTACAGTGGAATCTCATTAGAAACCCTCGACGCCATAATCAAGGCCTTCAATGGTAAAATCATTTTCTCATTTGATATTAACCCCTGTATTAAGCATTTATTAGCATAGGCAAATGCTTACTACATCAAGTTTTAACATACACTGTAATGTAAGTACATTCAATGATATTCTTAAGTGTTAGCTTTAACTTCAATGCTGTAATGGATTTGCTAAGAACTATATCTTCTCTAATGTGACACCCATGTGGGCATTTTGCATTGTTTAACATATTTAATAGAAAAAAACATTGTGGATTATCAAATTATTCCAGTGTTATGGAAACTTTTATTTATCGTGTTACTATTAAGAGCAATGTTAAATACTAGTTTAACCAAAAGCTTCCCCTGGTGTTAGTGTTATCTGACGGTCTCATCATCAGATGGGAGTCAGTAATTCAATTCAATTCAATTCAATTTAAAAAATAAATAAATAAAAAATTAATTGTCCCCAAGTGCCAATTTAAAGGCACATGTGAGCAGCATGATTGCACAACACTTATACAACCCAAAGAAATCTAAGAAAAACAAAACAAAACAAAAAGTACAAAAGCAAAATAATAGGATATATAATGATGTTCTCCCTGTGTCTGCATGGGTTCTCTCCGGGTACTCCGGCTTCCTCCCATCATCCAAAGACGTGCACTGATAGGTTAATTGGTTCATCTAAATTGCCCATAGGTGTGAATGTGAGAGTGACTATTTGTCTCTATATGTCAGCCCTGCGATGTACTGGCGACATGTCCAGGGTGTACCCCGCCTTCGCCCTTAAATGGCTG
>JAPQRP010000005.1:39073412-39088177 GCA_037367295.1 Apogon hyalosoma | reverse complement strand
TTTTCTGTCTGTTTTAGTCACATGATACACACAGGAGTTAGTACTGGATTGCATAACCATTGTTTTCAATGACTTTTGATGGTCTAATAGTTTTTTTTCCGTGACCATATCGGCTGTGTACTCAGGAGTGTCTTAGAGCAAACTGTTTTGATTTCCTCATCCTGACTCTGATCTCATCACATCCTCTTGTCCAGCTTGAATAATGCAACTCTTCTTAACATATAAATTCACTGTAGGGTTGTTGCCACCAAACCACAGAAGCAAAGTTAAAAGATGTTGAAAGTTAGATTCCACTTTTTAGTAGATCAGTCACATTCTCACAGTCTCACCTATTCCAGATTCCCACAGTGTTGACAGAAATTGCCAACTACTACAGCACCCACTGATAAAATATTGATCTCTCTCTGCTCTGTAGGTGTTAACTTCACTGACCCAAACCCAGCATATGTCCGAGGCCTCGATGCAGAGGGGAAACTGCTGAGGTTAGGTCCTCGCTGTCAGTTACAAGGACAGGAGGGAAGTGCACGAGGACAATACCATGAGATGCAGGCGGTGTGACGGCAAACTCCCCGTCCAATGACGTTTTCGCCTAAAACCTGACAGGCAGGCGAGAACTGATGCACTGCCGCCGACAAAGATCTTATTTTGTGTGTTTCTGTCTGTGCTGCTTTTTGAGTTTGTTTGAAAATTTTATTAACTGTTGGCTCGGAGCATAACTTTGAAATACATAGTACAAGTGATGCATTTTTATGGCTCTCAGCTTTAAAGAAGATAAGACGCTCCCTAAGGTTCTGCTTTAGAAAACCTCTGTAAGCTTTAATATAGCTGAGTTTTGAAAGGCTGCAGGAGAGTGATAAGACTGAAGGATTTGATGCATTTACATGGAGTAAAAGCTCAGGTTTATAGTGTGTGTTTTTATTGCGATGGCGTGAGCCTCAGGGGTTTTACAGCCTTAATTTCATGTAATGAACTAGACGGGGATTATGGAATTACCCAAATTAATAGTGTTTATCAGTGAATGCTCTTCTTTTAATTGATGCATATGCTGCTTTTATTGAGGCATTACATTCTCTGATGCACTCCCTTGTTTGCTTTTCCTCTTTTATTTTCTCTTTCTGCTTTGTTTCAGCACCATCTAAAAACAACTGCTGAATATTCATGCAGGTCATTAAGTGAAGTATCTCCAACAACTGAATGCTGTGACCAGATTACAGATATTCTTTACGGTACGCCTCTGACCCCTCAAGTTTTCCCCAATGGGAGAGCTCTGCGCAGTGCATGTGAATTAAACATTCTACATCTGTGAGCATATAATATGGGCGTTCCCTACTTAAGGACATCATTTTAATTCTCTTCATGTGTGGCAGCTCTCTACAATGCCGGCGATTTCTATCCATTCACTGCTAATGCCTGTTGTACTGTGCGATGTGCCTGCTGAACATCGTAAGAGAAATACATGCAAGTGTTTCAAGGTTATCCTCCAAACCACCTCTTAATTGTCGCTTTGACAGCAGAACTTGTGTAAGTAAGACAGATATCTTAATTAGAAAAAGTGCACAGAAGTCTCTCTTGGCATGTGCTTGGAAATGCCATTAGAGCAGAATCTGATCAAAGCAAAGCAGCTTTGGTGACTTTGTCCAGGTCTTACAGCAAGGTTAAGATGTTGCATTGAGGTCCATCAATCATTGCCATTATGTTGGACAGTGTTCAGGGTTTTCACCTGGCCCTCCTGCATTGTAAGCTGAGGTTCCACTGGGTGGCACTGTAGCTGTATGTAGAGCAGGCAAATGAAGCCCTGATCACTGCACTCTGTCTCGAAATAAAGGACGACATGGGTTGTTTATAACTACAACTACTAGATACTAATATTATTAACACTACACATTTAACTATTACTCTTATCTCTACCAATCATGCTGTTAGCTCTGTCACTTGAGTTAGTTTACTGAAAATACAGATACCACTGCTGTTACTGTTACCACTGTTACAATGATGAAATTATGGTTATAAAACCTCATGTTAGTAAAAGATTACTTTTGCTGTTTTAATTACTGTTACTATAGTTACCATACTTAACATAAATGTATCATCACTACTAATACTTGTCGAAAACTAATAGTGCGCTTACTGCATACACATTACAACACACTGTGAATGTGCTGCAGAAAGTTATACATTAGCATAAAATTGGATGACCCCCATTGTTTTCAGGAGAATTCATAACCAGTGCTCCAGTTGCAGATGGTTTAGTCTGAGTTAAGTTTTTGCTGCTTTGTAATATAACAACATGACAAATAAGTATACAGAGGTACTTGGGGATTTTAGGCAAATATACATTAGGATCTTTTACTGCCCTACTGTGCATAGCCTATATGATAGATGCACAATACTGTGCAAATGTCTTAGGCCACGTTTAGCTTTGCTGTTTTAACAGGGTTGAAATGACTGTACATATTTATTTCTAAATCCCTTTTCTTCAGAAACAAGAAAATACAGGGAATATGTGCACAGCCTTAAAAGACACAAAAACAGAAGTAAAAGGGTTCTAAAGGTTTAAGTCAGTATTTAGTGTGTCCTGTGACCCTACGACAAGAAGCAGCACAAACATGTCACATCTGATATGTGCTGAATGAAACCTGGTATAAAACATCAGAAAATTCATGCAATAAATCTCATATTATTTGAACAACTGTATTAAAGGAATAAGTGCAAAGGGAAGTCACACTAAATACTACTTTGGTTTATAAAAAGCTGTTATTTCCTGAAACTTTTGTTTTTCACATATATCCAGATTGCATCTTTATACAGGAACTGAGAAATGCATATGTGTGGTCATGATAAATTTACAAAACCAACAAAGCTAAAAGTGCCCTATGGCTTTTGCTTAGTAATGTTGGTACAAGTCATTCTGATCAGTGAGATTTTCCATAACGTCCAAGTTTCAGTTGAAATTGTTCCCATTTTTACTTGTATTGTGTAAATAGTGTAAATTAACATGCCTAACAATGCATCGTGTTTAACCCATAAAGACCCAGTATGACTTTTATATCAGTTCCAAAATTATTTTTTCTCTCTTTTTAACCTTTCCTAGGCCATTAATAACCATTTCTTAAAATATTATCCTCTAAATTCAGCATTTTTCCCAGTGAAAAATCACCTGTTTTCCAACTGATCATGAAAAGCTCAGAGTTAAGTCAGAGGTTATTGTATCAAAACAAAAAAAAAAAAAATGCTGGAGAAAAAGTGACTTTTTCTGTAGAACATATTAACTAAACACAAACCCAGTGTCTCCATCCTGTCATTGACCAAACTCCATTGGTTTTACTGGTGAATCAATGTTGTAGAAGATAGTGGTGTTTGGTGTCTCACTACGGAGCCTCTGAAGGTCCAAATGGGTCATATCTAACGACCATGAAAAAATAACAAACTGCATTTTACACCAGTTATTTACATGTATTGACAGGATCAGGATCAACAGTTTAGATCAGTAGATGCATTTGGTCGACGGTGGATGTTTGGGTCTTTATGGGTTAATATGGTAAAAGTTTTAAAATTACTCCAGGACTAAATGCAATCCAGTAAAAAGTATTATGAAAGATGAAGTCGGTGTTGAATTGAAAAGTAAAGCAACTTAAACATGTTTCATGTATTTGGATCCTTGTCACTTCTTTGCCCTCTATGAACAGCTGCTCATACGTGTTGGATTTGTCTTCTGTATCCCTCAAAACATCTGAGCATTACTGCAGCTTTTCTCTTAATGATCAGCTTTTACTCAACACCTTATGATGTGATATGCAGGAGCGCACATCTGGACGCGCTCATTTCCTCAGAGCGGGTGTTCCACGCCGGCCCTGCTCCCCCCCCCCTCCACGGCAGCGCAGTGGTACGGTCCGTGTTGGATGCGTTCAGCTCATTGACCGGCGGACAATCCTCATCAGTACCACCAGAGCCCCGGAGCTTCCAACAAACCGGCCCTTCTTCCCCACAAAGCGAGCAGCACCCTCCAGCCCTTCCGTCCCGCCATGAAACAGACTCTGAGCGAACTGATGAGGATGAGCAGGATATGCCGGATGGTTTTTGCCACTTGTTTGGGATCCTTTATTCTGGTCATCTTTTATTTCCAAAGTATGTTCCAGCCAGGTAGGATCTTTTCTCTCCTCTCTCTCTCTCTCTCTCTCCTGGTCGCGTGTGTGTTAGTTGTGTTGATGTATGGCACGTTGTCTGGCAGCCCCCTGGCATGTTGACACATCGATCTGCCCAGACTGTACAGTAATGCAGCAGATAAATAATAGATACTTCTGCCGTGTGAACGCGTAAATCATCCTGCAGGAGTACACAGTCTTCCATCAATCTTTTATGTGCCTCATTGAAAACACACCGGATGGCTTGTCTTGTCTTGTCTTGTTGCGCTTTTGTCCTGCTCCAACGGTCCAGAGGCTTTTAGGGGAGTGTGTGTTTGTTGTGTTTCCTTGGATGTCAGCAAACAGGCGCTGTCCCCTTAGATGACAAGTGGTACGAAAAAAGGGGAGGCTTTTTGTCTCCAGAAGCGTGGCTCATCGGTGATGGGAATCCGTGCACTGGTGGGAGTGAGATTTATGAGGAAAGTCCAAATCCAAATGTGATCCATGTGGTGTGTCACAATCTGGAGTCCAAATCTGAAGATGAGCAGGCTTTGGGGAGCGTTTAGACCCCGTGTCCTCTCTGATCTGTGCGCTCCCGGAGACGCGCGTTTAATAATTTATTTCACAAAAAAAAGAAACAGCCCTCGATGCCAGCGGGGTTTCATGACCTTACACTGTTCCAGGTTTCAGTAAATGCTTTCTCAAAAACACCGGTTAATTAACCGACGGCCCTGGCGGTGATCTCCACGTGCGTGAACCCTGCCTTCAGATGCGCAAAGGCGCGCACCGCCGACTGTAGCACGGCGCTGACCTACAGTAACAACAGGTTTACTGTAAAGGAGAAAGGGAAAAAATGCTTTCTGGATGTTTACTTTCCATTAACAGAAACCGAATCACGCCGAGGCAAAAAATGATTATCCCGTAATGCAGCTGATGGAGCCAGTGAGTCTGTGGTGCTCGGTGGATGCCTGTCGGTTGTGCACTGGATTGTATTATTATTATTATCATTATTATTTTTATCAGTCTTATGGAGTGCTTCAAGTTGGATGTCTTGCATGATCAAGACATGTCGTTTGATGTAACAGTAATAAAAGGTTCAATGATGCACAGAGGAACATGCAGGAACCAGAAGGGAACGTACAGCTGATGAAAATCCATCCCTATGGAATCTTATAAAATAGTTATTATAACTGAATTATGTGTCTGCTGAGGCTAAAGCCGAAATACAATGTAAGGTTCATCAGAGAGAAGCATCATCATCAGTACCAGTGTGCAGCTGAGGCCGTTTTGCCTTCACATCTCTGGTTGTGGAGGTTTTCCCTCTGTATATACACCAGGCCTGTGTGAGTCACCAGTGGCTGCTGGCAGCGGTGGTCAACTGAAGTCTCTAATCCAAAATCACCATGATAAAATTATACATGCCTGTCAGCACCCACCATACAGATCAATAACTGGACCACATTCCTTGTTGGCTCTGGCTTTACTCCCTCGCGAACCCAACAAACCCAATGCCCAATGTGTAAACACAAGCGTAAAAAACTACAAAATCAACATCTATTACTTTGATGGTTTGAAATCTCAGTCCTTTTCTACAAACTGGGCAAAGACCTCTTATTTTCAGAGTTTAAAAAAATCAACAACACCACTCTAACACTACTCTTTGGAGCTGTATAGAGCGGGTATTATTATGGCTATTATCAGTCACAGTTTTTTTGGAAATGTTTTGAAGTTCACTCACAAAAATAAAAAAAATATAATAATGTTATTTTTTTTAAGTTGGCACCAAACAAGCATGTTCCCTTACGGTTGGGGGTTAAGGTTTGTAGGCATAATGGTATGTTGTGATACATTTTCCTATATCAAAAAATTGCAGTTCTGGCAATTTGGATATTGGACCTCCTCGTATTGCAGTTTTGCAAATATTAAGTGCTTCAGTAGTCAGTATGCAATACTACTGAGGTCCAGTGTTTTGAGGAGCAGCAGAACTGCATTGCTAAACACTGCTGTTATGAGCCATGTAGGGTTTTTTTTTTTTTTTAAACTTGGGTGAACTCACCCTTTGAGCTATTAATAAGATCCTGTGTGAATAACATCCCCCATTTGAGAGGTTCCTTAGTCTGATATGATTTAGTTAAGAATTATCTAAGTACACCCTGTAGCGTTGAACATTGTACAAAGTGAGACCTCTCCCCGATCATTAAATTAGCTGCTAGGGAGGGAATTGATTGTGACAATTGAACCAAGACTCTATTAAATCCCAGTCAAGGACCCCTGGATCCTGCTCTCAGAGTTGTGCCAATCTTTGCAGGCGTTGCATCAGCTTCTGCCTGACACACACAGATCGCAAAGTGGATGTTTCATTTAGTTGTGGTGATGACAGGGTGCTGCGTCCAGGATGCCCTGATTGAAGAGGAGCTATCTAAAGCAGGCTGTTTGTACAGGAGCTGGCATATGCTTATGAGTTTAATGCTGCAGTGTGTGTTTATGTGTGATTATACAGGTGAAACGGATTTGTGTGTGTGCTTTCAGTGTGACTTCCTTAACAGCCCCACTTCTTATCACTCTCTTTGTCTGTTTATGCTTTATCTAAATGACTTCATTACTCTTCTACAATCTCTTATCTGTGTATTTTCCCAATTTCCATGTGCCTATTCTCTCTTTCTTTCTCTCCCACACATAGGGAGGCAGCATTGTTGTCCTTCAGATAACAGTCCAGGCAGCGTCTCCCCGGTTCAGGCATGTTTAGCGGCTTAGGGAATCCAGTCTGGCTCCCCAATGTAAACTCTCACCTCTCTTCCAGGATCTGTTGGGTCATGACCTCTTGTAAAAAAGACACAGAGAGGGAGGTGTAGCGGTGTCACACTACAGCCTTAACTAACACACACTAGCCATAACTAAAGCTTACGGGGTTGTAGTGAAGTGAAATAAGAGACAGTTCTGGAGTGCATACACTGACAAAAAATACTGATAAAGAGATGTCAAATTTCACATCATTAAGGTTTAGCTTTTTACTGTGATGGTATTTTTGATTTGGTCCCACTGTGACTCACAAGCTCCTCCATCTGGTGAGGAAACCAGTGAATGAACAGACCTGGAGAGACTGTAAGTACACTGGCATTAGCCTGCAGCTCTGTACTTAACAGCAGTTTGAGAGCACGCCAAATTAGATTTATTTTGGAGTGTACTGCCAGCCTTAGTCGAGGCAGTCATGGCATGGCAGCCACAAAAACCATTTTTATAAGCCAAATCTCATGCTCAGTGACCAGCTAAACTGTTTGTACCAGCATGTTAAAAGAATATGCCAACTATTTGTTAAATTGCGCTGTCTGTGAGGTGGCAGCTAGGATTACCCTGACAGGGAGAAGAGTTTTGTTTTTTATAGAACTATTGGCCAAAATTTGATCTTTGCAACTGAGGAAATGTCAACAGGATGTTTTTTTTATAGTGTTTAAAAGTGACTTCATCAGCATTGTCTTACCTGATGTAACTTTACATTTCGACATTCAGAACACACTTTTTTTATTGAAACTACTTTCTACTGAAAAAATAGCACTAAACAGTGAACATGGGTGTTAAGTTTACTTTGCATGAATGAGTGACAAGTAACAAAATCAAATTTAAGGGTTATTTTGTGACTTTATTTAAAAGAAGAAACAATTTGTGCAGCTCACCATGATTAACTGCAGGACTGGGAATGAGGAAATTTGCCTCATAGAACTTCTACTGCTGTGTTAGTAATTGTATATGTTATAAATGGCTTGCAGAAGGTAGCAGCTGTTTGTGAATCCAGTGTGCTGCACCTGAGTAACGGAACTAAGTGAGCTAATGACAGCCAGTTTTTGAAGATCTCTTAAGCAACTCCAGGGTGAAATAAAATATCCCATGTGTGGAGAAAGGAAAAACTAATCTGACAAAATGACTGCTGGCGTCACAGAAAAGCTCACATTAGGATATCACTCACCTTATTAAAGATGCTCACTGACAGCAGCAGTCTGAAATATTGAGTCATGAAACTCAGGCTACAGGAGCTTTTTCCGAAATTAATATGTAGAGTTTCTAGTAGGAAATCAGCATAATACATATCACTGCAGATACACAGACTCACAAATATAAAAAACAGCCTCACAGTGAAATGTGGGTCATTCGTGGCCAAATGGATTTTGTCACTCCTGTGGTGATACTTGGGCCCAAAGGGTTGGCTTGTTTAGTCTAGCTGCTGCTCCCTGACAGCCACGAACACGGACCTATGTCCTTCCACCTCCGTCTGTCTCGGAATTCAGTTTGAGCCTAAGGTTGCTTTGCGGCTGTGACAGATTTAGTCCGTCTCATCAGTCTGGCTTTCTCTGCTGGTCCTTTAAAGGCATTGTAGCTCAGTGCAGCTAATAAGGCAGTTTGCTCAGTGGCAGCTTGTTTGGTTTTTTTATGAAGTGCCTCTGGGACATTTTGGAGTCTGCATGTGTGTGCTGAGACTGTGGCTCTGTTCGACCACTGTACTGTGTCCATGTTTTTTCTAGTGTTGTAGCTGTGAGTTGTAACCTGCTTGTGCACTCGGGCCTCACAGTTGCACGCTCACGTTTCACATTTCCCACAAAGACCTTTTGCAGCTGAATGCACCCAGAGCAGACCAGAGCCACTTCCATTGAGAATGAGATCTCAACATTTTCTTTTTACTATGTGTGTGTCTTTTTGTTTGAGGGAGATATTTCCATAACGACGGACATGAAACAAAGTCACGCTGGTTCGAGCAAGAAACTGGGCCATACAGACAAGTCTTGAGAAAGAATGAAAAATCCTGACTGGAATTTGTACGGGAAACTCAAAATTCCTCACCTTCACTGGTCCATGGCGGTAGAGTCAGCTGTAACTCTACAGTACAGGAAGAACCTGCTAAGTCGCGGGGGTCACTGACCTCAAACACTGGACCCTGTAATGGCAGAAATGGACTCCAACCACGTAACCTAAAAGCCTCCAGATCTGACTTTTGTACCACTCTCTTCTTCTTTCTCTTTTTTCTGAGCTTATGTATTCATTATTTTTATGATATACTATATATTTGAGTATTGTGTCTATGAATGATTGAAAAAGTAAAAAAAAAAAGCTTTTGTTTTATTTTAGAAGTTCAAGTTCAAGATCAAATTACTTCTTTTATCTAGACACATGTCCAATGTGTATAAGAAGATTTAATGTCTTCACTTTATAAATGATACATTTAATTGACTATATGTCCTTAAACTATAATTCTATTATTCAAGTTGCTGTTTCAAACCAGTATTACTAGAATACATTAAGTACATGAGAAGATGACAAAATTAGCTTATATGTCCATCCATCCACTGTCAGAACCTTAGTCCTCAGTAGGGTTGCGGGGGTGTCAGAGCCTATGGGTGAAGGCGGGGTACAACCTGGACATGTCGCCACTTCATCAAAGGGCTGATATGAACAACCACCACACCTACAGGCTGGGGTGCTGACTAAAATTCAGTATCTCATTGATTTGTTGGAGCTGGGGGGGGCAGCAGTTATATATGTGGGGGTGTGGTCCATAACTAATGTAACTAACACTGGCGTGAAGCAAAAGTGAAACTTAACATGCTTTCAGTGTCTGACTCCTGGCTTTTATGCCTCTATTATACAGTGGACCTTTAACAAAATTTTCACAACTTCTGACCTGTATCCACTGGGCCCCCTCCACTGCTCTATGGGCCCCCCCAGAAATGCTGGGCCCCATGAATTTGTCATGTTTACCCCCCTCCCCCCTTTTTTACAGTGCCCCAGCCCTACAGGCAATTCAGACAGATTTAGATTACCCCATTAACATATTAAGGCCACGTCTTTGGACCTTTTTGCTCTGGGGTGGTAGTGTTAATCAATGCACCACCTTCACAAGATAATAGATTCCAGAGGTTAGGCCTGTACCTAATAATTATTTTCATTGTCTAATAATCTGTAGATTATTTTCTTGATTAACTGACTGGTAGTTTGGACAAGAAAATATTAGAAAATGGTGAAACATGTCTAGTAGTGTTTGCCAGAGCTTAAGATGAAGTCTTCACATGTCTTTTTTGTTCCACAACCCACACAGAGAAGGAAAGAAACCAGAAAATATTCACATTTAAGAATCTGGACTAAGACAATTTTGACTCTCCTAAAAACTTGCTCTTACTAATTATTGATGATCAAAGTAGTTGTTGATTCTGTTTCTCAGAGAGCATTGGATAGTTGATTCATTTAATAGGCAAGAAGTGATCAGTTATTTGGTTAATTATTGCAGCTCTACTGGTAGTCATAATCGCACATCCAAACTAATTCCTACCTTATGTCAGGAAAGGGGAAAAAAGTTGACTTTCAGAGGCATGATGTGGCACTAAGGATAATTAAACCAGTGGGCAGTGTGATCAGACATATGTTATGGTTTCCCAAGCATGAGGTGCCACATCACACCTGAAAGTGGAACAATAAAACGGAATTGTCCCAATTTTGTGACAAAGAGTCCACAAAGCGAGTGTCCTTAACTGGATCTCTCTTTTCTGTCAAAGGCTGCCACGATTGAGATGGTTTATAATTGTTTGACACTTGAATCCAAGTCCACATAAAAACTTCAGTCCACTGCATAATGCTGCTGTACCCTATTGTCCTTATGGCCTCATTACTCCCTATATGTGAAGGTATTGACAACGATCCCTCTTGTGTGATTTTTTTTTTTTTTGAAGGTTTTTGAAGTACTTTCAGTTCTCAAGTTTACTTTGTATCAATTGACTATACCCTTGTTCCATTTGTATTATCATGAGACACTGTTGACAGAGATGACCCATAGAGATAGCTTCACTCTGTTCATATGTATCCGCAGTCATTGTCCTTGAACCTCACACACTGTTCTACCACTGTGTGTGTATTGTGAGAGCGTATTCCGGATGTCCTGTTTGTGTGATTCTAGTGCTACTGCTGTTTTCCTGCCCAGCTCTGCTGCTAAATCCCGGATCAAACATTGCTGTACACTGGGGGGGAGGGGTGGATCTGCCTCTGTTAGAGCATCTACATTCAGTACCAGTGCACCCAGATCAGCAGCCACACATAACTCAACCTGTCCTCGGAAACCATTGGACAGTAGATGCATCACCTGACCAGAACAAAATGATGATAGTATTGCAGGTGCACATGTTATGTAAATTGAACATGCCTGACGTGCCTGAATAAGTGCCTCAGTCTCTGTCACAGTCATGACAGCTACGTTTGACCTAACATTTTTGTGACACTTCATATGAAGTGAACACTGTCATTTCAAAGTAAAGGTCATAGCAGCAAAGGTTAAATACAAACACTGAATGCATGTCTTGTCCCACAGTAATGCATCAGGAAATATCATTGCCAGAGAGGTTTAAAACAGGGTTCAACATATCATATAGTTATACTGTACATAGAGCATGTTTAGTATATTGTATATTTTTATGACTTCAAGATGATGAACTCTAGAAAATGTGAGCAATTAAGAATTATGAGTTACAGTTCATTGGTTTAATGTCATTCTGTGTGTGCCTGTGGCATGACCTCATGAAACAGGCAATGTAATTCTCTAAATGAGGGTGAGTGTGACCATAATGAATTAAAGAAACCCCTTACCACCACACAGTCACATTTACAGGGGCTGGGTTTAGAATTTTTTAAAAATCTTTTTTAGTTTTTGTTGACCTCATATAGTAGTGTATTTTAGTATAAATAGCCCATTTCTATGAACCCTGGCCATAAAGCACTAATATACTTAAACCTAATAATGTCATGAAAGGACAGGGTGAACCCCACCCTTACCCCTTTCACCCCCACTTCCCCACACTTCAAAAACATGTTTTGCTCATAAGTCATTTGGACATTTGCTATCACTATGCAGAATTATATAATCTTCTCACTTGTTTGGTAAAAGCAAACATTCTATTTCTAATGTTATTTCTATGACACAATATCAGAAACACGAAACACTCAACAGAGAGTTTTACTATGTATCTATCAATGAATGGATAGGAATTGCCACCACTGAAAGCACTCATTTCATTCATACAATTTATTTTAATCTCCCATTTAATCTCATCACTGACCAAAGCAATGCCAAGTGTGCATATACTGACAGTCTTTGTCTGTAGAAATATTTTTCAGACACAAAATCCCAAACATCAAACCAACAAAAGAAATCACTCATCAGGCTTTAAATCATGCTGTGTCCTCCTAGTGTAAAGCCCTATCCTGAATCACACGCTAGTTAATTCAGAGCAGAGTGACAGTGCTGCTCTGACAGTGCCGCTCTGTGGTCTTAGAGGACTGAGGGTCAGGCGGCAGCCGGAGGCTGATGCTGAGGACTCCTCATTTACTAGACTGAGTTGATGACCATCTGTATGAGCGTCTGGACTTCATTAAGGAAACGATGAAAGAGCTGCCACTGCATAATCGCAACAAAGAATCATATGGACATGCACACTTTCTGGAGCTCTGTTAAACCTAAAAATATCCTGTGAATGAACTTAACCTTGACCAGAAAAATACCCTAATTTTGTAGCCTTGTAAGGGCATTTTTGCCTCAATTGTACAGAAATAGAATACACACCCACACAAAGACAGACAGATTTGTAACCATTAAGTCATTAACAGACAGTGAGACATTCCCATAGTGCAGCACAACAGACTGAGGGGAAACTGTTGACACACACTGTCTGCTTTTCTCAGAGAGTGTGTGTGTGTGTGTGTGTGTGTGTGCGTGTGTGTGTGCGTGTGTGCGTGCGTGTGTGTGTGTGTGTGTGTGTGTGCGTGTGTGTGTGTGTGCCCTGTCCACCTCCAGTTACACATCCCTGATAACTTCATCTGCACATCATCAGCTAAGTCTCCCTACCTGAGGGGATTTACATACACGAGACACACATGCACCCACTTCCCCAGTCTCTCAGCAGACGCATACCGGTAGAGTGGCACATGGGAAAAGTGCTGCCACCCCTCCCTCTCCTCCCTAAAAACCACTGTCTGTCTGGAGAACAGAACTCTGTACCAAGGCCAAGAGTCTGTGATCGTAACCGAACTACAAGCAGTGCCATTAAATTGCATGCAGACGTGTGTCTGTTGAAACACGTTAACATGCTTTCAGGGCTAAATGGGTGAAAGGTGCAGCATGTTGTGGTGTAGACATCTTTATTTAACAGATGAAGGCTTCCCAGATGTTTTGGGGGTTTCTCTCAGTCCCAGAGCATAACTCAGTCAGTCTCCCCATGAATCAGATGTGGGGATGTTAATGATAGGAAATGTCAGCGTCAGTACAGTTGTCTACACCTCAACATCTGCTGGCCAAACATCATAAAATGCAGCTCAGGTTGATGGCGCTGTTTAATACAAGTTTAACATGAATCCTTCCCTTTATTGTCCCTAAAATATTAGGTCATCACTGCAAAAAAATCCTCATCTGGTATATACTGTACCTAACTACACTCAGGTGCAGTGTCAGAGTTAGATATTAAGTGGATATTTCTTTTTGTGGCCCCACTGTTTTAAAGTGTGTCAGAGTATGTGTGCATGTGGGTAAATCCTGCACAGCAGTAAAGTGAATCATGGCGACCATCTGTCAGACTTCCATGTTCCACACTGACATCTGGCCTGTCTGTGGTCATCTGTGTGTGTGTACACGCAGGGGGAAAAGGGTGTTTTCTACTGGAAGGAAAAGGGCCAGTGCTTAATGGAGACTCCAAACAAAAGTGGATGTTGAGATTTTTAAAGCCAACAGCTTCAAAGAGTGTGCAGCTGCCTCATGAAAGCTGAGGATTTCAGATTAAGAGTCAGTAAATGGTACAGGAGGAAAACAGAAGCTGAAGAGGTTCACCTTCATGTGGAGTTGTCTGCAAAAATCATCTGATAATTAGTTTTGACTTGTCATTTCCTGTCAGCAGAGTAGGTTTGTTACCAGAGAATGTACTGTAGCCTACAGAAGTTTATGACTAGTTTTGAAAATGGAAGTAACACTCTTTCTCCACTCAGCTCTCAAAAAAAATTACAAAAAACTGCCATGTTGTCTCATTCTTATAGCATTTTAGGTTTTCTAATGAAACATAAAGCTTCCTTATAAATTCCTGTTCAGTGCAGTACACATGCCAGATGTATTATGTACAAACTAGTGCGTTGACCCGTGGGGTTCCACGGGTTCTAGATGTGGTAGATTTTACGCTGTTGTGTATTCATGCATGCTGTACCGTATTTGTCCAGCAGTCATCGCCAAGGCGTTCTGGGTATAGCAACGTGATCGTAAGGCTATTGTATTCCAGAATTACTAATATCTCCCAAAATGTTGGTTCAGTCGACTCGCCGTTTTTGCTAGTCTGTTCCTTGACCAAAAATACATAAGTATGACAAATTGCAGCAGTCAGCTCTTTCAGGATTTTGTGTGAATCCCGAAACAGACATACACACACGCACACAGAGGCCACTTGGGTTTTATAATATAGATAGTTAGCAGAATTACATGTGGCTCCAAATTTTGTGTATATTTGACATTCATTTCACTAAATAGGGGTATGCACCATTTGAGCACAATTTTGATATGTACTGTTATACTGTCTGTTCTTAGACAGCAGAAAGGCGACAACCAGGAAGAGAGGACATGCAACAAAGATACTGACTGAA
>JAPQRP010000005.1:39017129-39046343 GCA_037367295.1 Apogon hyalosoma | reverse complement strand
TCTATCTATCTATCTATCTATCTATCTATCTATCTATCTATCTATCTATCTATCTATCTATCTATCTATCTAATAACCATGATCTCTCTAGGGGACTCAGATCAGTTTTTTCTATTAAAATCTTTCTGCACACTCTACAGTTCTTTAGTGCACCCCCTGTAACACCACTGCTGATTTACAAAATGGGTTAGCTAGCATCGCACAATGCAAATTTGAACACAAATTGAAACGTGAGCATGTCCCAGTCTTCCATTATGAATATTTAAGAAATAAAATACTTATCATCATGTAGCATTAGCTCCTGCTTAACCAGTAAAGTTCATAAATTGGTAAAATAAAGTCTTCAAAGTGTTTATCACTGATTACCAGTGTTTAGATGAAGTTGTTGTGTAGGACCTGGACTCCAAAAAGCCATTAACCCACATGATTTTTTAATTATCACTGTGATCAATGTGTCGATCAACCACATTAAGGCAGAGGGCAGGGGTCAAAGGTTAGAGCGAGGGAGAGTGAGGCTTCTGTTTTTAACTCATTAGATTTGTTGTCTTGTACCTTTTGTGTACATTTGTCAACAACATTGACTTTTGAGCATTGAATTTACCTTTCCAGATAATATCCATGAATACAGACTTTGTTGTGTCTAATATTAGCCTCAGAGATGGGCACATTACAGCTGTGCTGAACCAATCACATTAATCTTTCATTACTTAATTCATCCCATTTAGGTCTTATTTGTTTGTCTGTCAGCAGGATGTTTGAAAAAAAAAAACTGATGAATGGATTTCCATGAAAACTGAATAACTGTTAGGCTTTGGGCCAAAGAACAATTGATTAAAAGTTGGTGTTGTTCCAGGTCTAGTGTTTCCTCTAGAAGACAATGATCAATCAGTCTCACCATCACTATGAACCTGACAGACACAGATGCATCCATTCCAGTTGTTTTGCAGAAGCACTAATACCAATGGTCTATGCTGTTGATCTATGATAAGGTCTATGAAAAGGTTTGGTTTGATGAAAAGGTGAAAATGGCATGAGATTCACCGTGATAAAACATCCCTCGCAACATATGTCTCAAGGTGATTTTAAACTAAAACAAGCTGCTACTGGAAGGCTGAAGACTCACACTGAGAGAATGATGAACTCACAGTGAAATGTTGCATTTAATTAATGAGTAAACTGTTTCTTTACAGAAATGTGACGCTGAGTTTGGGTTTGCAGCAGCACCCTCAGGCAGAGCGGCAAAACTTGCCTGCAGAGAAATCCAATTATCTGAGCCAATGGTGGAAAGTCACACACCACAGCATCGACACCTTTGTGTCCTTCTCTCCCACCATCTGTCTGTACATCAGTGGATTTTCAGCAGCCTGTTATAAAGCTGTATCTCCACTGAGCTCCATTTGAGCTTAGAGAGCACTTTAGTCATCCATCTACAGGGTGTGTGGTCATATGTGCACATATAACTGTGCATCTGCTGGTATTATAGCTTTTTATCACTCTCATGCTTACAATGAAACTGTGCTTTTAATCATTAGTTTGGATGATAATTTATCCAGCATGGATGCCAACACTGGAACTGGAATGGGAACTGCAACCTGTATTAACCAGTCAATCAGTTTTTCTTCTGCCCAGCTAAAAAAAAAAAGACACACACCACTTTCCTTTAGCTTTGATTATAGGACAGATTGTTTATGTTGTATTGTCTGTGTCACAATGTTTACCTAATGCAACATCACAATAAATGCCACAGCATCTGTGTCAGGCCTGCATTCAGTTTTGGCCATGATATTGTGTTGATGTTGGAGTCGCACCGCTGTGTAAAGTCTTCTCCATCGCATCTTAAGGATTGTCATTGGGGTTCAGGTCTGGATTCTGTGGTGGCCAGTCTATGTGTGTAAAGTCTGTGTCTGAACCACTCTTTCACATTCTGACCCTGATCTACTGATGCTCAGACCTGGTCATTCTGTACTTCCAGGTCATCAGCTGATCTCATTTCATGGAGACAGTGATCACATCACTGCCCCCAGAGGCTTGTATGTCAGACACTAGGCATGATGGGTAAAATAAGATTAGATTAGATGAGATGAGATAAATTAAGATGACATAAGATAAGATAAGATAAGATAAGATAAGATAAGATAAGATAAGATAAGATAAGATAAGATATTCCTTTATTAGTCCCACAAGGGGAAATTCCAAATTTACAGCAGCAGAGTAGAGCCCAAACATAGCACACAAGAGCAAAAAAAGAGCTTTCAGTCAGCACAACGCACAGATACACAATAGGAAATGTAGAAATGTAACCGACAAATCAAAAAAAGCTTTAAATCCTATTTACAGCTGTGCACATGCTGAACATGCCACATGGTAATCACCTCATCCTCCTCTCTTCTCAGCCTGATGCGTCCATCACTCTGGAACAGGGTCAATCTGGACTCATCAGACCACATGATCTTTTCCCATTGAAACACAGTCCAATCTTTATACTTTATATGCTTTAAGAAGCAAGAAGCTACTCACTGCATCAGTTAGAGTTAAAGAAGTAAATCATATTAATCACTGCAGTAATGATTCTATGGAAGAATCCAAACTATTTTCTGAATTAAATCTTGGTGGGGAATTTTTTTGGCCGGGCAGTGACTGTATAAAATCAGCTAGTTTTGTTGGAAGCATAAAGACAAACAAAATGACTTTGATTTTTTTTTTTTAAAGAAAATATAATGAAATGCATATTTTCCAACCTTGATTAACAATATAAACCCAAGCAGTATCATTATTCACTAGCACGGTGCAATTTGACAAGTAGTGCAGTGGAGATTTTCATTTAACAAATCCAACTTTTAGTTCCCACATCATTTCATCTTCTTTTATCCACGGGAGAGAATGTCGACATTGGGGAAAGTTACAGATTTTCAGTAATGAGGAGTTTCAGAAAATCATTTAAATGCCTTATTAGAGTCTTTTCTGCAAGAGGAAATTTCTGGGGAAAATGCTCTCGTGTGTTTTTGATTCATGTTCCGCCAAGAAAAATGTCCAATTTAATGAAATTGAATACTGGCACAAAATATCATGTAAAAAGCCAAACGTGCTGAATGCTTGCCATGTTGTAGGTGTATGTGCTTGCTTTCAAAGTCCCTTCTTTGCCTTGGATATGTTACAGCACTACAGATTTGAAGTAATCTCTGAGGACGTCCAGCATCTTACATCAAATCAGCCACACACAGACAAGCTGGATTGAATTTATTCAGCAAGAAAATAAATGATAAGAGGGCTGTGCATGTGCTCGTATTAGACGCAGTGTGGTGCTTATTGCTGCAGGGAGACTCAGATTTGGACAAAAAGCTAAACCCAAAAACATCATATTACAGGCAGGAAATTAACAAATTAAGAAATAAACAAAAAGAATGATGAAGTCTAAAACCACTCTAGTGATGCATTAATAATACACAAACAAACAAAACAAAATGAAGTAACCCCTGTCCTGAAGGAGGGGTGAGAGGGAGGACTACAGTGACAAGGGACTGTCCTCTGAGCAACTTTAAGGTTCTTTCTGTGCGTTTACTGTGTATGTTAGTGAAAGTGCATCCGCTGGAAATGTCATGACGTATGAATGTCTGTCCAAAAGGAAATGAAGAATGGATGACAGTCATGAAAGCCAACAAAAACAAGGAATTGTCATGACCTATGAATGAGGTTTCACATTTTCTAGCAAAAGCTGTCTAACAATCACACAAAACTGGAATAGTGCATGAATGAATGAATGAATACATTTTATTATTGTGTCCTGCATAAGAATATGCCCAGCCCTTACATGTGCTTATAAGAGTGAAGGTGCACATTTGTACATATTCATTTTTTGGTCACAGCATTTAGCACAAATAGTTCATTGATATATACTTTTGTTCTGTGGTTAATGTTGTTGTTATTTCTATATAGATTTTTTGTTTATATACCCTTTAACTTTTATACTTTTTTTTGTGGTTGTTGTTTCAGCTGGTGCTGGAAAAAGGGACAAGTTGTTTGTCATGTCTTTTTCACATTTTTACTTTTTTTTTTTCACCTACTCAAATAATTGTTTAATTGAACTGAAACAAATAACATCATCAATAGATCAATCAGTTACAAAAATAATCAATAGCTGCAGCTTTAGTGCACATACAGTAAAAAGTACAGAAAAAATTATTAGACCATCAAAAGTCATCAAAAACAGTGGTTATGCAATAAAGTACTAACTCCTGTGTGGATCATGTGATTAAAACAGACAGAAAAGAAAACATGGAATGAATAAAAACACTGTTTTTGTCAGTACAGTGACATAGATATTGATGTAAGAACTGAAGTGATTTTGGTTATTATCAAGAAAACATGGAAAATGGATAGATATCAGCTCTGAAATGAAACCACTATGAGCTATTTTTGTTGTTATCATTATATTTGTCCAAACAAATGTACCTGTAGTTGTACCAGGCATTTAAAATGAACAAGAATTTGAAGAAAACAAGGGTGGTCTAATAATTTTTTCTATGACTGTAGTGTTCAGCCACTGACCCATGTATAGGCTGTTTGGTGTGTTCTATGTGTTCAACTTTTTAACCAAAAAAATGCTGCTGTTGTTGTTTTTAGACAACATTGTGTTTGCTCAGGGTCCACACGCACCATCACAGTAGACCTCCCACAGCCCAGATGTAGAGATGACACACTCCGCACCCCTCCAACAACCTTCAGATAATGTGTACACTAGGCTGTTGTGTTTGTTTGAGGTTATCAGGGGGTGATGTGTCCCACAGTGAGGTCATTTTATATTCTTACTGAAGTAAACGTGTGTTGTGTGCATGCGTGTGTGTGTTTTCCCGTGCTAAGCTGTTTGCAGATCACTGTTCTGTGTAATGTTTTAACCAGCGCCTATTGTCAGCCTTACTGTCACGCACCGGCTGCTATCACATCTACTTTAATGAAAGCAGTTTGCTCAGTGTGTGTATGTAATTCTCTGTTGCTGTAGTCTGTTTCATCCAGTCGATGTCTTTGTTTGCGACTGATCTGCGTTACAGCGACAACTAATTTGTTGCCTTGAATCTTCTTTCCTTCCGGCTCAGCTGTGTGTATATTGTGAATGTGTCTATTCCACGCATGGTGACCTTTCTCATCCCATAGAATAATCTGACCCAATGAACTGATTCAGCACAAGCAGGGCAAGAGTTTAGCGACAGAATCTGACTGCAGGAAGACGTGTCAGCCTGCTGTGTTGTGTAGGGAAGCCACGCTGTTTGCAGGCACTGGTGTGTAGGAACAAGGCCTCCTGCTGGGTTTGTGGTCACGGCCTGCATGAGTACAAGCGTGTATCATTTTGCAACAGTTAAAAATTCCACAATTAATTTTATAAGTGGTTTAGAAATGTCACACAAGTAGCATTCAGCGGGCGCTTTCATCTAAAGTCTCACTAACAGAAAGGCCTGTATTTTTAGCTTAGGTGGCTCCAGTGGGAAAAAAACGCAAGCGCAATGTAGAGAGGAGCTTCAGATAGATGGAATGTGTTTGAAGCATCACACAGGTATTGATATTAAATTCGCCATCCGCAGAGAAAAGGAGTCTGTGTTGTGTAGGACATCAATTCTCAAAAATTAAATATTAAAAAGCTAGAGCTTAGATTAATACGACAGCAGCCCTGCACATGTACGGCCAGTCAAAGACCTTCAAGATACAATTTCAGCTCCTCCAAGTGATGAAACACACTGAAATTAAATCTAAACTATAAAGGTGCCAAAACGATTTGTAACCCCTTGCCCCAAACACCTTTTCAATGCCAGAAGAAGCAGCTGTACGGTAACGTTCCAAAACATAGAATAATGTGGTTTTCACACAGTGATTACTGAGGTGTAGATCTCTGACCTGTTCTTACCTTTCCTCTTTTATTTTTCACAACCACAGGAGGCTCTCAGGAACTCTTCTAAACCTGTCTATGTGATGCAGGCCTTTCATGTCACTTGGCTGTTGAATAGTATGTTCTGGATGAAGGTAACGGGTTTAAAGAAGCAGTTGTTTTTGATCTTCTCTGCCTTAATTACATTACACTTCCACCGCCTTCCACCACTCTGAATCCCATTGTTCTATCTGTTTTAGTTTGTCTAACAATAGCCTTACACGTTGTCCTTGTCTTTCCTTTAACTTCCTCTGACAGTGCCTTGGCATTTTGCCTCTCAGCTAAAATAACCAATAAGACAATGTTCTACAAAAAAAGCAGATTTTTTTTTTAAGGAAAGTTTTTCATAAATATGCCTCAAGTATTATGTTCACTGGCCGTCTTGGTCTGAGTGTCAGAAATCAAAAAGTTTCAGAATACCTACAATGTAGATGGATCTACGGATACTCTGTCTGTCATGAATAAACTGTGGAGCTGAATTTAATGACTACAAATGTAATAGTAAGAGTAAACATTATTATCATTATTATTATTATTATTATTAATAATAATAATAATAATAATAATAATAATATATTTCTTTCTGTTGACAGCATCTTCTAAGCATCATAATAAAAATGTTAACTAAATTAGAAATAAAGTTTAGAAAATGGTTTTCAGAGTCAGTAAAATCTAATCTTGTAATTAATTCAACTTAATGAAGCCAAAGACATCTATTGACAGTCAAGTTAGGCTATAGGTGAACAAATGACTCACCTTCGTTGTTGTAGATCAGGGGTGTCAAACTCGTTTCTTCCAAGCCAAACTGGATCTCAAGTGGGCCGGATCAGTAAAGTAATAGCATCATTACCTATAATTACTGTTTCTCTTTGTTTTAGTGCAATAAAAACATAAAATTATGAAAATATTTACATTTACAAACTATCCTTTCACTACAACATGTGAGTAACTTGAAAAAACAATATTATGGCTCAACTTATCATTTGTACTAGTGCATTACACACACTGTTACACAAACATGTGGTAACAGGTATAACATTGCTAAAAATTTGGAGTTTGGAACTAAAATAAGAACAATGTCTCATTCAGTTTCTCATTTGCCCAGGTCATTGTTCTTCTTGGTAGTTCTTCGAGGTTCAACTGGACTAGTTTTTCCTCAAAAAAGTAAAACTAGTCCAGTTGAACCTAGAACCTAGAAAAATGAAATTGTCACAATTTCTAGGTTCTTATGTTATTATTTTACTTTAGATCATATTGATCTGAATGTGGAACCTGAACTAAAATGAGCTTGACACCCTTGATTGTTAATATCTTCAGTGTAATTTTTGCACTTTGCAAATTCAAAGCCAGATTGGACCTTTTGGCGGGCTGGTTATGGCCCCTGGGCCGCATGTTTGACACCCCTGTTATAGATGTAAGTTGATTTTATAATTTAGAAGCTTCTTCCACTTTATTAATGACAACTGCTGGCGCATTGTTGTCATTTACATGCCACCAAATCTGATCACAAACCAGAGACTAGAATGACAGTGAGATAAGTTAAACACAAAGTCTATAAATGAACAACCATCTTCACCAATGATTGATTTGTTTACACTGCTGATGTCAAACTGATGTGTTTATTTCATTTCTATCGTAAGGTGTGTTTTGCTTAATATAACATTGTTGGTAACGTCCTATCACACACAGTGAATAAATATAAAAGAACTATTCACAGACTCTTCAGAGGTCAGAACATGCTTCTACTTGCACAGTTTGTAGCACGAACAAAAATAATCGAATTTGCTCAGCGCAGCCTTATTGTAAAAACGCCAAATCTTGGTGTTTTTCGCAGCTTCCTTTAGCAGCTTAAGGTGATACTGTGGCAGACAGTAATCTGTGCTGCTTTGAAAAAGTAAAAAAAAAAAAAAAAAAAAGCACTGAAAACTATCAACAGTCAAATCCAACTAACTCAGTTGTCCATGTTTCTCTGAGGATTATTCCCACAGACACACCATTAAATGTTTTTATACATGATTTTATGCTAATAAATTCAAATCCGTTGGGAGCAGCTTTTAGCAGAGTGAACCTCTTTCTCTCCATGCTGCGTTTGTCTGCTGTGCACCTGGTTTATATTGTGTATATTGCGCATTGGGATGAGCTGCAGGTTTTCAGTCCACTCAGAGGGAAATAAACCTCTATCCAAATGCTGTGTTTGTGTTGGGTGAAGCTGCACTGTCCAGGCTTCAAACACAGTGATTCATATTAAAATAGTCAGTGTTGACAGAAGGGACAGTTAGAGATATTTCCCCAAAGTCATCAGGACCATTTGTTGAGATTTATAATAGATGTACTGTTAGTTGCGGCTCGTCATTTTTACTCTGCATAAAGGCTCTCTCTCTGTCTTTCTTATCCTTAGTGGCTTCTTGTGGTTCCAGAGGAAAATACATTCTATAACACCCAAACACTGAAAAAAACAGCTATTTTAAGTTCACTTTATGCTCAGTGGCATGTAACTGGCTTTATGTAAACAAAGGTTTTCACGACAAGACATTTCCTGAGGCAGTTTAAGAGCAGAAATATTGCAGGAGAATAAATCATTTATGAAGAATATGACCAGTAATGTCAGAATCAAATAGAAAGAATCTGTCAGAAAACACTGACTTCACTAGGCTGAGTGAAGACAAAAAACATGTTTTAAGACATGAAGCTGACATTGAGATTCCTCAGAGTCTCAAACTTCGGACTCTCATGTCTTCTTGTCTTTTGCAATGTAACGGCCTTCCAAAAAGCAAAGAAAATAAATAGAAAATATTGAGGGAGAAACATTTTAACTGTAATTAACTCATTTCTGATCATTTCATATGATGAAGTGATGTTTACTTCCAGGGTTTTGCTCAGGGTTTGTTTGTTTGTCTGTCTGTTAGCAAGATAACTCAAAAAGTCAAATTTTCAGGAAATGTTGATACTGGCACAAGGAACAAATGATTGCATTTTGGTGGTGATTGAAAGAGGGGGGGCTGATCTGCCCTGGCAGAGATCTGCGCTCTCTAAGTGCTTTTCTAGTTTTTAATGTTTTAAAGGACCTTAGTCAGTCTTAGTCAGCTGTGAAAAGATTTCATAAAGGAGTCAAAACTGTCAGACTGTGTTTTTTGTGCTCTTGTTTTTTTATCGGTTATTTGGGTTTCAACTGTTCTGTTTTGGGTCAGGTCTACAATTTTGGTCCACTAAAGATCTCTACTGAAAACCTGTAACGAAGCAGGTTTTTGCATTTGACTGTCTTTGGACGTTGATTAGTTTGGTTTACTTTTTAAGAAACTCAACCCCAGTTAGACTCTTGCAGAGAGGTAATGACTAGATTGATTATCTCTCAGTTTGAGTGTGTGAATGTTCGTCAGTGTGTCTGGCCTTCAAAGGGAGCTGTAACCTTACATGTCAAGGCGCAGTTTGGCCCGGAAACTTCCCTGAATGCATCGCTCCCTCGCCTGCAGCTGCTGGGGCATGGCTCCACCTGGGCCCCATTCTTCTTCTGAGCTTATTGCCGCAGGCAGGGCTGCACTGGCTCCTTATGTTCAGCTGGAATTGATA
Organism: Apogon hyalosoma; assembly: GCA_037367295.1. Taxonomy (NCBI): domain Eukaryota; kingdom Metazoa; phylum Chordata; class Actinopteri; order Kurtiformes; family Apogonidae; genus Apogon; species Apogon hyalosoma. The sequence continues at coordinate 39,036,862 of JAPQRP010000005.1, read as the reverse complement.
ACTCGCATCTTTAAGAATCTCTTCACGTCCACTCGCCTGTGTCTTTCCTCTGCCTCTGCTTGAGTCTGATGGAGCTACAGTGTCTGACTCATATTTCATAGGTGGCACTTTCTGGTCTCACTAAATAAACCAAGGACACTGTAATATTCCTCACTATTTCTTAGATCTATTTATCAGGCCCCTGTGGTTTTTGATCCTTGGCCTCCGTAATTTAGGCTGGTGAAATTGGGAATTGAAGATTTGCTAAAATTGCAGTTCCTGCTAAATTCACTATGTGGGTGAAAAGCTTGATAGTAATGTAAATGTATTAGCAGCTTTAGTTCTGTGATTCCCTCTGGCTTTATGCCTTCAACCTCACAGCAAAGTTTGGGGAGAGTTTTTCTAAATGCAAGAAAAAAAATCTCATTCTCTGGAGTTTTCATAGAGAATTTATTCATTAATATTCTGTGAGTGAGGAGACGCTTTTCCAGCTGGAGACAGAAGGTGACCTTCTGTTGAATACAGGAAAAGAATTCATTTTACAAACACAATATACAAACCCAACATAGTTGACCGCTACTTAGAGGAAAATAGTGTAGGTGCCAGAGTTAAAAGTGCCATGTGTGTCCATGAATGTCACTGCTATTTTGTTGCTAGTGTGTAGGAGTTTCTACAGTGGCCTCAAAAACAGAGGAGACACTCATCTGAGCCAGTGTCTGCTGGTTTGTCCAGTCTGTTCTTTTTTTCTTTTTTGTTTTTGTAGCTAAAATTAAACTTATTTTAAGGTGATTATACAGTAATAAATGCACAAGTGTGAACATTATAGTCCATTTCTGCAATCTTACACACTGAACCTGTAAAGGCATTTATAACTATTATTAGGCTACATATATAAATGTGTTCTTAATCTGTCTTGCCCGGTTAAATCAAGGTTAAATAAAAGAACCCCTTAAATTTGGCAGCACCTTTAATGTACAGTGCACAAAGCATACACAAATTTAGTCCTTTTCTTTGTTCTTGTGTGTGTTCTTTTCTGAGTATTGGTGGTATTGACCACAGAGTCTCCAGTGTTGTTTAAAGTAGACAGTGACCTTCATCAAGACCAGTTAAGCTAATCCCTCATATTGCAAATCATTAGTGTAAAATCACGGGTCAGTGGGTCAGTTTGTAGTGCAGAGGAGACTCTGACCACTGTGACCCCCTTCTCTAATTACTGAATCTTCTGGTTTGAAGAGCAACACAGTCCCATCAGTACTGAATTTAATGATGCAATCTGAAGAAAAACTCAACATTGTACTGATAAAAAAAAAAATAAAAAAATCCAGAAACAAGCGCAAGCAAGAAGACTTTAATAAACGTTTTTCCCCCTGGCTGAAATTCCTGCAATCAGTAGTGTACTGTCTGCTCAGATCATGTGGTTATATGTTTATCACTTTGAAAACACTCGGTATTTGACAGAAATTACTTTTCCTACTTTGCAGTACACCATTTACACTTAAAAAGGTCTCCTAAGCTGTTGCTAATGATATCATCAATGTTTAATAAGCATTTAATATTTAATTGGTTATACAGCCATGAGATAATGTAAATAATTCCAACCTATAATTACAAGATAGAGAAATACAACCAACAATGTGTCTTTTTATTAATCGTTTGACTTATCAGTGAAGTGTTAATTAAAGATTTATGAATCATTAATATGAGCATTAATGATTTCCTTGTACAATGTATGTGAAACTATTCTCCAGTGGCGCCTTTTGATATACACAGTAGACATCTTATTTGTTCAATGTCCTTTTAAGTGTCACCCCGCAAACAGATTTTAAACATGACTGCACTCATTTTACACAGCCAGCCCCTACATGTCCTCATCATTACTGCTCAATATCTCCCCTTTCCTTGAAGGAATCTTACGGCTAAAAACCCTCATGAATTACTCACGACCCCTCGTCAACTGAGAGCATTTCTCCAGCTTTAGATGTTTTATGCATAAGACCCTGGAGTGCAGGCAGAAAGGACCGAGGAAGACAAAGATAATTTCACTCTGTAGTTTGCTGAGAATTAAGCGCTTTTGCTGCTGCGTGGGTCATGCGATTCCTCCTCCCAGCATGCCTTCTGTGTCCACCTGCCAGTCTGTGATGATTTGCAGATGACAGCTCGACTTGTCAGCGCACCGTCAAGCCTCGGGGATCAGATACCTCTGTCTGATTCTCTGCATGTATTTTTTTTTTTCCTTCACTTGGTTTACTTCCATTCATCCATTCATGCTCTTTATTACAGGGTGGAGTGGGTGGGGTGTTGAGGGGTGCTATGTGTTGGAGTTTGCGTGCGACTCCCACAGGGCGTGTGTGATGAGGTTCAGTGGGTTCATTTTGATCGCCCTTGTCCTTCCATCTGTATCTAGGCAGAAGTCTCTCTCTCTCTCTCTCTCTCTGTTTCTCCATCCTCATGACTCCCCCCTGTAGCGTTTGCGTCCCGTGGTCTCGTGGTTCTGCGGCGTCTGCCCCGTTGCCCCCGGTTGGACCTACTCATGTGACCGTGTCTCTCCACGCTTGACCACCTCCTGACTGAATCATCCCATGCTTGAACGCATTTCCCCACCGTTTCCATCCCGTCAGATTGTATGTATGTGTGTGTGCATGCCCCATGGGAGAGGCGGACTATAAACAGGCATCACTTGTTGACTTCCAGCCATCCATCAAAGCCTTGAGCTCCATTAAACCCCGGTGGCCTCAGTCTCCCTCCACCTACTAAAACCATTATCACAGTGCAAACTTTTCTTATGATAGAGATTGCTCATAAAAATGCCCCAATAAAACTTTATTTTGTTTGCATGTTTTATTTGTTCACTTGCTTTTTAACTAACAAATCTGGAAACAGACTTCCACATCTAAAGCCAGTCATGTACGCTGGCTTTTCCTACCCATAAATGTGCCTCTAAATGCACCACACACTTGTTAGCATTAAACAGGGCTTTTATTCATACTTTTTTTGTAAAAAATAATTAAAGGGAAACACTGGATATCATTCAATATCTGTCATGAAAGTCTTTGAATTCATACCTCAAAACAGCCAAACCAGACCTTATCTATCTGAGTCATGTTTTTCTTTCCACACTGACATACATACTGCCTGGCCACATAAGTGATATCATGAAGGAGGCAAAAGGAGTTAAAGGAACATCTGTGGTCTTGGTTGCCAGTAATACCACCGGGTTTGAATTCCTTTCCTTTTTAGTGAAGGGAATGTTGAGTCAGGCAGTAGGAGGGCAGCAGTGACTCAGGGGTCCTGGGACAGTGGAAATTGGCTGTGGATGTGGAAGCGGGGAGATGATGTCATAACCAGACGCAGACAGATGTTTAAATTGTCAGATCATGTCATCTGCAGACGGGGGATTCTTACATCCAGTGGTAATACTTTAAAGAGGTAGTTCCTATAGAAGACAAGTGGGACTATTTCTGAAAAGACATTTTTAACATGTTATAATTCAGTGTGTTACAATCAACCCCACAGATATACACAGTTGCATTAAGAATAAATTTAGATTTTTGACTTTTATTTTTTTCAATACAGACAATTTTCAACTTTAATTGATTGTTTTTGGGCTGCATGAAATGAAGACAAAACCTGATTCAAAATAATCTTTCTTCATTAAAATTATATGTCATATACATCTAGAGAAATACATTCACAGTTAATATGTTGCAAGAAGTAAACAGGTTACATTTAGAATTTCTGTTGAACAAGAAAAGTCTTGAGAGAAATTATCTCAATTTCCTGATTTCCATACATCAATAAATCTCAGCCAGCAAAGACAAAATGACTATATTGTCGCCCTAACAGCTGATTTATTCACCAAAATATTTGCTATATAGTTCATTTTTATGTTTTCTAAAGCAAAAAACACTCAAGATCACTGTTTTAATAAATACAATAATTTAAGTTTCCATAAATAATTCAAATAAATTAGGTAAAGACAAAATGAAAAATGTTGAAAGGAATACATAAACACAGAGTTTCGTGTTCTCCAGTGTGGTCATACTCAGCAACTGATCCCCATCATTTACATAAACTCACAACATATAAATAAGCACCATGTAATTATAGTATTTTTCCTTCCACATTCATCATTAATCTAATTAATGAATCCTTGAAACTGCAAATGTATAATTTATTAGTCCTCATAAACAACATTTATCCCAAAGAACATAACATAATAATAACTGTATTTATTAAACATGTTCTACAGAATCTATAATTTATATAACCACTTGTGTGAAAACCTTCTCAAATATCATCCCAAGCCAAGTATGTCTCATGCTCTCCCTCTCATGCCTCTTGCTCTCTGAAATCTGCAGGAGATGAAATGATTTGATGCACATGAAAAGATAAGGTATTAGGATTATAAAATTCCACAAAGGCAGGCAGGTTTGGCTCAGGTTTCATGTGCACTATCCATGTAGCACGTCTACTGAACATCCCATACATGCTACCGCAGTGCGTCTGCGAGGAATAATGCATCAGTAATGGAATCCCTCATGTTAAATGAATGAGAGCGGTGCAGAGCTTGTCTGAGTGAAACTCTGCTGCCTGCTCACTGACTTTCTTCTTCACCTCGCCTCACTTGGACCTGCCGCTGTGTTTTATGCCCCACTGTGCTCAGTGACAGGTCTGATGTGTTAAAGGAGGCCTGAAAAGTCCAGTCCAACAGCTCTTGTAGTACAATGTAGATGTTTTATACACTGTCAGGTGTTATCTTTGTTTCATTCTGTGCGTCTTCTCCTCTATTATCACACATCCTCTGAGCTAGAATCTGTTCATTCAGCAGCTGCAATGAAAGCACTGGGGTTTGTCTTTGTGACACGGGTGTGCGAAAATATGGACAGCTTTTATGCTGATTATATGTGAAAAAGTGCACTGGTACAGGGTTACAGTAGCATGTTGTTTCTTTCTGCAAGCAGCCAAGTGCAGCCATGGGTGAAGTTCAGAAGAGCATGACAGCAAAAAGGAAAGAAAATCCTCCAGAATAATCATATTATTCAAAGTCAATTGATTATTGAAATACTTTTCTTGACTTTCTGTTAAAAATTTGCCAGAAAACCTAAAAATAAACAGTACTGTGCAAAAGTCTTGGGCCACCTCTAGGTTTGTTTGTTTCTGCGGGGTTGAAATGAGCATACATATTTATTTCTCATTGTCTTCAGATACAAGAAGAAAATGCAGAAAATACGTGCACATCTGATGTGTATTGAATGAAACCTAGTATAAAACATTAGAAAATAAATGCAAGAAATCTAATATTATCTGAGCAAAGGCACTGAAGACATGTTAAGTGCAAAGGGAAGTCATACGTCTTAATACAGAGACTGAGAAATGCATATGTGTGGTCATTACAACTTTACTAAACCAACAAAGCTAATGTTGGCCCTAAGACTTCAGCACAGTGCTGTCCATGTTTTTCATTTTCACTTTGTGTTTTTGTTTTGTGTCGTTTTGACCTGGGTAAAAATCTATACTTAGGACAGATCACTGCTATAGTTTTACGAGACATGTTGCTTAAAAATTCTCATACCTACCTCAGAGGTGGCAGACAGCTGCACACATTTTTGGTGCAAAATCTCAAATTCCAGTGAAAAATAATCAATTGCATGTGTCAAAACTGGCAGATTTATCAATAGTGAAAACAACTGCTGATTGCAGTCCAGCAAAAAATAAACAAGTCGAGGCTAACGTTTACACATGACAATGCATTGTTCTGTTTTGCACAATGAATGTACTGTGTGTTGAATGTCTATATGTTCTGCATGATTGGTAAAGAAAAAAAGACAAAATGGAACGGATGTAGAGGTGAAATTGTTTGCCCAAGAAATAATCAAGTTTCACCCGAGACTGCTCTCCCCGCTGGCAGATGTAATTCACCCTCTGTTTACTGTAATTGTCACACACCTAGAGTTGGTGGATTTTTTTCAGTTCAGCATCATGCTCAATACATAGTGTCAGCAGCATATCATAAAGCACTGTATAGGCAACCATATAACAAACATACCATACAATAAATAATCTACTGACAGTTTTTTTGGAGATATGGAGGATGATATGTAGCCTGCACAGACACCGAAACAAAGAAGAAGCAAAATCGACATTTTTCTGTGTAGAGAGAGCAGCTCCAACCATAGAAAATGTGCTGATGTGTGTGTTTTACTGTACTCCCACATACACGTAGATAAAGGAACAATAAAGCTTTTAAAGAGTGCAACATTTTGGGAGACAAATCTCCCCTCTGCCAGAGCAGAACAGTTCAGTGTGAGTTTTATCATATTGTGAAACTGCAGTGCTTTTGATTGACAGGTTATGTCTCCTGCCACACTTAGGTGTCAGTCAGCGACGTGTTGGATTATGATACACAACAATGATAAGTCTGAATAGAGTAAAATTGCACATCCTGTCGCTCCTCCTGTCTCTGAGCCTGAGGTGAGGATGGCAGAAGCTGTAATTGCTTGTTTATTATCGTCATGTTCGTAATTATCATTAAGGAGATTAAACTGAGCACTTTAACCAGGAAGAGAGCACACAGCCAGTCATCATGGAGATTTGATTGGTTTTATGCACACATACACACAGACTGAGGAAATCAGCTCACAACTTCTTATTGAGCTTTGTTTAATGAAGTTGTGCCAACAATGCTAATCACCTGTATCTCTGTGTTTCTACTCTGCTTGTATTGTTCATTTAAATCCCAATTTGGCTGCAGCACTTCAGCTTTATGTGGGATGATGACAACGCCACACACATTCACACACCCAGTTATAAGGAAGTGCAGTATACCAGTGTGTGTGTGTGTGTGTGTGTGTGTGTGTGTGTGTGTGGGAGGCACAGTAGGAAGTGGATCCCAACCCACTCCCACTGTGAAGGTAAGATTAGCGACAAATTAATCCTCCTCCAGCGGTCCCTAATCCTTTGCTGATAGATGGCGACAGATGTTGTTCGTGATTGCTAGACCAGACTGAGCATGTGCAAGGCCGAGCCTGCTGTTTTTAAGGCACCTTGTGAGTAATCAAACACTGAGAAAGTATAGCGCAGGGTAGTGTTTGATGAGTGCAGTGCAAATTTTTTATGAGGTGCCTTTAATGCTTGAGTTGAATCAGCAGCACCACCTTAAAAACACAGACATTATCGGGTTCAGAAAATGGATGTTCAGTGTGTAGTTTCTGTGTAGTTTCATTAATTAAGAAAGAAAAGAAAAGAAAAGAAAAGAAAAGAAAAGAAAAGAAAAGACAGTAGCTGCCTACAAATTCAAAAGTACACAAGCACATTTCAGGTGTAACTTTGCTCTTTTTTAGTCTCTTTCAAGTCCTGGAAATAAATGGCTCCACTTTAGCTAGCTGCTAGCAGGCTGTTTTTGTAATTGCTCTCAAATGGACTGTGGGTTTATCAAAGTGCTTTTGCTGAAAACAGCACCCTGTTGCCGCTGGAAAAGGCTTTGATAAAAGTCTTGAGATTTAGCAGTAATGTTGTGAGAGCCGAACGGCGAGCTGAAACATGCTAATGCTCTATGCAGGAGAGCTAATGTAAATGGAACACAGATTGGGTTGTACATATTTGATCGGACAAGTGAGATTTTCAAATTCAGCCCCCAATCAGCAAATTTGACTGTAAAAACCTCCTTCACAGAGAGAAAAGAAATCTAAAACAGGAGCAAATTGAAAGACAGATGATGTATAGCACACCTAACACACACACACACGCACACACACACACACACACACACACACACACTTTTTATTCTGTATTCTCTGACATTTGTGATGATTTATGATGGCTATTTACTAGAATTGTGTTACTTGGCAGCAACGGCTTTGAGCAGTGCTTTTGTTTGGATGCCACTGTTTTGTTTTTTGTTTTGTTTTGTTTTGTTTGTCCTTTTCAAAGCCAAGAATACTTTCTGTTTTAAGCCAATTGTGAAATCTGGTTGTTTCTGACCCTCCCAGTCACGGTGCTGCTTAATTTAGAGCTGTGTTTCTTGAAGTATTGCGGGGGCATTAAGTTTGAGTAGGAACCACTTTAAGCTTTTCCTCTGGATCCTAGAGGATGACAGAGAGGCCAGCTTGAGGTACTGAGTTGGAAGCTTCCCAACCTCTCTCCACCTGCTTTTAAAAGGACTAATAAAGTTGAAATCGAAGCGTGTCTGACTGTTTTCTGCAGTGGGATGACAGCGTCAGGATGGAAGGAGGAGAGGCGGAGGGCTGTCAACATGACAGTATCCCCGCTAAGGCTGATGAAAGCTCAGTATGAACGCTAAATAGAGTGTTTGCTGTAAGGATGTTTGTTCAGTGCACAGAGCATCTCCTCAGGCTATAAACTGGAGGCCGGCTAGTGTTTGGGCTGGCACGGACACCAAATAGAGCACTACAGGGGAGAGGATGGCAAACAGAGTAGTTTAAAAGTTATATCATAGTAATGACTGAGATGGAAATTGGAAACTCCCATGATATGTAGTCAAATTAGAAACTAAACTGAATGTGAAGCAATTAAATTTTGTTTATACACTGTAGGTAACAGAGATTTGGTCACTCACTCTCAAATCCCTTTCAACATAACTATAAAACACCACAAATGAAGCATAATGTAGCTCAGGCAATGTTACGCTTGACTGTCTTTACAGTTGTGTGTCACTAATATGCAAATACACACATGCAGGTGTTTGGTGCAAGCATGAAAATAATTCAATAATTTCCCCCTGGGATTCAGAAAGTACACATACTCTAACAGCCAGTCTGATCTTGTTCAGCATTTACTGTGTCAGTGTACCTGACAAATTGTGCTTTTCATTTGGAAGATCTGATTAGTGAGTAAATAACCGTGGTGTATGTCATTGGCATGTGATTATTGTTGGACCGCAGCCATTCACTGGGTTTCCACTTCTAGCAGCTGGAAGAAAAAAGGCAGAGCTGCAGCATTCCAACACTCACAAATCTCTTGTATAGACACACTGGTTTGCATCATTAAATGTGCACTACAGGCTGTTGAATAAAAAATGCACATATTCGTAGGAATTAATCTAACCTTGAGTGGATTCAACGCTGGCAGTCTGTAAATTCAGCCTCATATTTATTGTAGTTTTTGAGTCTGTTAGTCCATCATCACGAGTGCATGTTTACTTTACTGAGGCCCACAGTCGATACCTGTCAGCACAGAGGAAATGAAAAAGTCCTTTCTCATGACCTTGCAAACCTTTAGGAATCTGGGCAGCAGGTGCAGGTAAGAGGATGGTGATGGGTAGTGGATGCCATGGATACGCACGGCTCCGTTCCCACCAGCCCATGAGGCAGGTGTTGGCGGGGGAATTTTGGGGTGACCTTGTGTTGTTGTTGGCCGTGTAGGTGTACAGTGGAAACACACTAAGCTCTGTGAGCGTTGTTATAGAAGCCCCAGCGTTGCCAGCGTGTGTGGGATGAACAGTTAGGTAGTAAGGCAGTACTAAGCACACAACAAACCACAGACAGGATTACTGGCAGATTAAACACTGAAGTCCATGTCTGCTTGCTGTCTGTGTGTTTAAACATACCTGAAGGCATCGCATCAGAGCACAGCAGCAAAGCTTGTGTAGATGGATTTAAATTAATTGCTCGTCAGTACCTATGCGTGTCTATGGGAGGTAGAATAAGTTATGCACCATGTGAGGACAAAGGGATTTGAAAAGATGAGCTTTTCTCTCCCCTCTCTGCCTCTGGAGGTAGCTGCATCGTCGCAAACCTTCATAGGAGTTTGTTTCACTCCAGAAATGGTCGAAAACACCACACAGAATGAATATCGAGGTGCCATCTGTCAATGTTGCAAAGAGTTGCTGACATTTGCCCATTGAGCCTTTGCAGACAGTTAACTGAAACAATGCTTCTGAATCCAGTCTGCATGACCACCTGTGTTTTTATTGTTACTAAACTGGATCTCCCTCATCAAAATGCTTGAAGATTTATTTCAATAAGACTAAAACTCTCATAGTCTGAGAGGCTGAAACTGACTGAGTTATTTTCTGACCTAATCTGCATTTTGGCCTCTTTTTTGATGCAACAAAATTATTTTCTATTTTGGGTATTTTACGCCTTTTCTGAAAGTAGACAAAAGATGAAAAACAAGGACAGAGACAGAGAAATGATGTGTAAGCAGGGTTGGTCTGACCAAACTGTCATAAAAAAGCAAATTTTCTTAAATTAAGAAAAGAAAAATGTTTGTAGTGTCTGAGTAATATGCTTGTAGTATTGCTGCACAATGGAATCTTCTTACTCTGCAAGATTTGAAGGCGAGTGCACTCACTGGGAGGCACTGGAACATTTTTTGAGTTAATGAGTCATAAATCTAATGTTAACTAATATAAACATGTCTTGTATACAGTCACACATTTTCTGCAGTATAATACCACCCATTATTAGAGGAACTGCCAGGTGAGCAGAGGAAATATGCACCTTGTGTGATAATTATACCTAATTTGACTGATGGTGGGTAAAGTTGAACCAGGTTACATTTGTGGGTAATTATCCTTTTACCAGAAACATTTACATCACTATGTGACAATGCAATTGGGCATTTTTAGAAATAGTTTTGTCTGAAATGCATAGGAACACTGGATAGATGATGAAACTAATAAGTCAGGGTTGGAATGAGATCTAATATTTGTGCTGAGTTAGAGTTTGCAGTCTGTGGTCATTAAGATGCACTGAAATAGTTAAAATAAAATGTTACGAAAGCAATGCGTAAAAGAGTTATTAACATGCAAAACTGAATTAGTGTTGTAAAATCTTCCTATAAAGTCTTTATCATTTGCCCTTTAATTGGCTTATTAACTCTTGTAACGGCAGAATCGTAGCTATTCGACTTACTAATCACTAATACTGTAGATTTTAAGGCTTATTCTATTTTAGTCCCCTGCAAGACCAGTCAGGAAGTCAATTTGAGGAGTCCTCTTGGGTAATTTAAAAAGCCAGCCACAAAGACAAAGCACGTCTTACAGAGGTTCCTTTTAATAGCTAATGACAAACTAATAAAGCAATCTTAAAATGATTTAATTTCGAGCATTGCTACAATTGCAGCACACAGATCCCCATGAAGTACTATGACTTCTTCAACATCGATAAACCAGGAACATACTAACCAAACAGACAAACATCCTGACCATCCCTTTAGGGAAGGACAGACAACAGGAAGGACTGAGTCTGTTGGTGTTCACACAGACCAGGTTTCAGCCTGATTTATTTTGGCGTCCGTCACCATTAGCGGCAGGCTCTCTGGTGTTAGCGGATAAATATCACCACAGCTCTGTGACCCGTCAACGCCACACGGCACAGTCACACACACACACTCACACCAGGGCTGAATCCTCATTACCTCAAGCACCACCTCCAGCCTGTGTCCACAGCAATCACTAATCACCACTGCTCTGCTGAATCAGCCTGCTGGGAGTCAAAGTGTGTGTGTGTAGGTGTGTGGGGTGGATGTACTTTTTTTTGTGCAAGTGAGCCTAAAAAAGCAAATATTCCATGATTGCATTATTGCACAGAGACCTCTTGTCCTCTGAGAAAGCAGTAATTGCCTGTTTGCATCATGCACAGTAGGACAGAGTGCTGAAGTGCATTATTAAAGACTGGCTTTAGAAACGTTTTCAATCACACTTTATGTTTGTGTGTGCATGATTAATCGTACATGTATGCGTGTGTGTGTGTGTGTGTGTGTGTGTGTGTGTGTGTGTGTGTGTGTGTGAATGCGGAGGATGTAGAGGCATCCCTTTCTCTCTCTCCTCCCCTTGGTGTTTGAAGGTCACCACTGTCTGCTGGGGCTCGTTACACTAACAAGCACTCAGCTCGTTCCCCAGGGCTCCATCTGTGGATCAGGTTTGGGCCAATAGACGGATTACGGTTCATATACAGAGATATTGGCAATATCTGCGGTCAGTGTGAACTTTCACTCACTCTGTTCTTCAATTTTTAACCAGGGGTTCAAGAGAAAAAAAAAAAAAAAAGAACACCATGCTGAGAAATGTGAATCATCTTCTGTACTTTGATGTTCCTCTGCGGTGAGAGATAAGACTAAGAGAAGATGAAGGCTTATTGATTTTTGAAGAGTAATTTGGCCTTTGTAGATGTAATAGTTGAAAATCCTGACAGCCATCCTGTTGACACTCTCATTGTGCTAATAGTCATTGTTTGCTGGCCAGAAAGCAGAGACAGATGAACATGTTTGTAGGTAACAGATTTGTAAATTTGCATTTCAGTGCGCAAGCAGGTGTGTAGATGAGTGAGTGTACATTCAGAGGTTATCAGCTCCATAAAGCAAATGTGTACATTTGAATTCTTTTGGACTCCATGAATGAAAAATATCACCACAACACAAATATATAGAATTGTCAGAGGACAAATGAAATTCACATTGAGCTACAGTAAACACACAGGTGGTTACTAGTAATAGCATTTCTGCATATTTACTGCATATCATTTGTGAATCATAAATATTGAAAAAAAAAATTAATAAAAAAAGAAGTAAGACTAATCAAAATTCCATTTTTTAAAAATATTCTTAATATTAATATTAAGTTAATCAATAATTAATCGTACATTAATAACTAACAATGAATAAAAATCTACTTTTGTCTGTTGGAAAGAGAATGGATCAAGAGCCAGTTTTAGCCAGCAGAGAGTATACTGTAACAAAAAGGATGGGAAAAGGGAGATAACTGTTAAGGTTTCTGATGCTTGAACTTTTAAGATTTTGCTAAATATTGATACACAAGGAGAGACTGCCCATCAGTAAAATGATTCAATGAAATGAAATCATAGTTACGCTTCCCAGCACAGAATTAAATGCAGTCATAATAGGCCTTCACACTCTGCCATTAGCAAAAGTCTAGTAATCACATCTTGATTCTTGTCACAAATGTACTGGAATCAGCCCACAACTGTTTATGTAAATGTCTGAATTAATTTCCCATAGAGAAGCAATACTCAATAAAACTTTCTTGCAATGAAATACTTGAGTTATTATTGTTTCTAATGTGTCAACAAGTCTTAATAAGTACCCTTTTTTGCCCCTTCACTTTATTTGTGGTATGTGTCATAAACTTGTGTTATATTTGACTGTAAGGTTTACAAGATGGAGATGCACTACACAGATGTACCCACAAGTGTGAGTGTTATTTTCATCATCAGCCTGTCTGATGGCACTAACACATGTTCATCCATGAACATGAGACACATGACGTGTGGAAGAAACTGCCATTAAATCCTTGGCTCTCTCATTCATTTTCTTTCCTGTCGATCCTGCGCCATCCTTCAGCGCTTTTCCATCCAGAGTAATTGGAGAGAGTTGTTGGCGGGGGCGGAGTGTTGCGCTGGCTGCTCCCACTGTGCCGCTGCCAGCAGCTACTGCTCTGTATCGAGTTGTGTAAAGAGCTGAGATGCAGCCAAACAAACGCTGAACTGTGGCTTTGCCCTTGGCATATAGTCACTGCTCTCATTATTTATCCCTGTAGCTTTCTGCCTCCTACTCGGAGCAGTTGGTCTTTTAAAGTGATGCATCCCAAAGTTGTGTCCTTGGGGAGGGGACCCATGGGTCTGCAGCAAAACAAAGGGAAAAGCATTCTACTCTTAAGTCTCTTCTAATCATACGGTTCTGTCTCGCTGTCATCAGAGAAAGACAAGGCTAATCTTCTCAGTGGGAGATCGAGGAACAAAGTCACGCCTACAAATCTATCCCAAATAGGCGTGAAAACAGTGCAGATTCAGAGCGTTATATAGACTGTTCTTCACCAGTGTTAAGATACTAAAAAAATAGAATATAGGCAAACTAAGTAACATATAACATATGCATAAAACCAAAATCTTGCTAAGCTTTTGCTATATTGGAGTCATTTGAGTGTCTCAGGACATTTTGGTTCTGCTGACTGTTAAAGCATGTACAGTTTGGTAACAGGTGTTTGAGAAGACACCGCTATATGTGTTAATACCTGTCTGCAATGATTCACACTCACAGTACCCATGCCACATTCATGACTCTCCTCACTAAATCTACTTGTCACTCATAAACTCTGGTTGTTTGAACAGAGGTACTCACTGCTGCAGCTTCTCTGTGAAGCAGTTTTCCAAACACTGTATAGGTTTAGTTTGATATGAGAGGGTACAATATGGGCTATAGAAACTGTTCCTTTAGCTAGTATCATAAAGTAGAGGAAAACCTATATATAGATCCAGCACTCGGAAATGATATCAAACCAGTATGTGTATTTGCAAATTCATCTGTCTTACATGTCGTATATACAGTATAAGCGGCCAGTCAAGAACATAATTTATTTTGTCATATTCTTTCTTTCCAGTACTTACGTAATTTTCCTCTGACTGTGAAAAGGGAACAAACGTACATGTATCTTTCTGTACATTTCTGGTGTCAGAGTGCTCAGCTCTTACCAGTGTCTACTTTGTCTTTTGCAGTCATGCGGAGGAACCCCTTCGTTGTGGACGGCTGCTGTAGGAAAGGGTCTCGCAACGCCCTGCAGGAGCTCTACAACCCCTCACAGGTGGGAAGCTAACTGTGCCTTCTTTATGCATCCCTGTACATCTGTCTCCACTCAGTTATATACTCTCCAGCTGTCAGAGATCAGACCCAACAACCTCATTCTCTGTCTTTGCGACCACCATAGGCCCTTTTCACAGCAGACATTTTGATCATAATCACATTAATGATTGATCTGTTTCAATAACATGTCCATGTCCCAGAAAGCCAGTGAACCACCAAACACCAACCAAAATGTTGGAACAGATACACTGCTCTACTGCTGCTTTGACAAATCTGTGGCCATTTGGTTTCACTATCCTCACCTCATTCCGTCACTGTATTGCACTACTGCTGCGACTGTAAATAGACGGAAAATGTACACTTTCTTAATTCCTATTCTTATTCTATTTTACCTCTTTTTTGAAATGTACGGCATTTAAAAAGGTGAGAGAGAAACAGTATCTCAATTCTCTGTATGTTCTGTACATTTAGTGAATTGACAATAAAAAAATCTTTAAATCTGTGAATCTTTGGAATACAGCCACTGTTAATCAGAGTAATTATATATGTTCAAATCAAAATGTCTGCTGTGAAGAAAAAGGATGAACATAACTGTTTTCAAAAACTGATATTGGTCAATCCAAAGTTTATTCTACATGTAACATTTTCCAATTCAGACAGAGATGCCATATGATTTGGTTCATAGAAGCCATCTTTAGGTTTACAGCACTTTTTGAAATATGCATGTACAGTTTCTGTTACATGAGTCAGGTCTTGGCATTGTCCACCAGGCGACTAGCTTACATTTAGAAAGGCTGTGGTGGAGATCCAAGGCCAAAAGAAAAGCCCTCACCTCTGGTCAGACAGAGAAATGCACCCGTTGTTGAATTTTATAAAAGACTTGGAAATGAACAGGGGTTAACAGGTCAAATCAATCTGTTACAGATGGAAAACTCTGATACTAGTCAATAGGTCAGTGTTCATTTTCATTAGTCGTGTAAACAACTAAGTAGCAGTACTGTCTTTTACTGAACAAAAGCAAAAAACTAACTATTTTAATGTATGACATGACGTCCGTGTTTGTATGTCGGCTTTCACGTGATAAATCCACAAGCCCAGCTCCCTCCACACTGATCGCTCCATGAGAACTCCAGAGGACAGAATTAGCATAACGAGCATCTGTCTTCAGTCCGGTAGTGGGGGATCTTTACAGGCCTGAGGCAATAAAGCCATCTTCATTTCCACAACAAGAGCAGACAACAAGGGACAAAAACAATTTTGCTGAGGTCCAGCAACTTACCTTTTTCAAGGACGGACAGAAGAGGGCACATCGCTAAAACAAGTGTGGAGCATCAGCAGGCAGCGTTCGTCACTTGTCTCCATGAAGAGCAGGGCTATGATTGTGCTGTCGGTCTGTTCCCTCCAATGAAGCATCACTTCATTTAGATTTTAGAACTTAGCATTTTGATAGACCTTCATGACTCTGAGAACACGACACCTCCTATAACTACAAGATTGCCAGCATGAAATTAAAGCATATTATGGGTTGCGGTTTTATGCCTTTTCTGCTTTATTGGGCAGTTTACAGTGAAGAGAGACAGACGGAGGACAGCAGCTGGAGACAGAGTTGGAAACACAGGTTCTAGTTTGCAATGATTTCATGCACCTCCGCCTGCTGAGCTGGGAGGATATAGACTGGTGTTAATGACTGGAATTAAATCTGCAAGATACAATCTAAAAGTACAAAACAACAACACAGTTTTAACAAAATCTCGAAGCAGCAAAAAGTGACCGATTGACATAAAAAAAAGTCTTACTGTACTGGTGGTATTGCAAATTTAGGCCTGTGAGAAGCTGTATCTTTCTTTAATTACTGCCGACTTCTTTCCAGAACAGCATATGTTTTCAGGGTATATTTTTACCCTCTAGGCAGACGTTAGTTTTAAGGGGACAACACAGCTCAGTAAATGTGGATGTGGTTGCCAAACACATAAATATGCTGTATTGTTAGAAAATCCCATGTGGAGGAAAACAGTGTGCAGTAACAATAACACGAGGGAGCAATGTATCAAATTTTTGCATATGTTATCAATAATTTATCATTTTATTTTTAGGTGGTAAATTGAATGTAGTAGTTCTATAAACTCAATACATAGTTTAAAACAAGTGGTGCCAGGCACAACAAACCCCGCCCCTCACAAACATTTTACCTGATTTGCCCTATCTCTTATCATTGCAAAAATACATTTTTGGTGACCTTGACCTTGACCTTTGACCTACATTCACCAAAATTTAATGGGATCTATTCTGGACCACTTCGCACCTTTCCTGAAAATTTTATGGAAATTGGCCCAGTAGTTTTTGTGTAAAGTTGCTGAAAATACAAACAAACAAACAGACAAACAAAAAAAAAATGAACCAAAAACAATGCCATAATAAGATCTTATTTTATTTGCTGGGTTTTTATATAAAAGTCTTTATCAGTACAGGGACTAATAGCTGTAACAAAATGTCATATAACCCCGAAATCTTTTTTACCTAAATATTATAAAGTAAATATTTAAGGAGGCTGAGACACAAGTCCATTTAAACTAGACTAATATTTGATGAACAGTTTGGGTTGTCACTCTGCTATTCTCTTACTTTGCCTTGTGCAAAAAGCAGTTCTTTAAAAATGTATTCTACCTGGCCTAGACCTCAGAGTGTCCTTGAATGCATCAGCGTTGAGAGTTTTCCCAACAGTTCCTGCTTGCAATGATAATTGAATTTTGACAGAAGCAGACTTAATGTATACTGTGTTACTGTGATGGATTACCAATCTCAGGTAAGCGAACTGAAACCAATGACTGCCTTGAAGGTAGGAAATCAATTCAGCAACTTAATGCTCTAAAAATAAAGCTTGGCAACACTGTAAATTATACACTATTTATATTTTATAGGCATGCAAAACCGTGTTGTCTTTGAAAAGGATGTACAGCGCTAGGACACAATGAAATGGGAGACTTGTGCATGTTGGGGAAGAGAAACAACAGTGTCTGTGCTGGTTTTGCCTGTTGTATTTGAGCTCACTATCTGTAGTTTCATGCAGCGACTGACTATAGAAGCGAGTCAGGAGGACACTGCTGGAGGTGATACTATCACAGTGACAGATTGGAGAGATGCTGCTCCTCTCCTGCTCTCTCATCACCGTCCTCCTCACCATCTATCACCTACTGTCTGCTTCTTTCTTCTGCACCCATCACTGCCCGCCTTTTGTTCCCCCTCTGCATCCTTTTCTTTGATCGTACACCTTCCTTTCAGCCCGCTTTCTGACATTCTCTCTACTGGTTTCTTTCACTCTATCGGCCATTTATCATCGAGCACCTTATAAAAGTTCACCTAGGGCTTTAAGTGGTTTTTTGGACAGCTATGTTTAGACCAGTTGCACGTGGACTCACTGTGGGTTAATTTTCCGTGGAGGATTTTTCCACACATTCTCCCTCATGTGAAGTCCCATTGATATATTTCTGTGTGCACAGGGGGGTGTTACTGCAGTCAGAGTAAACTTAAGCAGGGTGCTTGGGGTCAGCGGTCAAGAGACTGCTGTCCTTGACAAGCTGCTGGGATTGTCCACCTTCAGCGTGAGGACATTTTTGGAATATTTTTACCACGACGTTTTCCCTTCTGCTGCAGTTGACTTTAACTTTCAGACTTGGGTTTAGGTTAGAGGTGTGTAAAGGTACAACTCGAATGAATACACTGAATATTTTACATCCAATTAATGGTTTTCTCACAAATATAAGCCACACACTGAAAAAATCTAGGAGCACAAGGGTAAAATTCGCAGCTTGATGAAGACTGAAGGTAGGCAAGGGAGCTACAAGGTGTCTTTGAGCCCTCCTAATGCTCACAGAGATCCTCTTCTCTGCTATTTTTACCCTCCCATCTGTATACATTGCACTCTATTACAGTAAATCTGACACTGCTTTCATTAATCAGAATTAAAATCAGATCAGGTTCACTTGCCAAGTGCAATAAACCTCTAGGAGGCACAACTTGATGTGGCCACACACATGGTCAGACATCCTCTAAATCCAGCAAAGGACAGTATATATTTACTTGGTGACAAATTTTCCTCTTCATGGAAATGCTTTCTGTTCCTACCGGTAATCACAGGCTGGCCCACAGAGGCATGGAGACAGCATTAAACCCAGCCAAGGCCTGGCTCATAGTTAGATGCTGAATCATTCAAGTACATGTTCACACACTGTGGTTATAAATCCGCCTTAGAGACTCAGATGTCCTCACAAAGATAGAATTGTTGTAGTTTAAGGTCAGAATAAGGATTAGGTGTAAAGAACAGGGATTAAAATTACATTTCAGCAAATATTTACTGTTGCCATGCCATGCTAGTGCAAACCCTTTGCAAAATAATGATTTTTTTTTCTGCATTTGGGTTTCCCATTCACATGTAGGTGGAATTTTACACAGTAAAAACAGATATTTTAAAAACAAGTGTATCTGTGTGGACAGAGAAAGTCAGGAGATTAGAAAACAACATCATTACACCATGTTTTGAACATGTGTTTTGTTGCTTTGGTAATGAACCTGCACCTGAAACATCAAATCCAGCTGTATAAATCAGTCTAGGACTGGAGGTAGATCAAAGTCAGCGTGGATACCTTTGGGAGACAGATGTACTAGTGTTGTTGCAAAATCTGCATAATGTAAAAAGGACACTTGACTTCAACAACCTGAACCAACACTTAAAGTAACTTATAGCTTCACTTGTCATTGTTACAAAAATTCAGTACAGACTAAAGCCTCTGTGTCTATTTTGTCGAATGGGCGAGGTCAAGAGCACCATGGATGGACAGCCCACTACTTTTTGATTCATAACTTTTGAATCAGACAAGTTTAAGACAAATATTACACACAATTGGAAAGGTCTAAATGCCATCTTAAACATACATACACTACCGTTCAAAAGTTTGGGGTCACCCAAACAATTTTGTGTGTTCCATGAAAAGTCAAACTTATTCACCACCATACGTTGTGAAATGAATAGAAAATAGAGTCAAGACATTGACAAGGTTAGAAATAATGATTTGTAATGATTTGAAATAAGATTTTACATCAAACTTTGCTTTCGTCAAAGAATCCTCCATTTGCAGCAATTACAGCATTGCAGACCTTTGGCATTCTAGCTGTTAATTTGTTGAGGTAATCTGGAGAAATTG
>JAPQRP010000005.1:39006896-39017029 GCA_037367295.1 Apogon hyalosoma | reverse complement strand
TAATTGAAAAGTACAGTGCTTTTCCTTCAAAAATAAGGACATTTCAATGTGACCCCAAACTTTTGAACGGTAGTGTACATACTTTCAAATATTTTTAAATGAAAAATATCAAAAACTACTGCGTCACTTAAAAATAGTTCCTCTGACATTTTCATCCTAAAATGTATTCAGTGTATACCTGAAACCCTCTATTTCACAACCTAATAACTGGTTAGAAGAAAAAATTTATACCTAAATAGCAAGAGTTTTGAAAAATGGCAGCATCACAGATGGACAACAAAAGTAAGTATCAAATTAAACATTTTTTATTTCAATAATCAATATCATATACTTTTTTTTTTTTTACAATATACAACATGCAAATAATATTAACATTATATTCAAATTTATTTTGCATAGATAAATGCATTTATCAATTTTAAACACTGTGCGTTTAGAATATGACATCAATAATATAATAGACAAATATCAATGTATTTGGAATAAATTTAGTTTATTTATGAGAGTTTAAAAAATGAACCCAGAATGACAGCAGAAAACTTTGTCACTTTCCAAACATTCACACTCAAAAAACTCCTCAAATTTCACAAATGTTTTCCCATTTTAAAATATATTTTTCTGAAAATATAAGTAATTACCTACCTAAAAATATAAGTTTGGTGTAGATTATTGTAATTTATTTTTTTTGACCAGATGCTACCCTTCCCTTGACGTCACCCTAATATTATTGATCCACTGTTTAAAGTCCACCAAAAATTATTTATACCCTTCATAGTCTTTTTTGTGTCATACAGTGTACAGAGATATTTTGTAAAATGGAAATGGAAAATTCCCATTCAGGAAAATGTCCACAGTAGTGGTGATAGGGCATAAGTAGCTTCTTCTCTGGTCAATATTAGATGGTGTAATGTTGGGATTAGATGATGTCACCAAACTATGTTGTAAACCGTGCTGTCCTATTAGGTGCATCAGTATGAACAGGAGAGTGAGGGAGCTGATGATCTAATAGAAATCTACACAGTCTATGAACACAGGTCTAATTGCACTATAGCTTACACACAGACCTGTAGATGGACACAGGTGTGAAACGGCCTTTAAGATGATATTTTCTATTCTCTCAAAGTATATATTATACAGAGGCTTGTTTTGTGTTTTGTTTTTGTTTTGGCATATTTATGTGTTCTTAGTTCACTTCAAATGAGTCAGTCTTTTATTGTAATTCCAAAAATATGAACGTTTTCTATGTGGTGAATGTGAAGTAAAAAGTTACAGTGAACTCAAGAGTTTTGATCAGCACGACAAATGAGGCTATAAACGCCATAAAACTAGAGGGGGCAAATCAGAGGCCTTTTAACACTGAAGCCTCCATAATTAGCAGCTCCTGTAACCATAGATAACATCCAGTAAAGCACTAGTTTCACTGTATATTGAATACTGTGAGGTTCCTTTGGTCAAGTGTGCATTCAGTGCTGCTACCACTTA
Organism: Apogon hyalosoma; assembly: GCA_037367295.1. Classification (NCBI taxonomy): domain Eukaryota; kingdom Metazoa; phylum Chordata; class Actinopteri; order Kurtiformes; family Apogonidae; genus Apogon; species Apogon hyalosoma. The sequence goes on along the minus strand of JAPQRP010000005.1, from coordinate 39,015,547 downwards.
GAGAAGCAGAAACTGGACTATTCATCCATATTTGTAGCTATTGCAGCTATCACTGCTGTAATATCCCACATTTCAATTGTCCATTAAATGGTAAATGGACTGTATTTATATGGTGCTTTTCTTCCTTAGTGATACGCAAAGCACTTGCACCTCATTCACACACAAACACCAGTGGAAACATCCACTGGGAATAACTCAGGGTTCTATGTCTTACCTGAGGACATTAATTGACACAAGGAGCTGGGGACTGAACCATCAAGAGTCCAGTTTGGAAGTGGCCAGCTCTAAAACCTGTACCACAGCCACCCGTGTAACATTTACTTTAATTCTTTTGATCATGTGGTCATAACTATCCATTTTAAAGGCATACCTCTTACTGTCAGCTTAGTATTACAGCTGCTTTCTCATGCAATGTCCTGTTGCAGCATGAGACAATATAGATTTATTCTGGGTAGTTTTTACCACAGTATTTGTTCTTTTTCTCGTCCCAGACCGTATCTTGTGAAAGGGACAAAACAGGGATTTAAAATGATACCAGGTTAACTACCTGCTCATCATCATGTATTGAAGGAAAACAGGATTAATGATCACAGCAAACAGTAATTTTTTTAATGTGAACCATCTGCAGGATACTTTTGAGGTTAGTTTACTCATAACATTCTTATTGCCAACAGTATCTAAAATTTTATACTGATAAACTTTTCTATATATGCTGCTTGAAAAGGAGCAGGAAGCTTATTACCCCACCCCCCGAAGTGGAGGGAAGGGGTATTGTTTTTGGTTCGATTTGTATGTTTGTTTGTTTGTTAACACTCTAGCAGCAAAACTACTGGTTGAATTCATACCAAATTTGGTTTATAAATTGCCAGTGACGCAGAATAGATATATTCTTTATATTATATTTTGGGAAAAGTAGGTCAAAGTTTCAATTTTTTTTGGAATTTTTTGGGGATTTTTAAAATATTTTTTCTTCTCCCATTTACTTATAATGGGTGAAATTTCAAATGTCTATAAAAAAAAATTTTGTTTCAATTTACTTCAAACTTGGCACATATATAGAGGCGATTGATATGCTGACATGAGCACACGCATAGACATGATGACATCAGCTGGATCGATGCCAAAATAAGCTACAAAATGTGTGAGGGGCGGGGTTTGTTATAATATGTCATGCATCAGGAACAATAATTCAAGCATCCAGAACAATATGTCCAATATTCAGACTGAAAATATCTAAAGAAAAAAATCAAAGACATTATCCAACATACTTTCCTTAATCTACTAGAATTACAGTGCATTAGGACGTGTGAATGATGAAGAAAACTATAATCATTCTTGTTTTCTGCAGTCTTTCTGCCCATTTCCTGTGTTTTTCTGAGTTCAAATTGCAGTGGCAGCATGTCCAAGATACCGTATTTAGGGTCTCTGATTTCCCCTCCAGCTCCTTCCGAGGGATCCCAAGGCGTTCTGAAACCAAATGGTGTGAGATTTAATTTCCCCAGTGTGTTTTAGGTCTGCCACAGGGCCTATACTCTCACGGGGATTTGTCTGGTTGCCCAAAACATCTTAACTGAGAACGTTGAAAGTGAAGAAGTTACCCAGACTTGATGATCTTGATGTTTAGAAAGTAGAGGCAGAGGATCCAGTGTATGGTGCCAAGAGCAATTTAAAAAAAAACAGTATCTTAATTGCTAATTTTTTGACATAAAAGTTCGTGGAATGTTAATGATGTTGCTGAGACGGGTAATTTTAATGCCTCAGGGAAGGAGACTGTCTGTGCCACTAGATAATACCTGAATTGTTACACCAGCTTTAGATACAGTCTTAACCTCAAAATCCCTGCAGTTTAGTCGAGTGTGGGCCTATTTTGTCAAAGAACTGGCACTGTCGTTCAGATTATACAGCAACACAGCAGCAGAGATTGGCGTAGACCTGAGAGGAGCGTCACACCTTTCACCCACAGTAAAGAAGCCAATGTTGCTGTGCTGTAAAAACCATCAGACCAGATCGCTGCCATGCTGTGGGTTTAAGACGAGCGTGTGTGTCAGTGTGTGTACATGTGGGAAGCTCGGTAAGTCATTCTCGGTTTAAAGACAAAGGGATTTAGAGGAGGAGGCTTTACTCTTTTTGTCTCTATCTCTGGAGGCTGCATATGAGCGGGGCTGAAGAAAGGAGGTGAAAGGGAGAGAGAGACAAAGGGATTAAGAGGAGACGAGCCTCTGTTGTGCTCTGTGAGAAGATAAACCGTGCATCGAGAAGAGAAAGAAGGCCACAGAGAACATGGATAAATGCAATATTTTAGACTCATTATGATCAAAGGGATCATGACATGAAGTACTTGTTTTCTTAAGATCAGGAACAAATCACATTATGGGATGCAACACAATATACTGTACATTGCACCAGTGTGTAATGGTGGCTTGACTTGTGTCACATTTGTTTTGCTGAAAAGTACCCAAATGAATTGAAATTTTCTGTGGAATTTCTGTCGACGCTGATTAAAAATGTGTTATTTTGTGTGAAGTCAGAGAACGAATGAGAGACCGATTAGGCTCTAGCATCCCTCTAAGTCATTAAGAAGTTGAAGATGTGAAATGTTGAAAAAATACTGAAAAATGAGGAAAATCTCTCCATCAGTCTAAAAGGTGTTGTAGCATAATTACTCTCACTCTGCCGATGGCTTCATCCCAGTGCAATTTGCCGCCACAACAACCCTCAACATTAAGCAGGAATGTTGGGCCTCCGCTAGAATCCTCACCGAACCTTTGGCTCAGTTTTTGTTGTGATAACCGATAACAGCCTTAAGTCAAACTGTTTGGGCTGCACTTAATTGGCACCTTTGTTCTTCGATTTTCTGTTGATGGGGTTTAGGTTTCTGCAGGTAGCACTCTTATCTTCATCTCTGTAAAGCTCGGTTTACACTCGACACAAGGACTTTTCAGCAGCAGATTTCTCCTGTTGATAGCACCAACACAGCACTAGACGGAAAGATTACTCATCATTTTAGAAAGGACAGGTCAAAATATTACATTACCCATGATCCTTGGCCATGGAAAGCACCTGTGTAAGTGTGAATTGATGTTAACAAATGTGCTGAAAATTCAGACACAAATTCATATCAATTTAAGCCATCGTTTGTGTAATAAAGAAACTCCACACTCCATTAGCAACACATAAAAGTGAATCACTCCTTGAAACTATATTTAACTTCTACACTTGTGTTTTTAAAGCTACTGGCTTGTGTCTATTTACTGGATAAATTAATATTTGTTAATCTTTTGTACTGGTGATTTAACTCTGAGAGTTTCATATTGATCCAAGCCATAAAGGCCTTCCAAATGTTAGTTCTGTGATGCTTTCTATGGGGATGATTAATTGGTAATATCTATTTCTCTTGTCTTATCCTAAACAGAATTGTATCACCATGCAGTAGCTGTGCTTACATTTATTGATTCACTGAAATATATATAGCAAAGGTTGCAGCAAGCAGAAGATGTAGAAAGTAAAGTAAATAAGACAAAGAGAAGACTTCCTTCCACTTCCCTAACATTATCATGTCTGTGTGGTCTTTTAATAGTCTCTATTTGCACCAAAAACTGCTGCTTTGTGCCAAAGATACACGTTAAGTCATAACAGAAGCGTCATAACCTAAATTATTATTATTATTTTTTTTTTAATCACACCTCTTTATATAATTGCTGCTTCTGTGTGTCCATACACAAAAATATAACACTTTCTCTGCAAGTGATGTACATCAAAAACACCACACTGGCAGAACATAACATTTGGTAACACAGAGTTGGCTGAGACAGAATAAAACTGAGCAAAGAAAAACAGTCCAAATGCTCTTTGCTGCAGTTTGTGGGCATCAATAACTGAACTGATGCAGCCTTAAAAAACCGAGATTAAGAGAAAATGAGCGATAAAAGAACTCTTCATCTCACCATTTCCTTCTTCTCCCTTTATCGTATCTTTTCTCTCTGCTGATTTCTCCTCCCTGAGGGCTGAAACATGCCATGCAATGAGAAAAAGGCTAAAGTGCTCATGAGAGGAGAAAGAAACTTTGATGGCTCTGAGGGAAAGTCAGTGCAGTTTGTCATTATCTTGTCTGTGCTGTTGTGCTGCTATAATTATACCCTCGCTTTTCTCTTTGAGATATAATGACACATATACACATTTTACACAAGCGGCAGTATGTGCACAAGTACATGCACACACACCGCCTCTCAGTTTAAGTAAGACTATACACAAGTCATTTTTAACACGTCGGAATAGTAAACAAATATGTCTGCTGTGCTGTGTGCAGCCCCAATAATACTGTGCATAATGCAGTCTTTTCCTGCTGTCAACAGTCAAACGTAATGAATGAACTTAATGTCTGAATCCAGCGAGGAGCAGTGCAAATGTTTTTCCCAGATTTTACGGTACACAGGTGAACTTACTTTCCCTTGGGAAGCTGGTGAGTCCTGGAGCTCAGGTGACAGGTTTAATGTTGCCGTGGGACAGCAAGAGTCAGACTTACCCAGGTGTCAATCATCCTTCAGATGTAACCTGAAGTCTGCATCACTTACTCACCTGTCCTTTTTCATTGTTCAGATGTTTATGCATATGTGTTTCATGTGTGCATCTTTCAGCATCAGCAGTGAACTTGAAGATACATGCTCAAACTATTCATTGTAGCTTTTATCGGAGTTGCATTTTGTTGCATCATGTTGTGACAAGTGGAAAAGTTTTCAGACTTCTCATCTGTGGTGCATTCAGGGACAGTATCAGAAAGTGGGTAAATCATGAAGGTGTTTACATTTTTATCTCTGATTTGTCCCTGTATGTCCTCTTCAGGGTCATTTAAAGTGTATTAAGTCTATTACTGTTGTAACTCAGACCCCAAAAAGCTGACAAAGGAATCCTGCAAGAATGAATATCACACCCCTTATTAATTTCACTGGTCAAAAGTGCCAGTTGGCTGTACTTTTCAGGATTCAGTAGTAGGTCAGAGTATGACATTCTATGAAGTAATGAGAGAATGGGTTTTACTTCAAAGGGCTGTCTCTGAGCTCCCAATCCTACTTTAACTGTCTGCACATTAGAATACATTCACTTTTCACATTCCTTCCAGTGTAAGATTTTTATACATACATACATATATATATACATATATATATATATATATATATATATATCATAAAAATATACATAAGCCTATGTAAATACAGTTATGTGCAAAAGTCTGACTCTACCTTTAGCTTTGTTGTTTTTGCACAGATGAAATGAGCATACATATGTATTTCTCATTCTCTGTTCTTCAAATACAACAAGAAAATATAGAAAATATGTGCACAGACTTAAAAGACACACAAAAAACCGAAATAAATGGCTGCTAAAGGTTAAAATTTATATTGATTGTGACCCCTGACCCCATGACAAGAAGCATCTCAAACAGTTAGAAACATCTGACATGTGTTGAATGAAACCTGGTATAAAACATCACAACATTAACGCAATAGAGCTCATATTGTCCGAACAAAAGGGTTCAAGACATGTTAAGTGCAAAGGGAGGTCACGCTGTATGATACCACTTTAGTTTATAGAGGCTGTTTTTTACCTGAAGCTTTTGTTTTACATGCTGTACATACTTCACATATTTCCTGATTGTATTTTAATACAGAGGCTGAGAAATACATATGTCTGATCATTAGAACTTTACGAAACCATCAAACATAATGTTGGCCTTGGACTTTTGCACAGTAGTAACACTTTATCATATACCTTGAAAAATGTGTAAACTAGTGCTTTTGTCATTTGCTTTTATTTAAAATTGTAGACCAGAGTTACATAATAATATTTTCCAACTCCATGTTCCTCTCTCTTTTTCATTTATCTCCAAAAGACTAAGGCTTTAATATCACAATCAAACCTATGGAGACTGTAGGTTATTTTTTTGAGCTGGCACCTACCACTTAACCTCAAACAGCAATATATCATTAATGTCCTTCAATGGGCTACTTTTCAATATAAGTAATCATTTTAAAAGGTTCACTCCACCAGTTTTACACATTAAGATCAGTTTACTAGTCATGAGCTTATGTGAAGTGCCTCTGTGGCTCTGAGGACATTTTGTAAAGTGATAACCCAGATGATGTCGTCAGAGCAACTACAAATTTATCACAGAAAGCCTTTGTTAAAGACTGAAGGTGTGACGTTTAAGAGACATGGACATTTACCAGGGAGGCTGTAATTCACCCGAGCACGCCTTTAAAACCCGTGTCCCCTCTTTGTTACCAAAGTAAAGGCCAGGCCTGGGCTGTTGACTGGCAATATTTTAGCAGGTGTATTTTTAATACTTTAGTTCTGAACATTTTTCCTCCTAGAGTTATATTCCTCGATTAGACCCTCACAAAGCACTAAAAGTGTCTGTTACAACCTCAGCCAGTGAAATTCTTATGACGGTCTCTTAACAGCTGCTTCAGGCAAGGTGAGGTCTCCAGACTTGACAGCAGTTTTTGTAGATAACCATCCCTGATGGGCGCTGGGTAAAATATCTAAAGTCCCCTCATATTCTTGTTCAGTCACACTCAACAGCTTCTATCTGATTTTTGTAAGAAGTGACATTTTTATAAGGTTAGCGTATGATTAAATCTCTAAAAGCCAAATTAAAACATCTCATTATGCATGTGTCTATGTTTGTTTGGCTATATTGACCCTAGCAGGGGAGCCGGGTGCTTTTGGCCCCTGGCATATACACAGTGCCCATTCACTGGCTCCCTGCAGTGCCCTTACATAACAGGCATGAGCACAGAAATCATGAATCAGTAGATTCACTGCTTAAAAACTTTTTTCCTTGCATCTTTTGAAAAACATTCTGGGGGTATATAGAGGGTAGAAAAGCTTGCTTGTGACAGAGACGTTGCAGTCGTGCACTGATTTTTGCCCGTTCTTTCACTTCCTGATATTCATTTACCTATATATATATATATATATATATCAGCCGCCAAAATGTTTGCTTGAAATTATTTTAATTTTTATTCAATAACATTTAATATTTTTTCATACTATCCAACGATTTGCATGTATATACATCTACCTTCCCTACCATTCCAGGTGAGATCTTCTCTGGACCACTGTGGATGTTTTTGCAGCAGTTGCATAAATATGAAACATGGTTTTCCAAAAAAAAAAAAAAAAAAGAGAGCATGTGTTCTGGGCTGTTTCCCTGGGTAAACAAAATGTAAAGTAACATTTCCTCAGGTCTCTTCCTCTGTTGCAGTGGATGCAGGTGGTCAGCAGGGCCCGTCTCCCTCTGCTGGTATAATTCCTCATAAGTGACAGTATGGAAATTTAAGGTGCCGCAGGGCTCAGTGGAAAGGATGAATCCTCCTCATAAAGTGTCAGCATTGTCGAGGTTTAATAGAGGCGCAATAGAGAAGGGCCTCGCCTTGTTGCTTTTTACAGACTCAGGTGAGGCAAAAAGCATTACACAGCTGAACATGGGGTGTGTTTGGTACAGTTGTGGGACACTGGCAGCTTTATTCATGCCTGCTCTGTGAATGCCAGTCTGTAAGCAGAGAGGGCCAGAGACAGACTGCCTTTAGTACGCAGTGTATGTCTATGAGAAAGAGAGGTGCTTTGATGAATCCTGCTAATCTTTGTTTAGTTAACTTCACAGCTAGCAAGCAGAGAGTCTAGCTGGAACACAAACAAGAGGCAGGCCTTGCCGGGAGATGAGGTTTTAAGGAGGCGAAATGAGAGAAAAAAGCACCACTCCAATATTAATGGCATCGAACTAAAGTGATAAAAGTGATAAAAGTCTGCTGCAGCACTTTACTTTCACCTTTCTCACTTTGGAACATCAGGGGTATAAATTCACCAATTTTCCCAGACAGTAATTTCTCTTCCCCCCCCGTTTCCAGCCACTTTTATGTCTACCACTGCCAGAACAGTGTAAATACTTGAGAAAGAAGCCTTGTAAAAAAATAAACAGGGCTGCACTATTAATTGTTGAAACTGAGGTTTTTTGGGGAAAAGTTGTTTAAGGAATGTCTCAAAAAAAAAAAAAGGGGGAGCAGTAATAGTTGTACTACCAAATTATTCTCAGTCATCCTCCATATCTGACAACTCTGGTGCAGATACAGATAATATGGCCAGCAGTCAGACTGTAGATAGCCAGAATCTGCCCAGAGGAGAATAGCCAACTCTGACAGCATGGGCTGCAAATCATAATGTGTTCTCATCTTAGCAGTGTGTTCCAAAAAATACCAAACAATAAATTATTAAGAGAAAACTGTTTGCTTATGTACGCTCAACCAGTATTTGCAAAAATCGAAGAACACTATCTTATCCTAAGTTATCTTGTTAATTATATTCTACCTACATAGCTTTAGGTTACATTGCTGACTTTCAGAGCCATGAAATTTTTCCAATACTCATCTAGATTCTACTACACTGTCTATACAACTATTCACTATCCTTGCATGTTTTCCCCTTTTATTTCTTTCTGAAATTAAATCATGAACAATACCAAAAAACTTTCCAAAAAAAAAAAAAAAACCCCAAAAAAATCACTCTTTAAATGAGTGGAATGGAATTATGCATTTTAAAACCTTTCCCTGTGGTCTACATAAACTGTAAATGCTCTGCTTGGGTCTGAATTCTTC
>JAPQRP010000005.1:38987737-39006796 GCA_037367295.1 Apogon hyalosoma | reverse complement strand
TGGGAGGAAGCCGGAGTACCCGGAGAGAACCCACGCAGACACGGGGAGAACATGCAAACTCCACACAGAAAGGTCCCGACTGGTGTTGGAATCGAACCCAGGACCTTCTTGCTGTGAGGCGCGAGTGCTATCCACTGCACCACCGTGTCGCCCCAATTGCTTTAATATTAATCACAATTTTTTTTTTTTTTTTGCAGCCCGGTACCAAATGATCCACAGACCGGTACTGGGTCCAGGGACTTGGGGTTGAGGACCCATGATTTAGAATCAACCTGAATTAGACAGCTCTCTGATTCATTAGTCCAAAGGAGATGTTCTGCAATATTCAAGGCTCATTATGGGCACCAGGTTTCATTATACAGTGAGGAGACTACTTTCTGAGAAAGAATTTGTTTTGAAGAGGGCATCCGTGGAAGAGGAAAGAAAGAAGAAGTCAAGGACCTTACATGTACTAATGGCATGAATGACTCAAAGATAGTATCAACACATCGTGATCACATCCAGTTAACATACTCCCACATTTACCAAAGGGGGATTCTTTGACAGAAGCTGAACCCAAAAGACAAGAAATATTTTTCTAAGATAGGACTGTACTGCTGATACTTGTTTTCATTAAAAGTTTTTTCCCCATGTAGTTCTCTGTAAGTACTTGGTTGTAGCATTGCAGTGGAGTATAAAAGCATCTTAAATAGATTTTTTCCTGTATCCGTTCTTTTCTTGAGTATTTTATTTACTGTATCTTCACAAAATAAAGACAGCTCTCAACCTGTTTCTCTGCAGAGAAAATGTGTTGTCTAATGAGATGAAATTTGGTATAAATGTAATAACACCTTTTACTTTTACTCTTGGTGTAGATTTCAGATCTTGCACTTTTAAGATTAAGAAATTATGAAATAGCTGCAATCTGATCCCGCTGTCAGCATGTACTAAACACAGATGACACCGTAAAATTACATAAATATACATACCAGAACATAAGACAAACAAGAAGTCAAGGAATAGAAAAGAATACATAAGGATACTAAACACTAGACTAGAAACACATTACCTAAAACTAGGGCTGGGCAATAAAACAATAACAGTATATATGGAAAAATATTTTTTTAGAAATATGAGACAGGCTCGATACAATTTTCGTCCATGTTTTGACAGACATGAGAACAGCCAATCATAATTAAGTAACACTGCACTGAACCAATCACACTAGAGCCACGGCAAGTTAGGTTGACGCCTACAGCACAGGCATAAGAGCAGCCGCAGTACACACTGGTGTTTGGGCTACAGTGGGAGGTAATGAGTGTTCCCTCAGGAGAAAATTTGACCGAGAACTCAGCAACCGGGTTACTGAAAAGTAGGGTGTGGCACAGAAGCCAGGAGTCGGACGTTCAAAACATGTTAAGTTTCATTTTCGGTTTACGCCAGTTATGGCAGTTGTGGAACGCCCCCCCACCTATATACCCCAGCATTGTTTCGTAAAGATGGTCTGTTTTGTTTGTTATGACCCTGGGTAATTTCTGTGTGTATTTTCTCCCCAGCCCTGTAGGGGTGCTGTGTTGTCTTTTGTTTTTTTTTTTGTTTTTGTTTTTTTTGCAGGAAGTTACTGATTGGTGGCATCAGATGAGCTGTCCTTTAAAAACGGCCCTGGATGCCACAGCTCCTTCTTTCTGCTTTCTGCCAGCTCCCAACAGAGGACCCTGTGTGTTTTTGATCGCCAGTGATCGTGTGAATCATGTGTGTCTATTATAGTTGTATGTTGTAAATAAGTGTAAATAGTATTATTGTGAAACAGTCCTTAGTTTCTGCTAGGGGATGGTGGCTCTTTTTGTTTTACCCTTTTTCTTCAGTTTTTGGTTTACCCTTTTTCTTCAGTTTTTGGTTTACCCTTTTTCTTCAGTTTTTGGTTTAGGGAGTTTAAGTTAGTTATTGTATTTTATTTTCTGAAGTTAGTTTTGGAGACAAGATTTTTAGTTAGTTTGGAAGAAGACTTTTTGTTTTTTGTTTTAGCTGAGCCCTCCCCTAACCCTCTTTGAGTTTGTTAGAAATAAATGTTTGTGGACTATAGTTTTGGATTGGCGTTTGTGCTTGGGAGCTGGGAAAGGTCAAGGAGAGCACATTATGTACATCCTGGTAAACCCCTAGGCCGGGACGTTACATGTTTGTGTTCTCTTTTAAAACCTGAAAGTTTTTGTCTACTGGTCAGATTTTTAGTTAAGTTTTAAATATATGTACCCGTTTTATTTATCTGAAAAAGTTGTATAAAGTTCTTCAGCACATCTGTCATGTTCAACCTCTGACAGAAAATAAATCATATTTAAATCAAAAATAACCTTCTGAAGTTTTTGCAACTATTTTTTAGGTAAGCATCTGTACTTCTACTTGAGTAAAGCATGTGCACCCTTTTAGTACCTCTGGAGAAGTATCCTGGATATCATATATGGAGGTCCATGTGGTTAACAATATATTTTACCTACTTTGCTTACTGTTGAAGAGCCAGTCTGGGATGGTACTGATGCTATTCTGTGTGTTCTTCCTCCTTTCTTTAGCTCCTTTTCCCTATCTCTGTTGTTCTTTGCTACCATCAGCACATCAGAAGGAGGCTATTCGTTACTGCCGTACATTGTGTCCAGACAAATCCGCTCCACACTGATTCTGTGATCATATTTCAAACTCCGAACAGTTTTCAGAGAGAATAATGCAGCCGTCACCATGAAGTGAAAACCCTCCACGTTTTCCTCTCATCATTTTTACACACGTCTTAACAACAAATGTGTGAAGACAAGAAAAGAACAACATTGCGAATTTGCTCTCGTCTTCAACTTTTCCTGGCAACTGAAAGCAAGAGAGTAAAGATTTTCTGTTTGCACAACACAGATAATGACTTCTATAGGCAGATTAGACTGAATTTTATACATAAGGGTTTTCTGAGACTTGTCTCCACTTTGAATCCCGTCCCACGTTTGACGGACATGTTTGTGGGTGGGTGCAAAAACTCACACATTCACATCTAAATCAATTTACAGTATCAGGATGCTGTTAACACTTCATCATACAGGGCAGCTGGATAGAAAAAGTGCTGAGCCTAAGCTTTGAAGCCCCTGTGGGACTTCTACCAATCAGAAAAGATCAGACTAAATTGACCATATCATGTGAAGCTGCTAACTTCTTTTATAGCTGTGATTTTATGACTTTTGTGAGCTCTTATTCTATGCTGACCCAGTGGTTCATGTCCACAGAGGATTACGGTGATAATGTACACGCAAGTAGGCTCATAATGGTTCCTACTCTCCCATGGGAACAGCTTGACATGGCCAGAGGTCACTGACCTCCATCATAGCTTCCTCTCACAACGTATCGACATATCGCCTCATTCATCTCCTCTTCCTCTCTATCCCTCTCGTCTTCATGCTTTCATCGACACGACACAACAGACTCCACTGAGCTGCTTGAAGATGAGATAAAATGGCAGAAAGTAATCCTGTGGAAAGTAGAAAGATAAGGAGGGGGAAAGAGAGGCAGAGCAGGAGATGACAAGATTCTCTCCCTTGTCTCTTTTCCCAAGTTAATTATGCCGTTTGTCCTCTGGGATGGAAGGCCGCATGCTTGATGCGACATTTGTGTGACTCATAGTGTGATGTCTTTGAGTGGTAAAAAAGGAGTGATTTCCATCAACAAAGAGCTGCTACTTGCTCAGTGCAGTTATGCTTTAGTGAGCTTTGATGTTTCTGAATGGGGAGGAGTGGAGAACACAGAAAGAGGGGAGTGGGAGGGTGTAGAGTGAAGTCTATCCTGAGCTCCTAATCTATCACGCCTTGTCGACTTGCGCATCCTTCAAAATGCTTTAAAGGAATGTTTGAATTAAACAAGGTTTAAGAAGGCAAACAGAAGGACTACTATCTGGTTTGAATACAGGTAATCACGGATGTTTTGGTTAACATTCTTGTTTGAAAATTAAATTTCTCCCAATGACAAATAGGCGTAAGTAGTTTAAGATCAAGAGCACATTTGTTATCTGTTAAGAACACTGTATTGTGCCAAATGTGCAACATCCAGGCACTGTCTGGTCAGAAGATATGACATTAAGCTTTTTTCCTGATCTTCCTAGTCCCTTGATATGTTAGCTGTACATTTGTACATTGTTTTCTTTTGACTATGAGACCCTCTGGGTATTATGTAGCTAGGTATTATGTAGTAGATTAATGTTGCATGTAATAAAATCAATATGCTGAGTTCAGAGATATTTAGTTTATTCATTTTATTTCATTCATAAGATCAAAGAATGGCACAGAAAAAAAAAACAATCTACTTTTAAGTGTCAGTAAAATGCTCTCATATGATGAAAAGGAGCAAAAAAAAACAATGTTATATTTTCTACCCCTCTTTAACAAAACACATGTGCATTCACAATAGTACGTTCTGTCTTAAAGGAGTGCTATATGATGTGTGGGATCAAAATTTACAATGTGTCCATAATATTTTCTTATGCCAGCAAAACTGATATTTTTGTCAACAGGTTTACATAATTTGGGAACATGGTCTGAATGTGTTTGCAGAGGTATTTTGTGGGAACTTAAAGTGGAAAAACGAGCCTTAGATGGGCTCTGTAGGTGACTACTGTGTCAAAGATCATATTGGATAAATCCAGTTTGTCCTTATTTACTCTTGAATTTGAATCAATATCGGCTGAGCAAGCATCTTTACATGTTGCAGTATCAGGGTATTATAATTTATTATTCTGTACTCAAAGCCAAATATGTTTTTTTTTTTTCATCTTACCTTCTTTTGAATTTAACCAATATTATCAGTGCTCTCATTTCTAAATAATGTTTTCAGGATATATGATTTCACAAGTACAATTCTATGTCCTTGCCAGATTGATTTTCAAATGAATTAAATACAGAAATCATAAACCTAGGACCATGAGTATCCACTAATAGAGCCTATAGAGATAATAATACACCATGAAATTGACATTCATTTTCAGGTCATGTGCTCAATAAGGGTAATTCCTTTCTTGAAAACTTATGTTCAGGTGTAAAACTTGTCATAGAACTGCTTTTGTTGGCCGTCATGAGATAACGAGGTGTGAAAGACGGATTTTCCTCAATGCACTTGTAGCGAGCCATGCACGTGATGAATAGCCCACTTGGAGACAGGGTTGAAGAGTGACTTCAAAGTAAAATACACACAGACATCTTTACTCAAGCTGTCTTCACATTTAGTGCACGATGGTGGTCCCTGATTTGAGGTTATTTCAGCACTTTCAGCCACAGTCAAGGAATGAAAAGCACTGAAAGGCCACACTTGTTGTAAGTGGCTGGTGTAGTAAAGATGCAGGCCACAGTACAATCAATTTAGATTCCTCGAGGAAACCGAGGCACTGCCTGGAGGGGAACTCAGGCCCAGAGGAAAAATAATCAAGAGGCAAAAGAAAACATTCTTGCTCTTCAGATGCAGAACCCCTCTGGCTGCTTTACTTCACACTCTTTTCATTCCTACCCAGCCTCCGCCCTCCCCTCTCGCCATGGTCCACTTCATCACAGTGTCACGGTGGATATGAAATATGCCACTGATGAATGATTGCTGACTGGATCTGCGCATATTGAACACTCAATATCTGTAATATCCTGCAATATCATTATTTTCCCCCATACCCATGGACTAATCTCTATCATAGTCTGTGGAGCAGCTCAGATAGGGGAAAAAGATAAAGTCAATAAAGAGATGAGTGTGATAATAAAGCCTGAGATTAATAACACTCTTTCCCGTTGCATGTCTGCCTGTCTATCTCGCTTTTCATCACTCCTCTCTTTCTTTAAGCCTTGGTTCTATTTCACTCGTTTTAGAGTGCATTATTGCATTGCAACATTTTCTTAACACTGCCAAGGACTTTATACAGTAATGCAAACAGTTGGAAAAGGTGTAAACAAAAAGTTAGAGAGGAAGCAATTATGAGAGACACTTATGACCTCAGCATCTGGAAAATATTTGGATCTAATTGACTGCTTCCTGAATCTGATTTACATTTCAAAGTCTTCCTCTTTCTCTCTGTCCTTTCCTGACCAGCCTGAGTTTTCTGGAGCTGCTGTCCTCCACGAGGCCAGGAGGGATCAAGTAATGGATGCGTGTCGAGTCTACAGTGCGTCCAGCCGTAAGCGCAGAGTTCTGACCCCAGGAGACCTCAAACACCTTGTGGTGGATGAAGATCACGAGCTCATCTACTGTTATGTCCCCAAGGTGGCCTGTACCAACTGGAAACGAGTTATGATGGTGCTCACAGGCCGGGGGAAATACAGGTGGGTTCGAGATATGACAAGAGATCAATCGAAACTCTTTGGATAGTGCTATGGCTGTAATATCTTTTAAATGTGTTAAATCCTTGCTTATTTTGGGTTACTCTTAATGTTTTATTTTGTCCTTCTTCCACAGCGACCCAATGGAAATCCCTTCCAATGAAGCCCATGTTCCTTCTAACCTGAAAACACTGAACCAATATAGCATCCCCGAGATTAACCACCGCCTCAAGAACTACCTCAAGTTCCTCTTCGTTCGTGAACCTTTCGAGAGGCTGGTCTCTGCATACCGCAACAAGTTCACCCTCAAGTACAACTCTTCCTTCCACAAGCGCTTTGGCACCCGCATTGTACGACGCTACCGCAAGAACGCTACACAGGATGCCCTGCTCAACGGCGCAGATGTCAAATTCAAGGAGTTTGCTGAGTATCTGGTGGATCCCGCTACCCAACGTGATGGCCCACTCAACGAGCACTGGCAGACCGTCTACCAGCTGTGCCATCCATGTCACATTCACTATGACTTGGTGGGCAAATATGAAACGCTGGAGGAGGACGCCAATTACATATTGCGCTTGGTAGGTGTTGGCAACACCCTGCGCTTCCCAAGCTACGCCAAATCCACTCGTACCACAGATGCCATGACGGCCCAGTTCTTCAGCAATATCAGCACTCAGCAGCAGATCCAGCTCTACCAGCTTTACAAGTTGGACTTCCTTATGTTCAACTACTCCACACCCAGCTACCTGCGGCTGGACTAATGGAGCACAGAGCTGGGACTTTGGGAAAGGCTGCCTTGTTAAATAAGATTGAACAAAATGAGTGAAGGGCAGAATTATTTTGAAGCAAACTTGATTTAAAACTGTCATACCTTGTAAGTGTGGGGTCTTAATTAGACATAAAAACAGATGCTGAAGAGAAAAAGATGTTGCGTGCTTGTCTGAGCTTAAGAGGGATGGTGTCCAATTAAATCTGCGTGACTCTCAGAGCACTGATTGAATGAGAATGTGGGCTAAACAGACCAAACGCATGCAAAGACTAAATGTGTGGGTGAAGCAGGTCTTCAAGGTGTTTTAAAGGGGGAATTTATCCTCAGAGGACGGACTTAAGAGGGATTCTTCTGATGATGTTCCCTACATGTTTAAACAAACTGCTGACAAATTAGGTTGCTTCAGATTCTGCAAAGCAAACAGCGGCCTCGCACGCGCCCTGACCCCAATGCATTGTGGGAGCAAAGCTTATCTCCCCCTCCCCGTGATCAATAGAGAAACTCCGTTAAATTGTAAAACACATCTCATGTCCTCCATTGCACTGTCAGTGCAGTGTGTTTGTCAGTGGCCATCACCCCTGCCCTCATTAAATTCATGTATTTCAGAGGGAAGCTGGTTTACTGCTGCCTATAGGATGACTTTTGTCAAAAAGCACGATGGCATGGACTTCAGCGAACAACTCAAATTAACCAAGTTCTGTCACTGGGTTCAATCAGTGATGGCAGAAGGGGCCTTTTGTGTCTCACCCTGAGGACCCTTTGAAACTGGAGACTCCTACTACAGCAGTGAAGTACAGACTTATTAAATCCATCATCGCCTGCAACACCAAGCATCCTTAACTCTTTGGGCCATATCGAGTGGTCACAAATTCACAGGATGTTGTCACAGGAATGGGCGCACCAAGAGCGATTCATGTGAAAGGAAAGAGACCGTCTGTGTGGTGGGTAGGGGTTACAGGCACTGAATTTGAACTTTCTGCAATGCCATACCCCATCATGCCTGCTAGAGACTCAGGAGCTAGTCACAAAACTCCTGCTCTGACAAACCAAACGTGTTTTTCAGTAAATTAATATTATCCTTTTGTCTTCATACTTATTTTTGTTTTTATTGTCTTATAAAGCATTGCTGCGAGCAGCAATAACTAAAGATTATTTAATTTGCTTTGTTAATTAAAACAAGAGAGAAACATTTAATGTTTTGTTTTTCTGGGATGGTGAACAACTTAGGAAATGTTAAAGTTGAACTGTTTTGTTTGTCATTTCATCCATTACTTTCTTCAGAGCTTGCCTCCGATACATTACAAGTGCATCACAGATTTCCATTCTGAAGGGCGTATTGTACACTTCATGGCTTTGTCCTTTTGTGTCTGAGATTTGTACAGATTTATGGGTTATTTTTCCTGATGTGAGACATTTTGGTGCCAAAGTGGCTGAGAGAGCCACAGTCAGTGTTCAGTATACATTACCACCATTAAGCAAATTCGTCGGAAGATTCTCTATCCTCAACTTAGCATGAGAGTAGACGGCTGCTCTCAGGGTACATATCAACAATCTACTGCCCACATCCATCACAGAATCACAGGCTGTATCTATTACTGTGATGTGATTAATGTTAAAGAGATGCTAAGCAATGTCAAGGTTAATAACTGCTTTCTCCATCACGCTGTGAATTGGATTACAGGCTGTTGTGTAAGCATTATACAGGAGGAAGAGGGGAGAGTCACAAAACATCTGAACTGAAAAAAAGGCATCTTTCTTTCTTTCTTTCTTTCTTTCTTTCTTTCTTTGTTTTTACACATATTTGTAAATTCTGTCTAGTTTATTATTTTTTAAAGCACATTTGGGTAAAGCTGTCTCTCTTTGATGCACTAGGTTGAATCAGAAATAATTATTTTCTAATGCCCTCTGCATGGAGACTACTCTGTTGAATTCAAAAAGCCTGTGCTTAAAGACTCAGTCTGAAAGTTTGGGTGTTTCCCAACAAGGAGGGTGTTTAGAAAGCTCTGAATGTGCTGCAGGATTATGGGATATGGTGAGTTCGGTGTTTATGGACTCAACCTGAGTTTGAAAATCAGGATATTACAGGCTCTGTTGCTTCAATTGTTACCAAATCTTATCTTTCTTTCACATGAACCTAGTGTGACTATATTGCCGTGCACAAATACAGCTTTCCAATACAGAAAATATACAAAAGTCAATGTTGTATCGGATGACCTCTCAACGTTTCTTCAAATTGCTATCGCTTATTGTTTATTTGTCAGTACATCCTGCAGTTTCAGGCTAACTGATTTGTAAATTTAAGTCCAGTGGGGATCTCATGTTTGTCAAACTGAAGTTGGTCACCATGTCCTCAAACTGTTAAAAGAGGTGAAGAAAAAAAAGAAACTGGAATTATGAATAGATATTTTCTTGAGGATCCATTGTTGTGGATGTTTTAGCTGCCAACTCCCTCTGTTTTTGAAGTATTACTACTGTTCACGTATGTGCTCGTGTACATGCCTGTGTGTATCTGGGAGAGCTATAATGAGAGAACAGCCTTATTTTCCTTCTTTTTTTTTCACCCCGACACAGACATCTGGCTCTAATAAAGGAGTAACAGCTACTGGTCTGGCCAGTGGTCCCGACCATCATCCTCCTGCAGAAACAATGGCTGTATTCTCAGCTTACCCTCCTCCTGGGTCAACCACCCAAAAATACACACAAACACTCACACTATGGTTGCACATTTGCACTCCTGCTGATGCTGATGCCACGCAGTCTCTTACTCAGCAGTAAGCAGAGGCATAGCGGGCAGCACCTCTCCTCTTTAACACACTGGCTGAGCATCGGCTTAAACTGCTCATTTAGCCCCAGAATGGAAGACGAACGATACACAAAGGACCTCTTAGCCTGCAAACAAGCTATTACAGAGGCCTGTCTTCTCCTCGCTCCATTTTCTCCACTCCCACCTCGTTCCAAAAGTGGCCTCGTGTATATAAAAACAGCAGCGAGTCAGTGTCAATGATCCCTACCGTCCCTGCAGGAAAAGGGCAGCGCGCTTAAATAAACAGAGCTGCAAAAAAATACCCACTGGGACCCAGAGAACTCCAAGAGGCCCCAGCTGACTTTCTGCCTCCGATAAAAACAAATGACCACATTTAAAGCACTTTTGTCTCTATTCTTAAAATCTTGAGTCTGAAAAATATATCCCTGTTCACTGCCTAGCTTTCTCATACCATGGGAGTGTTTATAATCAAGTCAAGCCAACAAGTATATTTATGATATTTTCAACGACGTCTGTTATTAGACTGAAGTATATTTTTTCCGTTTTACTAAAAATACATCTTCACATTTTTTTCTCAAGGATAAGTGGATGCTTATGTCTTTATGGTTATTTTATTTATGGACACATTCACACATTTTGTATCGACAGTAAAGCATCGGAAGTAATTATCATGTGCTGCTGATTAAAGAAATATTCAACATCATGGGAATATACTCTGTTAGAGAGCTCTCATGGTGTATTTATATCCCTCTGCTTCAGTCAACAGCAGTTAGCACAGATTAGCATAAAAGCATGGATATGGGGAAACATCTGGCCTGACACTTCTTAAGTTTCCCAATTAGATCAGGTTATCACGTTTGCATGCTATGTGATCAAGAGTAATGCTAAGCTAAGCTAACAGGCTGCTAGCTGTGGGTGCAAATTTGACCAGTAAACATAAAAGTAGATCAGTCTGCAAGGCATGTATAGATGACAAAGGATCACACTTCCATTTATTTGGCTCCAAAAACAAAATATAAACATTAAGATGGGTGTCAGATTAAAGAAATCATGAGCCTCCAGACTAGCTCCATTATTCCTTGATCATGGTCTATAAATCTATGAAATGTACTGGAGTGATGAACACCACTCTAATAAAAGACATTCCCTCATTTGGTGTTTTGATGATCCCATAGAAGGCTATAACACATGATTCACATCATTACCATTCTCATAAACCCATTCAGTTCCCTATGGATGGAGGAATTGGAAGTGATCACTCCCATCAGGCTTTTCCTTCCGATGTCACCCATCTGTATCTTCTATTCAGATTATTTTTGTAACATGTTATTTATATAAAATCTTACATCATCAGCATAGAGGGACAAAGCCTGGAAAAGTTTACTCACCTCTGTTTGTCCTTGGCTGTTTACTGGCTGATGTTTAATTTTGACATATCGCTCTCAAAGCAGATGTTTTGTTACAGCGCAGACGTGATGTCATTCTTTATGCTGTCGTTTTTGAGCTGTCATGTGTGGATTGTATTTAATAACTACTCTTGTTGCCTAACAAACACGTACACGCATCATCGAGCGGCACTTTTGTTTCTCCGTGCCTTCCATTCACAGCAACACAGAGCCTCTGAACATCATCCGAGCACCTTCTCTGTTCTTAGGTCGTGGTCACATGGGCCTTTCACTACACTATAACTCACACAAACAATATTCATTCAGTTAGAAGTGACTATTATTTCTGCAGGAAGAATTAGTTTACAGTGTCAAACCCTCGCTACATTCCCTTCTAACAGGACAGATGGTGGTGCCTCTCACTCGTTGTTTCACACATTCTGCTGCTCTAATTTAACATTAATGGATCTTTGACATATTCATTTTGAGTCAACTGTGTGGTATTATACAATTGGGACAACGGGTGAATTTGCCAGACGATTATTCAGCACAAATGGGAGGTGTTATCACAGGTCCAAACTTTCTCTAGCTTAATTAGATTTAACTGAGGAGGAAGAATATTTACCATTACGTGCAGTAAGCAGCGACAAAAACATCCGCAAGATAACAGGATGGATGTAAATGTGGTCTTTTCACACTTTTCACACTTTTGCTCACTTCTCATGCTACAAATGCCTCCGATTTTTAGAAGCATGCAGGCGTAATACATCCATATCCTGCAATATCACACTGTAGGAACATTACAAAGGCCTATGTGACTGAAGCCCAAGACACATACAGAGCAGAGAGGAGCTCCTGGCTGGGATCTCAGCTCATTTTCATACCGATGTAGATACAGCTAAAACTGTCATTTCAATATATGGAAACAGGTGCATGTTTTAGTGAAAATTGTACCCATCTTACTTAGTGTCTCTTTTCTGGCCTTTGGATGTGGTTATATCAAGTAATTTGTCAAAGCAGGAAAGGACTTTATCCATTTATCTGTGTAATCAGAGGTAAAACTGAAAGTGGTCCAGTTAGAATTAGTAATTGGTCTGTTTACATCACAATGGGTAATTATTTAATTGTTGGGTTTTTGTTTTTTTTTGTATTTCACCTGATAACACCTGTTTTGTTTCCTTCTTGTCTAACTTTTGCTCCTTTTTGCATCTGATTACAAGTTGAACTGAACAGGAATATCAAACAGATCTGAGGTTCTTTTGTGAATAAAAAGTGTTATCAGATTTGCACCCGCATTAGTTGAGTTCATGGCCTCAGCTGGCCTGCCAGGTTTCTCATGTCTCTGTGTTGCCCTGACAGCTTGCATGTCCTCCTTCAGCATGCAGAGGTCACATGGCCTTTGATCTGCTGCCAGATGTCATGGACGCTGTAACCTGTACAGCAAGGTGTGTATGTGTGTGCGTGATCATTTGAGGAATGAGTCCTAAATCAGTCGTGTCTGTTACTAAATTTGTACTGCATCATTAGCATTCCTCGCCGTTGTGTGTATCGGAGTGCCTCATGTGCTGTATCATGGGTGCAAAAGTGTGTGTGTGGACACTTTGTGCTGTAGCCGCTCTGCCTTAGAGGGTCATGTCTCCAAGGAAGGCGAGACTATCACGCAAACGGGCGGCACTTATTTATTTATTTATTCTCAGACAACTACCCATACTTCTTCCTTCCTATCACCATGGCAACTCACCTAAACTCTCCGTATCTCTTTTCCTCCTGAGATGTTGTCTCACTGTTCTGTTTTACTCAGTTCATTTTCAGAAGTACTCAGTGAAAACCATGAATAATTGACTGTGTACTGTACACTGAGTGTCGATCTTACGGCGACCTGAAAGTTCATCCTGTTTGACGGTTTCACAATAAAATAACACTGAAACTCGCCTCAGACTTTTGCTTTTTTCCATATGTGGGTGCCATGATTTCTATCTCAGACAAGTCCACGTAGCACTTAAAACACGCCTTACAAATAAACAAAACTCAAATGCTATCTCATCTAAAGGTTTTGCGTTACATCTCTGTTATTATTGCAGTCTCACCACAGAAATAACCCATCTATGGCTCTCCAGGGAGAACATCTAAATAGCTGATATTTAGAGGATTCAGCCTCCATATATCTAACTGACCAGGCATGTGAGAGCATTAAGACTGTGTTTTCATGTGTGACCGTTTAAAATGTGTGTATGCGGGTATTTGATTCATATGACATGCTGTAGGTTAAGTGGTGCAACTGGATAATGTAGTATTTCCTCATGACTGAGAAGCTGCAGTTATGTATTTTTGCTAAGACAGGAAATATATTTCAAAGAATACTCTTCAATGTGGTCATCTCAGTGATTTGGTTTATCTCATCATGTTCAGTCAGCCCCCTTAAAACAGCCAATATGACATTTACTATAATGAACAGGCAAATGCCAACAGCTATGTTTTGTTGATGTCTACCAATGAAAAGCTTTTTCTGGGTAAAAACTGAACAACATCCTACTGATTTTCAGGTCTTGGATGCTTCAACTAGCTGCTAGAAATGGATCATCAGCTGAGGAGTAGAATTTTTAACAACGCAATGCCATCTTAGACTTTGAGCGATAACACTGTCCAATCCCTTTAAAGTGAAAGTTTTGAAAAGCATCAGAGAAAAGAAGTTCCTTTTTAATGTTTTCCATAGAATCTCTGCCTTATAAACCACATTAGGCCAACATACCCCTATTTCTCATCCACCTGCTAGTTCTAAGCTACATCTCATTAAAACTGCAGCAGCTGTGTTTGTATCTCAGCCTACAACTCTGCCTCCAAAGACCCCAGCCTCTCTCATTACGCCAACACTGTTCAGTGGTTCCTTTAAAGTGGCTCGCTTAAAAGAAAAGGCCCAGGTCCAAAAGATACCACATGAAATACTCAAAAAAGAAAAAGGCAGAATAAGATTGCTCTCATCCGTGAAACGCCACATATTGGACAGTTACTAGTAAAATATACAACCCACTGGCTGACCTGTATGCCCTCCAGAAACTGTGTGCCACAGTTTATAAACTCCGGGCAGGGTTTAACCCTCCAACAAACTCTTGTTTCTCACAGTGAGCTCCAGAGGATGATTTGAAACAAAGTTTTTTGTCCTATCAAAGAGACAACAGAGGAGAACCAGACCTCCAAAGTCATTCACTGCTGAGTCAGAGCATTAAGAGGAGCTACAGTAGGAAACCGCATTAATAAACAGTGTTATGTAAGTTACTTCCAAACTCTAATTCATTACAGATTATTTGTTACTGTTATTTAAAAGTAATTCCTTACATTACAATATTACTGTCTTAGAATTGTAATGTGTCACATGATTCCTGTATCACTTTTGAGTTACATACAGACTCCCGTCATAAATGGTGCATGCGCAGTAGTTCAACATTTTTCATGTTCAAACAAGGGGCGTGGCCCCAAGGACGCTGGTAGATTAATCCATAATTGATAAATAATTCAAACTAGTCATTGAAATGTTAGCTTACCTTGTCATTGCTGATCACAGGGGTCATGCTAACTAGCTTCTGTAAAGCAGGGTTAGGGTTAGTAATGAGCATACGTCCATGTGGCCAATGGACTGCCTTCTGCCATCTTCACCCATTGACTGAACACCAACAGGAAATAGAACTTTCCTGCTGCATTTTTGATTCTTTAAGGCCTCACAGTTGTAACACAAGCTCTATTGAACAGTAAAATATTACTGAAAATTGACTTGTAATGCCTTACACTACTGCATTCCAACAAAAAATAATCCATTACTGTAATGCATCATTTTTGTCACACGTTACTCCCAACACTGTTAACAAGTAAGAGCCAAACTTATTTTCAGATGTCTGTGTAGGTTCACTTTTGCCCAGGTCATCTTTCTTCTTGGTAGTTCTTCTCAGTTCAGCTGGACTGGTTTAGCTCTTTAAACGTTTTGTCTCTCATCCAAGAGACTTCTTCAGTTTTGAGAGAGATGAAACATTTTTTAAAGAAGCTAAACCAGTCCAGTTGAACTGAGAGGAACTACCAAGAAGTTAGTTTCAAATGCTTTTATACACATATTTGATTTTCTTTCATAGTAGCAATACAACAGGAAATAAGATTAGTGACACTAGGAGTGGCATAACATACCTGAGCCAAAACAGCGACAGTATGGCCTTATGTTTGGGAGCCTACAGGCCAGCCCGTGGTAGCTCACACCAGTCCAACTAAAGTGAGTAGAAGCACAATATAAAACCTGGTGGAAAAAGAATTAAATATACAGAAGAATTTGAACAGCTTATTGTATATTGCAGATTTTTGCTTTTAACGAGAGTTGAGATCATTTTTGTCCGTGCATATTTTATGTTTTCTTCTGCTGTTTTTCCACATTTAAGTTTCCTCTGAAGTCATTATTTATTTTAGAAAATCTGTTTCTGTTGCTCTTTGACCTTGTTTACACTTGTCTGTAAAAATGAGACCATTAGACAATGAGTGAACAGAACCAAGGTAATACTTTACAGCACAGTTATAACATCGTTGTAGTGCAGTAATGCTTTAGAAATATGACAATAATGTAGTCATGCCATGGCATTAACAAATAATAACCATGTAATAACACAAGTAACAACCAGTAAAAAATGCTTGAAAGTGGTAGTTACCATAGTTTAATGTCAATGCTAAAATAATACAAAGTGTCAAGTGTTAAATGTTGATGTTAAATCTGGTTGGGACATTTTCAAGGTACCTAGTCAGGACAAAATGATTCTGTGGCATCAATAAAACCATATCCATCTTCCAAGACGGGAAAATCTATTTTTGTTACTATTGGCCAGTATGCCTGTTGTCACAAATTTGCATCATACCCAAATTTCTGTTTTATGTGCTATAGTCAAATTAACAATCCGCTCTTAGTTTAGCCTCTACTTGATCCCCCATGTTTCTTTTTGCTTTCGAGCTATTACTGTGAAATATATGTTTAATGATGTCTTCTTATGAATCAGAGCTACAAAAAAAAAAGCAGGAGTAGCTGTTTCTATTGAATTTCATGGTAAAATTAGACTGAACCAAACATCAAGAGCCAATGAGGACTTAGAATGAGCATTAAAGAATCAGGCAGGTTCTGCAGGGAAAAGGAGGGACCGTCAGGGCAAATGAGTGGAGAACATAAAGAACTGTAAAGGTAAGAAAATGTCATGCAATGGGACATTTATAGGAAACTTTAACACTGTGGATTATATGCATGCTCTCATGGAAAACAACAATGCACAATCAGCCAGTTCAACCTTTTTCAATATTTTAGATCTTCCTGGGAAGTTTATATTTATCACTATTAGCCATTTTTGCCAGCTAATGCTAATTTGGCAAAGTTTGTCTGCTTTTACAGCTCAGGCTTAGAGATACCATAAAACATTAACTTGACTGTGAATCCAGAACGCCATGGACTACATGGTTGACCCTCTCAGCCTAAGGATTCAATATCTGTAACATGAAGGTGAGTGATGAACTTATGTTTCCACTGTGCCGAAAGTGTAAATTTTGACATTTGAGTATAACTGTAGTGAGAGTAGGGAGTTCCCAAATGTCACAATCAATACTTCTGTAACGCTATGGTCCTATATGGATAAAT
The DNA here is from genome assembly GCA_037367295.1 of Apogon hyalosoma. Classification (NCBI taxonomy): domain Eukaryota; kingdom Metazoa; phylum Chordata; class Actinopteri; order Kurtiformes; family Apogonidae; genus Apogon; species Apogon hyalosoma. The sequence continues at coordinate 38,989,941 of JAPQRP010000005.1, read as the reverse complement.
TTGATTTTGTGACCCTTTCAAACAAAGAATTAAACATGATCGACATGAAGGTAATCAGTGCACAAAGTGTAGCATTTGACATTTGTGTACAACTTCCCATTGGATTCCAGGTCTCACAAATGTTACAGTCAATATCTCTGCAATGTCATGAAACTGAAACTCCTCTGAAGCCACTCTGCCTTAATGTTTGCATTTCCTGTTAAACTAACAGTAGGAGACAACAGTTAGCAGGAATCCAAAGGTACATAAAGGTAATGGATTCCAATTAGATTGGTTAAAGCGTTGATAAGAAACACAAGAGCTATCCTTCTCTTAACGAATATGATATCTAGTCTTGTGGTTCAGCAGATTGGATTTCTTAGCTGTGATGGGAGCAGTTAATGAAATGATTGGTAAATTTGGTGATTTTCACTTTTGGTTTTGACAATGTAAAGTATGTGTGCGTGTGTGTGTGCATCCGTGCGTGCGTGTGTTTGGTCCGTGGTTTTAGCACCAGACCGTAGAGCTGCTGTAAATGGGCCTCACCTGTCACAACCCCTTAGACTGTCACGTGCCTCCTTTTCTTAATGGTAGATCTTATCAGGTGAGCTTGTAATGTGCTTGTCTATGGACAGGATGTTAAATATCATTTGAGAGGTCATCTGACTATTATGGAACCCATAGTTTTCACAAAATAGTTGTTAAAAATAGTTATTCAAGGAACTGAGCCATTTCTTCCTTCGGTCTCCAGTCAAACAGATGAGACTCTGGTCTCCTTTTGAAGACCCCCAGGCAAAGACCTGGTTACACCAAAAGACTGGAGTCGTCAGCAAGATCTAAAACATTAAAAAAGGCTGAACCCGCTTGGATTTCTTCTCCAACTTGCTTTTATTCTCCATATTGAGTGTTTTTTTCTTTTATTTTTTTATGTTGTGTTGCATCACATTTTCTCTTTACCAATTTCTTCATGACTGCTATTCTCTTTCTGTCAGTGTCTGAGTCCTGCAGCAGTATTAGAAACTGATCAGTCTTCTTATGCTCATTCTAAGTCCTGATTGGCTCTTTCTTCTTGATTGCTTGGATTACTTTAGCATTACCATGAATCAAATAGAAAGACCTACTTTTACATTCTAGAAACTTGATTCATTTCACTGAAATTAACAAAAGCTTTTCCAAGTAACAAGTCACAGCATTAAACCTGTAATTTCTATGATAATTGCACGTTTTATTTTACCCAAGAATTTTTAATGGTTATTACTGGAGATTTTACTCTGGTGATTACATTTCATTACTGCCATATTGCCTTCAAATTCCCAAACTATTACCAAATATTGCCATCCTATTAAGTAGGTATGACAATGGATGTAAAGTCCTACCTTCTGTTCAGTCATGATCTGAATGTCCAACACGCCCATAACCTCCTGAGACCCCGCTCTGTATTTGTGTCTTTTGTAGGGGACAAGAGTTTCACAGCTTTACTTAAAAAAAAATCATCTGAACAAACACTTGCATCATGCTGTCAGTGTAATTATTTAATGTAAAAAAGCCAAACCTTTTACTTTTCTTGGTCTCAGGAGGTGTAGTATAAACAAGGTCTAAATGCAATGTATTAGTTATTGAAACATTTTATTTCCTCATCTAGCTCTTGCAGACCTAATTTGGCTCTTGTCTGCTGACAGACTGAAGTGTGTGTGGGGTCCACTGACACTCTAGTGTAGGTGACAAACAGTATTAAATAAAAGAACAGAAGCGGTCAGCTGGACACAATGGAAACACATGACAGAGAGAGGTTTAAATGGCAAACAGGATCTAAATGAGCGCTAAAAGCATCGCCCTGATAGATGAGCCTCATAAATGTAATCTATTTAAAGCAAACTTTCAGTGTTTTTTACAGCTTTACTGGGAGTGGTGTGGTTTTGATGGGTAACCCCAGTGAAACCACCTGCCTGACCTCCTCAACACACGCACACACACTTGGAAGCACTCCTGTTCTTGGCTGACCTTGTGGTTCAGCTCTGAAATACACATAACCCTTCATACCCTCTCCAACTACACCCTGTCATTAGAGGGAGGCAACTGGTGTGTGTGTGTGTGTGTGTGCGTGTGTGTGTGCGTGTGTGTGCGTGTGTGTGTGTGTGTGTGTGTGTGCGTGTGTGTGCGTGTGCGTGTGCGTGTGTGTGTGCGTGTGTGCGTGTGTGTGCGTGTGTGTGTGCGTGTGTGTGCGT
>JAPQRP010000005.1:38925349-38981077 GCA_037367295.1 Apogon hyalosoma | reverse complement strand
GATAGATAGATAGATAGATAGATAGATAGATAGATAGATAGATAGATAGATAGATAGATAGATATAAAAAAAAATCCTATTTGGAAAAAAACATAAAAAACATAAAAACAACAAAATCCCCCTGGTAGGTCATATACCATCAAATGTGATTTAAAGGAATTTAGAAAACACATCCACTGACATCAAGAAGCCTAAATCAAACCTAACCTGGACCTAAAACTCCACAATAATAAACAGAACAGGCGAAGAGGAAACATAAGATGACTGTGAGCAATACTGGTTTTAAAACACAAATGTTTTATCCAAAAAAAAAAAGAAAAAAACCCTTGTCATTTTTATGAGACCTGGAGGATATACAAAGTGCCTTTTGGTGAATGTAAACATAACTTTAAATGCACCCTGGGAGACACTTTTAACGTGAGCACAGAGAAACTGCTCTCCTTCCATAGATGAATATTAAACCATCTGTCAAAGTCAGACTGTAAACAGACATCACACAGAGGCAACAAGAAAAACAATGTTTGGAGAGAAGAGGGACTTCAGTTCAGTGTTAAAGGCCTTCAGGGGCTCTGTACCAGAGTTTGGCTGAACAAATCCTTTCCTGTACCGTATGAGAAGGAAAATTCACCTCAGTAAGAATTTTGTTTTCACACATTTTAGTGTGTTTTGCTTGAATAATAAAAAATAGCTACTGTATTGTAAGGATGTAATAGCTTCAAGTTGTGTAGATTTTGGATTATGTGGTTATTTGTTAACATGAGGATGATTCCACATCAACTCACCAGATTTCAGAAAATGTCCCTTAATGACCATCTCTGATTTGCCTCATATTTTCAGAAAATAAGGCTATTAGTCTGAGGGAACATTATAAAAAAAAAATCAGCCTTATATCTTTATTACTTTTTGAGAAATTCAGACTTTTAAAATGGGGTGTGATGCTGACTTAACTGTACATAAACTGACCCACAAGAGTGAATTATGTGATTTATTTGCGCATGTGTATGATTGACACAGATGGCAGAGTTAGGACCTAAAACCATTCTTTTTAATACATCTGCAGAAAATCCCTGTAGAGCAGAGCTGGGTTTGAACAGTGCATGATATTCATAAGGTAACATTTTTACCTCAAGGGGATAAGTTATGATAAATTGCATTCATTTTCCAGAAAAGTCTAGCTACACATAGATCAGACATTTATAGATTGTTATGACAAAGTTTGCTGGTTGAGGCATGTCTTTAAAGCCCTTTGCCCCACATACATTAAAACTTCAGTCAGGAGGCCAATAATCCTCAGCAGCAGATCTGCAATTACAAGCTGTTTGCCAGACTAGAAATGGGAGTGGACAGCTACATGTTCAGCATGAATAAGTACTGTATAAGCTATAATATACAACTTTCCACCTCCAGGCTCCACTGTAGTTGTCATTCATTGTGATGAGTTGTCTGCAAAAAATAGTCGGTAGCTGCAGGCTGAGCGAAAGACACCACAGGCACTGGACAAACAGATGGCGAAAGCAGCCAGTCCTCACTTAAGTTGATGTATAGATGCAGGTGCAAGACATGTCGGAGGAAAGTTTGGATTTACTGTTTAGTTCAGTAAAGGTTTCACTGCTGTTAAGGTGACTCTGCACCACTTCAGTTGAAGATAAATTGTCCCAAACAGCATTTAAAGCAGCCTTTTAAAACTTTGTTGCTCTTTTCCAAGTTCTTTTAAGGGGTTTATTAGTCATTTTTTTCATGAGTTTTCAACAAAAACCGTTACACAAAACCATAAACCCCATCGGATTTTAGAGAAGAATAATCCAAAAGTCACTGGTATACAAAGCAGATATAAATCTGCCGTTTTGATTATGGCTGCAACAAATTGTTTTCATGCTTTTTAAATCTGATGACTGTTTTCGCCATTAAACTGATCTATTGTTTAGTCGACAAATAACTGTACGTAAAAGTAGTTGATCAAAGTGTTTGGTCCATATCAGATACATAAAAAGTGTGTGCAGATTCGTGGCTATAAATGTGTGTGCGCAAAAGCTGAATTATGTGTGTGGGTTCCTTTTGTCTGATTTATACAGCTGTTATAAAGCTGTCTGTTTTATAATTTTCAATCATTGTGGAATTTTATGCACTTGCACGTTTTCATTTCATCCCCACCATTAGTTTGATAAATCAGTAGCACCACAAATTATTGGACGTGACAAAAAAGCGGCAGGACTGAAGAGACTTTTATCGGAGAGGTAGGATAAAGTTTTGTTGTATTTTTTTTATCTTTGTTTTGAAATCACAAACAGAATGAACCCCTGTTTGATGAGGAAACATAAATGAGGTGAAGGTAAACTGAAATAATGTGGGTCTATAAGAGAAAGGCATGTGCAGAGGTGCGCTAACCTCCCACAAGACCACAGCAGCTGTCCTTACACCCACTGCACCACTGCTGATGACTACTCACTACTGGGTCTGATCAAGCACAAGTGAAAAAGTGAAAATCAGCATGAAAAAGTCAATTAGCACACATCATTTATGAAGTGGGCTCAATTTTCTATTTCTGTTTTATGGAACTGTTATCCTTTTAAAATACAATTTACACCGTACAGGAGAAGTTCCAAAACTTCTGCTAGGCTGCATTAAATTCACAAAAAGACACGCAAAAGACAGTCTATTACTTTGAGAAATTAAGATTGTGAATGATGAAGACTATCTGTGAACTGTTACCCAGAAATTACTTTATTTGTAATTTACCTATATCAGCATGGACCACCACAAGCTGTAAATAACAGTGTCAGTATTAAATACATTAAATAAAGCACTGTGATCATATCTGGCTTGTTTTAAAAATTAAGTCAACATTTTGGGTGATGCATACACTGTTAAGGAGTCATCCACGTGTTACTACATTCTCATGTCAATAAAACAGAGACTTTTCAGTATTTTACCCCAAATTTTATTTTCAGCATAGTTCAACGTAATATCTAAAAGGTTTTGTCTTATTTGATACCAATCTCTGCAGAGAACTGCATGTTTTGAATGTTTGCGTAAAGCTTTAAAAAATCCATGTCCGTTTCAAGTCCACGTGTTACCAAGCAGTAGTTTGACATTTTTCACCTAAAATTTTATCTCCCCAAATTGTGTTATACACACTGTTAAAGCGCTTATAAATACTTACTCAAATATGTATAATACATGCATTTAAGTTCCTCTGCTTACATGACAGAGACTTGAACAGGAAACGTGTCCTCGTGTTACCACTTGATCAGACCCTTTTATTGAAAACACACACATTTGAGACGCTATCTGGCTTTATTCATGTCAATCAGCACTAAATGTCAAAAAACGAATAGCCAACTCATTACCATCAACACACAAAATTATGTCAGAGCAAACAAAATAAAAGCTCAAACTGATTTAGTATTAAACAAAAACTATTTATTAACCCATAAAGAACCAGTGTGACTTTTGTGGCAGTTCCCAAATGAATTTTCCTATATTTTTAACCTCTCTTAAGTGATTTATCAGCATTTACTCAAATATTATTCTCTGTATTTTGCATTTCTATGTGAAAATCAGGTATTTTTGTAAATTGAATGTACTGATTATGTAGATGTTCATTAAGACTCAGATTAAAGTTGAGGGTTATTATATCCACAAAACTAAAGAAAAAGATGATTTTTTTCTCCTGCAAAATATATTGTCACCTGAACATAAAATAAGTATGTCCATCCACTGTCATTGATCCAACTCCATGGGTTTTGCTGGTGAATCAGTGTTGTAGAAGATGTCAATGTTTCCACGTTCACTACTTGTCCACTAATGTAAAATATCATTGCAAATCCATGAGAGCACGCAGTTTGGAATAATTCCACTGTTAATAATATAATGGCCCCTGTCACAAAAATATACAAAAGACTGAAACACAATACTAAATCTGCTTATTCCATGCAGAATTGAGTGATAATTTCCACTTACTTTACCCCTTTACATCACACAGTTCTACCAACAATATTTAACAAACAAATAGACCTGTGCAGTTTTCTATCCACTACGTCAAACACTGATATTGTTTCTTTTCTGTGTGGAGTTTGTGTGTTCTCCCTGTTTGTCTGGGTTTCTTCTGTCCTGTCTAAAGCTATGCAGGTTAATCGGTTAATCGTTATCTCTAAGTTGCAGTGTGTTTACTGTGTATATAAATATCAGCACTGTAATTAACTGTCCTGGGTGTACTCCACCTTCACCAAAGGTCACCTGGAATCTGCTCCAGATTCTGCAACCTTGGAAAGGATAAAAAAAAAAAAAACACTTGGAGAAAATGGAATATGTTGCTCTGAATGCCACAATGACACTGACATAATTTTGTGGTAAATGTTGCTATACTGTTAAATTTGGGTCTTGAGGGATTGGCTTATACAGTTTAAAGCTGCGTTTGACTTTTGTCACCAATTTTTCTTCAAATCTGTAAAGCCCGAGTCATAGCCCAAGTATCATGAATCCATAAGTCTTTCTGTGATTACACACCTGAATTTTCTTTCCTCACGGTGAACAATTTTAGAGTGTACTCCACCACAAACACTCTGTGTGTTTACAAACAGACCTGGTAGGTCACTCGGGCTCTTTTGGAAATTCATCATAATGTGATAGTTTGATTAAAAATTTGTTATGAAAGTCATGCGCAGCTTTAAGGTGTTGTGCTTGTTTCCTTGCACATCCATGTTTTATTAAAACCTACCTGGGAGCAGTGTTGTGTAGTAACAAAGTAATAATACTTCACTACTGTACTCAAGTATGTTTTGGGAGAATTTGTAATTTACTGAGTATTTTTTATTCTGTTTACTTTCAGTTTTACTTCACTATATTTCCTAACTCATTGCATACTTCTCCTCCCATTCATTTTAATGCACAGTATAGTTACTTGTTACAAAAAAATAAATTAAAGGAAATTTGGTCTTTTCACCACTGAGGTTACCATTGACTGCAACAAAGTCAGGAAAATGAAATGTCATTGGGCCTAATCACATAATGAACAAGTGCAAACGACGTCCACACTCAACCTGTGGGTGATCTGTTGATGTGAAGGAGAGTTGAATGAAGCTACGACAAAAAACAGGCTGGTTTTAGGTCAGTGGTTTAGACTTTGGATTCCTTGTTTATGAGGTGTAATGTAGGCTCCATGTTTTGAGGAGCCACATAAACTTCATAGTTTTATTTTATTTTATTTTTTCAAAATTCTAATACCAGCAGTCACCTACTCTTGTTTAGGTTTTTGAAACCTTGTTTCTGATGTGTGATGTAGGCATCATTTTCAACCATCTTCTAAAATCCTGGATAAACTTAATAATATTCCAAATTCTGACAGCCTTTAGCGGTTATTAACATTTACTTGTACTTTTACTTTCATAACCTGAGTATATGTAATTGTACATTATTTTATATACTTTAGGACAGTAAATACTAACTACTTAAAGACTTTAACTTTAGTAACATTTCAGTTGGTGACTTGGACTTCCACCGAAGTCATTTTTTGGTAGGCTACCTGTACTTCTACTCACGTATGACTTTCCAGTACTTTATACAACACTGGTTGGGAGGGTAGGGACAGTAATAGGCAGTTTCCTCAGACTGTAGTCAAGCGCTGACATGTCATCAGAATATGTGTCAATCAGAAATGTGTCCACACTGTGTCCCTGGGGTAATTAGTGTATTCGGCGGTTCACAAGGTGGCTTGCATACAGTTGCGAATCCCCCCGCAGACTAATGACTGTCAGCTTCCTCCTGCTGTCTCAGTTTGGGTTTGGTGCCAAATGAGATTGATAACCGCCTGCATCAAGATGGATCGACCCATGTTTCACTCCAAGAGCACTGAGCACCCGCTACAGGCTGAGTCATCCGTCCTCAGCAACAGCGCTATCGATCTTGCTCTGTCGAAAGTACAGTTACTGTCAGTGTGGAAGATAGAGGACACTGTGGGACGGAGGCACAGGTCAAAGTGTTACATTCAGGCTGTCTCTGACTGTTTCCTGAGAAATGACTTCACATTTAAGACAACCTATTTGAGTAACCCTTTGAAGAGGACAGAACTGGAGGTCAAACTCCATCAACACCAGCTCGCAATAAATTAAATGGGAAACATTTAAACTATGCTCTGTCTGAGGAGACAGCAATGTCACCCCAGGGCGTCAGAATTTCCTTGTGGATCCAATAAAACACATGTTCTGCGAGGTCCCACTTTTTCGCAAGCAGCTCCTAGTCAGCAAAGTCAACTCTACTGATTTATGGAATTGTCAGATTAGAGCTTCGATTGTTTTGATCTTGAGGAGGTAAATGTCTTCTTACAGCCTAAAATGTCAAACTACAAACCATGGTACAGATAATAAATAATACACAGTTTTTAAAATGGCATTTGCCTCCGTTAGAACTTCATCCCATTACTGACTCCTAACACACAATTCACCGGGTGGATTATTCTGCAAAGCTGCAAAACATTCATGCACAATAATGTTCACAGAACAACACAACATCCTCTGTAATTGGATATCTTGATTCATATACAAGCAAGTCATGAGTTCTGCGGATGAAAGGAAAGCACTTCTCATTTGTGAAGTAGCTGCAGCAACATTTCACACGTAGCTACCAATGTAGTGGAATGTGTCATCTAATATTTTGTAACAGAAGATAAGAGCTAGTGTTATTTTATCTGTTTTCATGTGAAATAACACTTGCTCTTTTCCAGAGTCTGTGTTTACCAAAGATGAACTGTTTACAGGCAGCAAATGGAGATGGCAAACAGTGAGGAATGTCTTTGCATCTCCATCTTTGCAATACTGCTAATACTTCTTATTCAGACTGTCTTCAGTAGTCATTTTCCTTTCTCCAGTGGTGGAAATATGTTTATTAGACACCAATGCATTTGTGATGTATTGCATTAAGAATCACTGTTAACCTTGTAAAGCCTGAACCATTCAATCATTGACAGAAAATTCCAGTTCTTTGAAACTGGAGCCTTTATTGGTCCTTCTGAACAACCAAACATTTTTTTTTTCAAATATCACTTTCTAAATATTATTTATGAACAAATAAAACCATAATATAAAATAAACCTGTCCAACAAATCGGTAATACCTTTTCAAAATTGCCAAAGTTCTGCCTCCTTCCTCATTAATGGCAGTCTTGTAGTGTCACTGGAAAGGCCTCTGGTGAACAAATTCCTCCCCCTGGTGGATTATCCATGTATTGTATGTATCTAATTGTATACATCAGGTTTTTCAAGAAAAATATATCACACTAATCATGTAGAGGGCTTCAAAAGTCAATTATCAAATAAGATATGTTTGGCGTTACAGGGTTAAGTCACTGAACTCCACCAAGTACTGTTCCATTCTCCAAGCCCACAAGCTCCCTTTTGTACATAGAAGTTCAAAGCTGGATGTTTAAGCAAAATAATGAAACACATCAATAACGTGACATGTTGAAACTGTCAAGAATTTAGTTTTGTTGGTTTTTCTTATTTACAACAAAAACATTTTTTTTTAAATTGCATTGGTTTGTGTTGCAGCCACAACTTTTGAAACACAATAATGACTTTTCTGCAAATATTTTATGATAACATTTGAGATTGTGTAAAATTTTAAAACTTTTTTTCCCACTACTGTACACGACTGTGGTCTCTATGAACTAAAGATACTAGCATGAATGTTTGAGGCCAAATATGTGTCTGGGTGTTACAGACACATCCCTTTTGCAAACCAAGTCTAATCCTGCTCTCACATGCTATAGGAGTTATGGTAAATACTAGTTATGTACTCAAAAATTGCACATGAACACCCCCCACGTCGTATTGTCCACTGGGGAACTGGGAAAAAACGTTGATACATAAGCTGCCGAGACAAAAATAACCTTTTAACTTTTCAACATGGCGGAGAGCAATGAGGGATTAATCGCAAATGACAGACAATGCTTTTATTAATGTTCTGCTGCTGTTAGCTGATGATTTTGTACATTTATAGCATACACAATATGCAAAAAAATGTACAAAACAAAAGAAACAATGCTGTAGCAAATGAATTAACACGTCCAAAACTGGTTTACCCAAGTAGCAGGTTGCGATAAATTGTGTGTCAGTCATTTTTCATTTCACTACGACAAAAAAAGCACTTGAACACAATGCACTGGTAATTTCGAATTTACAAGTGGAAAGGATCATCTTCCCGACAGCATGTGAAGGCAGCATTATTTCTTCTATTTGATATTAGTTGCCACAGTAGAGATCAGCTCAGGATTATGATATGAACAACACCATGAAGCAAATCTGAATATTTACCAGTGAACAGCTAAATGGGCTGCATGAGCTAAGAAGACTGTACGTTTAAATAGTAGAAGAATCAAAGGCGATGAAGTGAAACGGGGATGCGTCATGTCGACTCAGATGACATGGTAAAGTTAAAGGTGAGTGTAATCTTTAGCAGCATCGACTGGATTACAAACAAATTAACTGCCCATGCTTCACCTACCCTTAAGGAGTCCAATAAAGAGACAAAAACAAAAGGCTGTTGTTAGAGGCAGTGTTTGGTTTGTCCGTTCTGGGTGTTTAGTTGATTTGATATGACCTCGGGTCCACAACCAAATATAGTACGTGACTGTAATGTACTTAAAGCTTGTTGCCGTCTGCTATAAAATGGAAAAAAGAGGAGGAGGTAGTCCATTCTGATCCAGTATGGAAACACGGTAGTGCAACATGGCAGACTCTGGACAAAAACCTACTCCTGTGTATATTATTCTGACTATACACTAGTATATCCCCCCATATTATAAGCCATGAACTATTTAGAGTACTGTTGATAAGAATTACATCTCAAAGCCTCATATTCCCAACTTTACAATATAAATACACGTCTTCCACCTGTTAATACCCAGGTCCAAGGTCTTAGTTAAACTCTTTCGTTGTCCTTTCATAGCTATTGTTTCAGTGTCAGTGTGCTGTCTGATCTCATCTAAAGGATCTGAAACCTGGAAAAACCTGTTGTTACTGTCTTTTCCGGTCACTAATGGTGTTGGACTGAAAAAGAAAAGTTAAAAAAAGAATGATAAAGAACACCAATTTTTTCAGTATATTACATTTTACGTCAAGGCCAAGTCACCATTGTCCCTTTGTTTGATGCACACAACTTAACAATTGAAGGGGGAATTGTGAATTCATGCCACACACACACACAAAAAAAATAGTGTATTGTATTTTCATTCATTGCCTTTTCCCAGTAGCCTGTTTTTGCACCTGGTTTGCATGTGGCACACTGTTGTACATGTCTAAGCACCTTGTCTTGACTGGCAAGACCCACAACCTCTGGAGAAAACTGTTTTCAATCTGTTTCCAATTACGCTGTGTATGAAGCATCTATTGTTTTCCTGAGCGGCCAGAGAGCTGCCAAGGGATTCACGAGCAGACTCTGAGCTACTGCCAGACCTCCCAGAACCCCGTTCTGTCTGGAGGCTGCACATTACCATACTATAATAGCCCCAGGGGTGGCTGGGTGAGTGACGGAGAGGGGGATCAGTTTACAGGCCCTCCAGTCCTGTCTGGGTCATGAGAGGACCTAAAAAGGACAATGTACACCCAACACCTCACAGCCAGATTTATCACACAAGCACACGTCAGATCGATCACTGTGAGATATGAATGGTATAGACATTGGGATGTGTTGTTGAACAAATGCTCACACTCTGACTCAAATATGCAGCGTTAATCATAGTATCTCTATTCAATATTTCAGCCTGATGAGAGAGGAATCAGTTATCAAACACCCAGTAAATACGCACCTTTTCTTCATCTATTGCACCCAATGTATTCTCTAAGCCAGTAAGAAAATCCATAAACATGAATAAACTATACCTACTGCCTTTCATATTGACCACATGAGAGGTAAGAAAATCCTTTAGACGATGCTGAAAAGTTGCGTTGGAAAGCTTCTCACTATGTTCAAAGAACGATGGAAAATCCATCGGTTACACAACCCAGGATTTTACATTTAGACCACGCACAAGGTCTCTTAGTACCTGCTTCTTTTGATCCACCAGCCGCCTGCTCCTTTTACTGAGAAAGACACACCTTGTGACATTGAACTTTGAAGTTGATCTTATTTCCATGCTGTCATGTTAGCTTTCACAGAAAACCACACAATTGCAGAGACATGTCTGCGCTTTTATCAGCTGCTGCTTGTTTTCTTATCAGCTCTACGGACATACAGTGGTCTGTCTGCCGCTGCAAATCGATTGTGAGACTACTTCTGAGGAATCTTTGATGTTTAATGATATTACAGATGCGTTTCTCTAACAAATAAGCAAACCCATCAGCCATCATCTTAAATGACAGCTGTCATGCTAATTATCTGTCAACGTAAGGACACAGGCGCCTGTAGACAGCATTTCAGGAATAATGACGTCCACGTCTCTTTAATGTCTGGTATAACACCTCCTGACAGTGAATCTTGTGGGACTTTAGGGAACAAAAATGTATGCATCAGTACATACTGAAAGCAGACATTGGATGCATCACCAGGCACATACTGGGTCTTATTTATCCCACATAGAGAGTGAATTCACACCACATCCACTATCTAGGTCATTAGCAAACATCAGCTGGTGATTTATTTGACTTGTATCCACGTAGCACCTCATTTTCCATTTTGGATAAATCAGTAATTTATCAAAATATTTACATACAAAAAAATGAGTTCAGGAAAGTAGAGTAATAATATATTCCATGTAAATATTTATCTACACCTGATAAAGAGGAGTCCTCCTTTCCCACATTTCAGTCACTCATTCCAGTCAAGCACAGAAACAGTGAAAAGAAGAAAAGTTTCCCCTTTTCAAGGCTTCATTTGACACTCACTAGACCTTTAAGACCCACTAAATGCACATGTAAGAACCTTACACGCCTGTCCGTATTTTTCACAGACCAACGGTTCTTATTTTTTAGGTTATTTTACTTTAAGCCAAATATGATTAGGCATATTATAGTTCCTCTTAAATCTTACACGCTGGACTTTTAAGTTGTTACAGTGTGGCACATAAATGTAACCCTTTGCAACATGCAGTGCTTTGATGGACAAAAAGGTACTGAATACAGAGCTCAGTTATTACAGTGACTAAGTGGGCTTGAATAAATGCAGTTAGATGATACAACTGTTAAACTGTGGAATAATTAAACATTTTAGATTCACAGTAGTATGAAAGGAAAGCACGGTTTAATACCGCTTTAATTCTCCACTCATTATAACACTGTTTTCTGCAAACCACTTTTATTTAATTCTGTATTCTTCCAGAATGTCTCATTTCAGAATACTTCTACACAATAGCCTGTTAATGTCGTACTGAGAGACTTTACATCATCTTTGTCTTTATCGTTCAATCAAGACAAGTAGAGCAGAGCTGGTGTTTGATTGATCCATTCAGCAGCTACTATGTTCATTAGATAACACTCTGTTTCTGGTTGTTTAGGCTGATAATATTACATGACAGTGATATGAAAGCAGTACTAAATAACATCTCGCAATTGTTATGTTCATAGGCCTTACAGAATTGTTTGTATATGCTGATAGTCATGTATTTTATTGTGAACACTTTGGCTTTTGATTGAAAAACAACATGATTTATACCCAGTAAATCCTCCAGTGTTAACCCAGGCCCCATTAGTGGAGAACCAGCATCAAAAGGAATCATTAAAGTCATTAAAGTCAGTCTCAATCATTTAGTGAAAGCACACAGAGCCGGTTGACGTCTCATTTTACTTGAACCGCAAGCAGGTTTGTATGCTCCTGCTAAAATATTGCAACATTCCATTACCAAAGAGCTGCACAGCAAGTCAAAATCAACTTCAGCAAGGACACATGAGCTACTGTGTGTGTTGCAGGTGGGCGTTAAGTGTGACATCTGTGCAGAATTGCATGTTTCCCCAAACAACGAGGTCAAGAGAAGAGGATAAGCATCGCCCGGTTGTGTTGTCATGGAGACCATCTGAGAATGCAGTTTATATCTCGGGCTTACTTCAAGCAAATAGAGGGGAATGAAGATTTTCGCTCTTCATTCCAATCATAACTTGTATTTTCTTTCCTGGCTCACTACTTAAGCTTTCATCTGCTGCTTTCAGACCGCTGTGATGGCTTTTTTCCTCGACAATGCAGTAATGACTACCACCATGTGCCCATGTGGATGAGAGCACATCTGCGTGTAAACGAAAACCCTTGAGCAAAAATAACCCGAAATGAGATGCTATTCAATCACTGGACTGGAATCACTGGATTTATTTTGCTATTTTTGGCTTGAATCAGCCGCAAATGCAAATGAAGGGTTTCAATCCAAAACAATATGCATCCACTCTGAACCAATCTGACATCTAGTCTGTAAATAATATAATGATAGTGGCGATATCTCATTTTGTACTGAAACTTTTAGAAAATACAATTATTGTGAGTATAAAAAGTAATTGCACAGGATTACAATGTAGTAGAAAGAAGGTTGCATTAATGGCATGACTGAGAAAGTACCTTGTCAACCAGTGAATCTCAAGAGGCACATATTGGAGTTGAAGAGAGCCACCGGCTACATTTACATGCACACAATATTCTGCTGTATGATTAAGTGCGTTCGACATTGTGACTTTGATCCAATGCCGTGTTACAAAGCTAGGAAAAAACAAACATATATATTCACATTAAACAGTATAAAACAACTATGAGACTGTCTTTGAACAACCAGTGTGTACAATTATATTTGTGATAGATTTCCCCATCTTTATCCTTGCAGAGAAATGTGTCAAATACCATATCACAGACACTGAACACACACTGGGTTAAGACACAAGGGAAACAAAACAAAAACAGGTAGAGACCGTAGAAATGCTGACTCTAGACCATCAATAATATTTCATGTCTTTCCCTTTGAACTCTTGTACCGGCAGATCTGAAACAAGCTACATTTTCTTGTCTTCGCTCTCTGCACTGATGTGATGATGCAAAACAGCAATACACAACAAGGCAGGTAACATAACTCTTTGGGTGAAAAATCCCCCCAAAAATATCAACCAGCCAAAGACTTTTTTAAAGTATAGAGGATCTCTGACTGATGGCAGAGATCATCAGAGAGAAGCAGCAGGGTTTCCTTCCAGTTGTGGGCGGGGGCTGGTGTTTTGCCTGCACAGCTCAACAAGACCAGCCAGATAATACGCAGGCGCTTTGGTGCAAACAATGCAGAAAATCTCTCCAGATATAACAGTCTAAACGCATTCGACTTTATGTCTTTTATCTTTCATGTGTGTAGAAAAAGGAGCAGAAAATAGTCATGATTTCCAAACCCTCATATGGTTTAAGTGAAGTTTCGAGAAGCAGAGGAATGTGCTGGCAAGTGACAGAGAGCACCCGCATTCCAATAAAGCCGAGGGGCGTGTGAAAATGTCGGTCAGAAGCCGCCTCAGTCGCCCACGTCGCTGTCTTGGTCGCCTATGAGCCACAGGAAGTGGAAGCTGAGCGCCAGCAGGGCGGTGCCCAACAGGTCGCCCAGCGCAGTCAGGTAGGGGATGGAGAAACTGTCCGGGTCTTTGCCGCTGCGCCACATGGAGTGCACCATCCAATCAGCTATGCACAACAACAACAACACCTGAAAGAGAAGAGAGGGAGAGAAGCGATTCTGATCAAAGAATGGAAAGAAAACAAAGGAAAAACTATTTTCAAAGCGGTTGTAAACAAACTGCAGGAGCAAGGCGAGGGAGTAATGGACAGAGCAGCAGACTGGGTACGACGAGGCTATTCATAATTCAACTTTCCACGCATGGAGGGAACGGTGCCGAGAGAAAAAGAGAAGTCTATTAAAAGATAAGGACAAGTCTATAATTTAAGGGGAAATGAGCTGTCCAGAGTTGGCAGAGCAAATATTATAAAAACAAAAAAGTGGTGCATTCACTCAAAGACAGTGACGTGCTAAGTATACAAGGAGGCATGATGGTATCAAGAGGCAGCGGGAAGAGTCGATATGATTATTTATCATTTTTTGCATATATATTAAAAGTATGAGTTTTATTGACAGCCACACTTGGCTTTAAAATGGCAATGTTTGAGTTTAATAGAATTTGTAATCCCACTAAACAATGTGGCGTCCTGCATTCTTATCCTATAATGACACGACACAAAGACACAAAAGACGTGTCTCCCAAGCTTTCCAACCTGACAGGGTGTTCTAGCTTTGTCTTTTATTGGTGATGACAGGGTGGCACAGTCGGACATCCCCTCAGTTGTTGCAATTGTTACTTTCCATCCGTCGTCTGAGCCGAAACTGCCATCTGCAATCCATCATTTACAGTACATAATTTCCCACCGAGGGTAAAAGCCTGTTTTTTTTCCCTCAGACTGAAACAGAAAGACAGGCGGGGGGGACTGAGTGTAAACTTTCGGCCTGTCAGTTTTTCAAGGACCAAGATTTATCCAGTTTCAAATTTTGGTAAAATAAATGACAAATGAAACAGATGAGACAAATATAACAGAGCGTCGATCCATCATGCAGCCCAGTCTCCCTTCTTTCTTGTATTCACTTCCTTAATCATGTCTGAGTGGCGATAGCTCAGGAACGTCTACAAGATAAAAGCTGTTTGATCTCCTGAGATGCTACGCCTGCCCGCATCATCCTTTGTGTCCATTTCTTCAATCACAGATCCCTTCCACAGGTAGCTAAAGGAAATCTGCAGATAAAAATCTTGTCTGAATGGTTTTCAGTTTGTTGCGGGTGTTGGTAGAAGTGTGAGTTGATTGCCAATCCTGTGGCTGTGTCACAAACAACTTGGAAAGAGGAGTTGGGAAAAGAAAGGCTTGAGCTAAAATAATCTAAAGCCACATGTTCCAACGTGGGCAACTGAGTGACACTCCGGAAAGACATTTTTTTTCTTCATATAGCGGCGTCACACAGAACAGGAGTCTTTCTGCATAAACCATTTTCACACAGTAAGTGTTTGAGTTGCACTTTTGCACAAAATAGAAGTCCAAAAACAGAAAAGTGATGTTATGTAATTAAAGTTTGCTCTTGACATCTTGCAGTATTTATCTGAAGAAATCACAGAAGTGGCTTTCCAAGAACTGACAACACTTCCATTTCACTTTTCTCAACCTAGACTACTTACTAGTGGTTTTCTAGTCTCGCTGTAAATGTTATCTCTATGCCTTTAAATATTGACAAGATGTGTCTCTTCGTGTTTTCTAAGCTGCACAACATATGATCATTATGTGCTTCACCTACAGCTGCAGTTGTTTTTCAGAGTCATTTAATTATTACTCGGTTGCCTCAGAGGACATGAGACTTAATTTACTCTCTTGCCTGTTTTTTTCAGGCTGTACCATATGATGCCCTGATTTTGTCTAATCACAGATGTTTAAAGACAAGTGGGTGGGTTAAATACATGACTGACAGCTGTAACCGATATCTCAAATCATTTGTCCCATCTGCCATTAAGTTTTTAAATAGCCTGTATGTGAGCTTGTTGGGAACAATGCACCATTAACCATGCTGATTTTATTTATTGTATTTATTGTATTTATTGATTTACTGTATTATATGAGATTGATTGTCTGGTGTTATGTGAGATGTACACTTCTGTTGCAAATCAAATGGCCCTCCGGGGACATTAAAGATTTTTCAGTTCAATCAATTACCGATCACTGATCAGATACTGTCAGACGGGACCAGGATGTGTCTTGATATGGACGCTTGGAAAAGTGGCTTCATTTTCCCATAACGGCATAAAATTACATCACGTAATCTATCTTTGTATTTGATATTTGGACAGAGACGAGAGAGCTCCAAAAGGAAGGTGTTTTCAGATTCTGGTATCTGACTAACCTGTAAATATTTTAATTGTTTGACTTTGTCTTTTGTCTTTTTTTTTTTTTTCTTGTTTTCTAGTTTGCAAATATAAATGACAAGACAGCGGTTTTGTTATACCTTTTTGTGATGGAACAGAAAAAATGACACATTTAGAGTCTTTGCTTTAACCAGTCAAATTGCCACAGATGAGAACGTTAACTTGTGCAAAGAAAGAAAATAACAGTTTTCTTCTTCTGTGATTTGTGCCTCTATAGTACATAGTACGAGACAGTTATATATCGAGGACAACTAGTGCTTTGATAAACCTGTTCAGAACGAAACACAATGAGCTGAAGTGAGCTAAAGTGAGTCGTCTTGTTTGTTGCTCTTAGAATGAATGATGCATTTGTACGAGTGGTTTGTGCATCAAGGTCACATTTGCTCACTCAGTAATGCATCGATGAAACATTCAGAGGATTAAATGAATCACACAAAGAGTACTAATACAATACCTGAATGTGAGTCTAGTATATTTAAGTCATTCCTAAATGTCCTTTTATTCAAGTCATGCAAAGAATAAGCCAATATACGATATTGGATCAACGATGTGAAACGGCTTGTAATGGTCTGCAAATCAAGTATTGCAGAGAGTAGTTATTTTCAAGAGTACAGCTAAACCCAATTATGTTTTCCCAGATGATACATATCTACACCCCTGAAGAAGCCAGCAGAGTGGCATTAATACAGATGCAGTGTGTGTACTTACAGGTCTACTTGAATGTGGGATGGAGCTTTAGACTTAAAACGAATACAAAGGCACAGGAGTTTTAAGGGAGGAAATCTTACGTCTCACAACCTGTGGGACGAAGCTTGAGTGAGGGAGGAAAAAGGATACGAGACCTTTTTCGTCTGTAATCTTTAAGTCCTACTCTCTCACCTGGGAGATCACTGCAGAGAAGTGAGGATTTGTACTGGTTGGCATTTACACTCCGGATCGAGTATGATTTGTCAGGGCTACTCTCAATCTCTGTGAGTCTCTATCCATTTCTGTCACAGAGTGAAACTGGCCAAATGAGGTAGTATGGCCTGTTTTCCTGCGACACCAGGACATTAGTAGAACTCCTGGAGCCTGCACATGTGATTGCTGGGTAATTATCTGCCAAAACAGGCTTGAGATGCATTACCGGATTACTTCAGCACCTTCCACGGGGCAATTACACCTTAGTGGACATCATTTCGGCTCACCTCACACTGCACTCTGTGGAATATCCTGTCCTGAAATCTGAGTTTCCCTTCTAATGTTGGCTTTTCCTTAAGCATCCTTCTGCTTCTTCATCTACAGAATGTACACTGAACTCAAAGGGTTTCATCCAATGCACCATCTGTTGTCACTCTCAGACCATCTAAAGCTTCATCTTGGCAAGCAGCGCGGTTCTCACTTTGCATGGTTTATGCTAGAAAAACAGAAACTTGCCACATTTCAATCAGAAAAAAAACATTTTTTTTTTTTTTAACTTGGAACAGGTGTATCTGATGTAAGGGGGTTTAAACATAAATAACAGATTTTCATTTGTCTCCTCAAAAGAAGATGATACAGAGAGAAAAAATGAGTAGATAATAAGGTCAAGGGGCATGTCCTAGTCAAGCCAAGTAACAACAAATGAAAAAGTAACAAGAGCTTACTAATACCCCCAACACACAGCACTTCGCCCCTATATGCTATATAACACCCCCCCCCCATCATCATAGGGCAGGGGTAATAACCAGTTGGCCAGATTTATTTATTTATTTATTGGAAAATTTTAAAAATAGAAGTTCAGCTGTTACACTTGGCATTGAACCTCTACTAGAGGTAAAGAAAATATGTGTTGAATTAGAACAGAATCGGGTGAAAAGTCTTCCAGAAATCTGTTGGACCAAAACCTTTGACAGATGGATGAAATTCCTGAATTTATGCCCCCACCTTGTTGGGGGGGGGTTATAAACATCAAACTTACTGATGTTAACACATGCAAACCAACGCACACAACTGATTTGAGACGACATTCACGACGCTCACGCAATCAAATTCACTTCACCTTGTGAGCACATATTAAAATATAATACTGGTAAGAGTGTAGGAATTGTGTTTCATTGTGTTATTGTGTATCATTGTGATTGTGTTAATGTATTTAAAACAATTTGAGTTTGCTTTCCATCTGGGCTTTTTATTATATTATTGTTGGATTATATTTATTGTGTTGTATAGCATTATGTCCTAATGAGTTGTTGCTTCCTTTATGTATTTTTATATGTCTATTGTTATTTTACTCTTTTACTTGATATTTTAATCCTGTACAGCACTTTGGGCAGTGACAGTTGCCTTTCAATTGCACTATACAATTTCAATATAATTCAGACATTGATATCAAAAACAACAGCGCTTCTAGCTTTTTTCACTTTGTCACTTACTTTGAATCTAAAAGTTGTTTCTTAATGGTTCTCATCCCATCTCATCATATTCTGACACTTTGGTCAAGGGCCCAGTGGTGTTAGTTTTCTTCACCATGGGAGAACAGTGATTCACTTCTCCCTCTAGTGTTCACATAAATCTGTAGGCCAGTCTGTATGAATATCTTCACTTAATATCTCTGCGTTCACCTACATCGGCATCTTTGGAATAACTTCAGAGCTCCTTATTCTAAACACTAATGATAAGTTTAGGTCATAATTGAATATTTTAAAGCAGAAATAGAACCTTACATTTTGTTACTTTACTGCAATCCTATTTTTAACACAAACCCAACGCACACTCTGATCCAACAGAAAACTGACTTAATTTAAACGTGAGTGAATTGGAGGAGCAAGTGACATTTTCAGATTTTATAAAACAGAATGACAGTGTCGAAATTTGGAAAGCTTTGACGTGTTTTTGTTTTTTCAAGTCTTACTTTCTGCATAGCTGATCGGTTTGAATGACAGATAAGACATAGATCAACTTTCTCAGATTCAGATAAGCAGAATGCCTTATCTGTCAGGAAACACTGGTAATCTGATCTCATAACCAACCGCAACTGGAATAATGAGATTTGAGCCTCAGAAGGAGATGTTCACCTTCTTTAAGTGTCTTTTACACGGTTACTGAACATAAAGGCTGAGTATTATTAAATGTCACAGGATGTAGATTCCAGTGAATCACTACACTCATGCTCATTCATCATTAAAAAGTATTTAACTATCAAATCATCTTTACTTTTCTAATTCACTTCCACAGCTTACATCATTCTGCTGCCTTTTTATTAGTTTGTATGACCTTGTCTTATTTATGTTTTCATATTATCTCTACTTTTATTGGGCACGCCCTGGGATTAGAGTATGACCATAAGCCTCTGAGTACCAAAACATTCAGAAGCACCCATTGGTTTAAGTGTATTCTTCCTCTTTTCTGCTCAGCAACTGTACCGAAAAGCTCATTGAGAGATCACAATGAGTCAAGCTCTTCTGCAGAAATGTTTCAATTTCTCTCCTAATTTTCTATGGCTTCCACATTAAGTAGAACATTAGGAAACTGTGCCAGGCAATTTCAGCTTATCACTGCTATTAAAAGGAACAGACTGTTATAGTACTTCTTAACTTGAACTAAAATGACATTATCAGAATTCCTCCATGTTACCATCAGCTTTGCTAAAATTGGGACTTGTTGAACACAGCGAAGAGGGAAAAAAATGTAAAATGAGGAAGGGAAACAGTGAGTATACAGCAATCTCTGGGGGATATTTGGTGAGGAAACAGGAAATGAAACACTTCTGCTCGAATAAAGTAACTACATTTCATTTTTTAGATGTACATTTAAGTCATGATGCGACATTTTCGTTCATTAATTCTATTTCAAATAATTATGTTAATGATTTGGCTTTTTCTGCTCATTCTCTGCCATTATTATAATATTACCATCATTTCAAGTAATAGACATGCATCATCTGGGGAAGATGACCCATTTAGAAGCATGGATCATAGAACATATATAGTGCTGTTTATTACAGCAACATCTTGCAGAAGATACGCTGAGAACAATGTTTTACTAAAAATTGGACTGCACTCAGAAGAGGTGCTGACCCAGGACTGGTACCCATTTAGAATATCTAACTTAATTTCCCTATATGAGGGGTTTTTTTTGGTTAGGTATGATTCCATTTTCTAAAATATGATACACAATAAATATTTATGTCTATATAAACAGAGCCACAGTAAAGTTTAAATTAAATGAGCAAATGTGAATCACTACAGGGGAATACCCTGCCTGCATACTAGACTGAGTAGAGGTTTAAGATTATTTAATCTTGTAAACTTGAACGTTGATATTCTGACCCCAGGATGGAAGACCAGAGCAGGGCATGGTCAAGATTACTGCTGCATTTGACCATCTTAGCTCTATTTAAGAGTTCTGGTTCAATCATTATCACAAACACATACAAAGATAGATCTTAGTCAAAATAGCTAAATAACATGGTGGAAAGTGATGGCGAATAGAGATGAAATATCACTGTTTCAAGTGTCATCAGTTCAGTTTGAGTTTGTCACTGTCATAAAAGACAACACACCGGACAGGTGGCATCACACCCCAGTGCAGCCAGTGCAAAAGCTTAAAGTGCACAATGTGAATTCCCCAGATATTTGCAGTACATTCAAACTTCATACAACATTGCAAGTCCAGCCCATGTTTGTTGCAATCTAATGACATATGGAAAGTGTTGTTGAGACAGGATGAGAGGAGTGTGTGTATGTGTGTGGAGAGGTCCTTGTTCAGCATCCAGCTGTTTTTATGAAGGTTTATGTAAAACAACTGTGGTCAACACAAATAACTGCTGCTAAGGCAAGTATTCTAATAAGTGCAACAGGTATGTAAATGGTGCAACACAGCTAGGTGTTTGTATTGTCCACCACATTCAAGTAAAAGAAATTCATTACAACATACGTCAAAAATCTAAAAAAAAAAAAAAAGAAAAAGAAAAAAAAAGTTCCTCATGAAATCAGGGATTGTAAATGACTATGAAAAAGCCATCCCAATCTCCCGTTTTACACACTCAAACTGTCAAGCTGATGTGTTCATTTACTGTCAGGAGAGATGATGAGAGCTGCAGAATTTTTATCACCATCATTACTGCCTGGCTTGAAATGTAGGTGGAGAGGCTCAATGAAGGTGCATCCACTACACAAATATAGCCGTCTCCTCAAACACCCACGTGTTTGTTTTCAGAGAGACAAAGGCATCAGGAGCATTTCTTAACTCCTCAGTAAAACAGACATGAAGTCTGTACATCCCCTTCAGGGTGAGCACAAGACAGTCTGCCATTCACCTAAACCTCACAGGTAAAAGCTGACTTTGATGAGTTTTAGAACAGCAGCTCCCACCTGGTCTTGCCTCAGGGTGTGAAATTTCCCTTAGACATAAGGTCATGGTCCACATTTGAACCAGCTTAACCCCACAGTCAGTATATTTTTATCTATCCACTGTGGCTGTCAGTGAATTAAAACCCAGGATGTACTTCCTGTGAGCAGATAAAACTAACCATGTTAGGTTCATCAATATCAAGTCACAAAATTAAAACCAAAGTAACTGAGGAACGGCATGGGCTTCAAACTTATGAGACATTACTGCAAGACTAGCAAATGTGTACCTTTTACAGCCTTTAACCAATTCAAATCTATAACAAAAGTCATTTTAAAAGAAAAACATGGAAATAAGAACTATGGTGCAATACAAGATTAACTTGTTATTAAGTTAAACTAAGTTACATATTATACCTAAACATTGTTCATTTGTTAAGATGCAAAGCGAGGCCACCCTGACAGTACGAAGAGGTCACTAATATTGTAAAGTTGTTAGAATTTGTCCCCGGGGATGAATAAAGTTTATCTGTATCTGTTGTGGTGCTACACCTAAATAGAACGTGTTAAATTAAAGTGCTGTTCTGCTAAATTGCTACTTTACAGGTAAGGTTTTGTTTCAGAGGTTTGTCCATAGTGCCTGTAATAAGGTGGCACATCATTCAGCTATAAATAAACCAGGCATGTACATGAGAGCTGCAAAAGGCCATGTGAGGTTTAAGGTGCGAGCAAGAGCAATTACACAATATGAAATAATTAGTGTATAATAAGACATTTGACAGACACAGTCAAATAGAATCTGTAGCAACAGGGTTTACTCTTACTGAATCCACGGGTCTATGTAACATAACCATGGATTCTGTTGTACATTTGATACTTAGAGGCATTTCTTCAATTAAAGGCATTTTAATGTACTCATGTTTTAGAAGCCGTGAAATAAGGCATCCCAAAAAATGAAGAAAAGACCCACCTTGCGTTGAACACTGCATTATATGAGCAGCATTCATCCTAATAATTACTTTCTGCTTTGCTGCCTGGGTCTGGAGATATACTCTGATGACAAAGCAGATGAAGCACCCGTTCTATGAGTAATATCTGCAAGTATGCTTCAATAAACAATTATTCCATAATGACCCTGGTACTATAAAACAGAACACAAACCATCAGTCAAAGCAGAAGATTTGTCAAAAAGACAACAAAAAGTTCATGAATTGTTCTGATATTCAGTGGCTCATATGATCTGACTGGTAGACTTGCATGACAGGAGGGAAATCTGCAGTGTGTGATAACACTGTTCTGTACTGCTATGACTACATGACTTGGAATAACCAACCTTGTAAACATCATTAAATTGAAACCAATTAATCTGAGGGTAAGTGACACTTAGCTAGGGTTTCCTTTGATCTGTTAAATGTTCATGTGCAGGGTGTAAATGCATGATAAATAAAAGTTTTAGGGATGCACCGATACCACTTTTTTACAGACCGAATACAAGTTGCTTACATTTGATTACTTGCCGTTATCGAGTACTGATGTGAGTACTTAATAATACCATTACAGTTCTTAGTTACTTTTGAAAATGTGCTTTATTGTCATAGTCATTAGTCTGACTGTAACAAAGTGCTGCTACTGACATTTAATGCGTTGGAATGAGCACTTCTCAATCAATCCACCAGAGGGTGCCGCTCTTAATTAACCATACTTGCTAAATATCATGAAGAAGAGTAAAGTTTTTTGAGAAGAAGAAGAAAGTCAATAGTAACTAACATGGCGACGACAGAGGTGATACTAATGTGGGTGCAATGTTGATATTGATGAGGGTAGTTGTCAGTAGTTTTTCACTAATTCACACAGTCGCTCTTTGAAAAGTCGCGCTACCTCCATGGTTCCCAGTGGTACTGCTCCATATTCTCTGTCTGGGTACGCATCCAAGAGCACCCGGAAAACGGACAGAATTACGTACAGAATGTAGGCAGAGGTTGGACAGAACGCTCCATCCGTGTCTTTAATGTAACTTGCAGTCTGCGTTACTTTGGTCACCATTATTTATTTTGAAAAATCTCCACATTGCTGGCATTAATCCTCCGCTGCATACCTGATGCACTTAACTGTGAACATTGTAAGTGGTATCGGTGTGGTTGTATCGGAGCACTTTTACAAGTATGAGTATTATTACACATGTGGAGTATCAGACCGATACGCGATACTCGTATTGGTATCGGTGCATCCCTAAAAAGTTTCATATTCATCATGATTCAGGCAGTGTTTTGCAGTGTTGTTATCATATATATTCATGTATCATATGGGTGATATCAGTCACTCATTTTGATTTGTGACCCCTGTCAAACACTAAAAATCATCAGTAGTGTCTAAAGTTGTCCAATCGATGAATTGATCAGTGTTGTGTCCTATGAGACTGTAAATATTCCACGATAAAGGAAGCACACTGTTTCCACCCTCATAACTTCAAAATAACCCCACGGGCCCACGCTGCCATTTGATGTTCCAGTGGGGACTGAAGGACCCTTAAAGCAGCTCTACTGGCCACAGATTTAATTGATTTGGAAGGTCTCCAACTCCTCAGTGGCCAGGATTACAGCCTAATGTTCCACGTCTGCATTAAAGATTTATGGGATCCTTAAAAACCTTGAAGCAAAGCAAGCATCCACAACACAAGAAAACACCAACAAAATTATTCAGATTCCACACATTACAACAGACAATGTGGAAAAACAAAACCAATGATTGATAATTCAGTCGTACCTTCCAAAAATAATCCAAACTGCTACCAAAACAAAAACATACAAAATTCAGATTTCTGCAGGCATTGCCAGAAACCAGGACACACACTAGTTTCTTCTATTTCAGAATAAGAACCACTCAACCAGCTATCTTACACAGGAACCTACCTAGACAATTTCTAGACCCCAAAATAACCTGGAAAACTAGCAACGTTACAGATTACGACCAGAAACTCTCTCTAAATATCAAATAAGCATACAAATGATGATCTGAAACATAGGCTGGATGACTGGGATGAGATTAATTTGTGTTCAAAATGCCATTTCAGCATGAAACTAGAGATTATATGTCTGCTATATTTGTTTATAGAAAAACCATGCAAAGAAAAATAAAAGTATCCATCTAAATCTAAAACTGCATTGTAAAGCGCAGCAGCAGTACAATCAACCCAAGCTCACCTGCAGCATAGCAGCAGCTAGGTAGACAGACATGAAGATGGGTGTCAGAGTGGTGTGGCCACTCTTCATCAGGTGAATGGTGTAAAGGAAGATCAGGTGACCGGGGATCACCAACAGGAAAAGCACCTGAGCAGATCGGTGATTGGCTCCTGAGGGAATATGAGAAATGGAAAATAAAGGAACTTGTAAAAATATATATTATTCAACATTTTAGCCAAAATTCTGACTTACCCATAAGGACCCTGTGTCACTTTTGTGTCAGTTTCCAAATGAGTTTTTCTGAATATTTAACCTTTCCAAAGTGATTTATCACCATTTATTATAATTTTATCCACTGAATTTTGCTTTTTTTCTCCAGTGAAAATCATGTATTTTCCTATGTTTAATTGACTGATCATGTAGATGTTCATTAAAGCTCAAATTAAAGTCAAAGGTTATTATATCAAAACAGAAAAAAATTAAGAAAAAGTGACTTTTCCAGTAAAATCTATCATTAACAGAACATAAACCCAGTGTCTCCATCTACTGTCAATGATCCAACTCCACAGGTTTTACTTGTGAATCAATGCTGTAGAAGATGACAGTGTTTCCATGTTCACTACATAGCCTCTGAATGTCCAAAATGGTCATATCTGATGACCATGAAAAGATGACAAACTGCATTTTACACCAATTATTTACATGGATTGATAGGATTAATGGATCAGTAGTTTAGGTCAGTAGATGCTTTTGGTCGACAGTGGATGTTTGGGTTTTTATGGGTTAACAGCAAAATAAATCCATGAGTCATCAGTAATAAAACCAACTGTGAGTTGCAGCATACAATGAATAAGTCATTCCCAATTCCAGTCTCCTAGATTCAGGATCCTACTAATTTTCATTCTAAACGTCTAACAAGGAATTCATTTATACCTGAGAGCTGGCAATTAACTGCCCACTGGGACAAAGGACCAGCAGCTCTCAGCTCACAGATGCAGAACAAAGAACCACCGTGTCAACCTAAGAACTCAATTGACAATTAATCCTGACAGGATTTCTAGTTAGCATGGCACCCAAATCTAGTCTGAACACGCAAACTAACCAGCATGTGAAGGCCAATTACAAGGTCTCAGGTAGAGGCTTCGCATTAGTAACCAACACAGTTACAGCAATCGTTTCATGCCTTGAATTGGCATGAAGTCACGATGAAGTTGAACAGTCTCTGGATAATGTGATCTTTTATTAAACATGCTTGTGTGATGCTGACCTGTTCCGCAGAATGTGCGACAGGGATAGTAGCAGCCTTTGGCCTCATCGGGCACCTCCCCAGGAGCACAGTGGAAATGCAGGTGAGTGGAGATCCTGCTGGACTGGATAGCAACCAGGTTACCTCCAATACCTGAGCATGACACACAAATGTGTGGTTCATGACAGAAGAAGAGCATAAAAACCATAATAATCCATAGGTACAGAACAAATGTGATCAAAACACACAGAATGGAACATTTGTCACTATGTGGTCAATAAAATGGTGTTATGCGCTGATGACATCACTCATTCTTGGCATTTCTTTACAGCAAATATTGTAACTAAATTAAGACACCTCAAACTATGCACATCTGGTAGTTGGGCTTTAAACATCTGAATAAATTGTAATAAATAGTAATATTTGTGTAAAACATTCTTACTCGATAAATGTTTGGCGATAGAGGACACTCAGACTGGACTGAACTCTTTGGTCCAGATGACAGACAACTCTCCATTTCTTTCTTGTAGTTTTAGGCTTCCTACATACTCTGTGAAAACAGAGAAATTGCCTTCTGGAGGTGGCAAGACCAACAACAAAGTTCACTCTGGCCAAGACATTTCATACTTCACGAGAAACTCAAGTGCCAAACTCCTGGGATGTCCTCTACTTTTCTGCACTAACCACGCCCCCTTCGAATACCTGACCAATCATGCAATAGTTCTTGCACACCGTATGAGAAGCAAGTTCTACTCAGACTGTGTCGAGAACAAGCTGCTAGAACCACAAAACAGGGGCTGAGACAACAAAATGATGTCAGGAGTGAGAGGACAATTCTCTGTTCAAGCAGAGTATGTAGCAGGCTTCATTTTCTTGGTGTTGTGTATACTTGCTAGATAGTCAAAACTGATTAATGCTATTTGACTGGTTACACTTATGCTTCTCTTTTTACAGTATGTCAAATTGTCCACTGCAAAAACGAACACTGACATCAGCTGACTAAAGACTAAGACTAAAAACTATTTGGGTGACGATGATGCCATTCTGTAAAAACCTTCCAGGACCCACGTATTTAAAAAAAAAAAACAAAACAATATACATTTCCATAAAAATCTGAAAAGAATACTTGATGAAGTTCCCTTCTTTTCTTTTTATTTCTCACACAAAGATTAAGACAAATTGCTCACAAAGGATTTAACTAAGTAACAGTGACAGTGGTCATTTCTTTATTACAGGTACAGATAATAAGCACCTTAACGTTCACACATGCAACTAAATTGCAGCTTGTTGTGATAATGTAATTAAACAGGCTGACATTGTGATTGCAATGTGATTAAATGTGCAGCTCTACCTCAAACATCAACAGCTGATAACTATGCAGAACTGACCGGCTGGCCTCTAGTGGCAACATGAGGGTGAAAAGTGGCTGCGAGATTATTAGTGAGAATTGAATTGTCAAATTATACATGACATATTACAATGATGGCATATTTATAATTTTGTGTGTATATTGTTCATTGTGCTTTGAGTTTTAATAATAAATTAAATCAAAACCAGTTGAACAACTGACAAAAAACGTAAAGTCTCTTTTTCACTGAAGTACATTTTACAGACACACTCATGCTTCTAGTTTGGTAGATAAACACACTTTCTTTGTATTTATGGTTAGTTTAAGTTATTGAAGTGGTCACGCACAGCAAAACAAAAGGCCGCATGTGTGTGACTTCTGCCCCCAGCCAGACCCGTTATGGTGGTGACTATATTAAATTAGACACCGCCACCACCTCAGGGTGATGTCCACTTAATTCAATCTATTGTGGCTCTTTGTCTGCTTGGTGACATTTTATTGGAGCATTACCAGAAGTCCCACTGGGCTTGGAAACAGACATCACTTCCCAACAAACATTCAGACTTGCTCAGGCCCATCTACCCTCACACCTCACTCTTTCACTCTCAATCTCAATATGCCTCTGATCTGGCTTTTCCACTAAAAGATAAAGTTCAGTAATTGCTTTCTTTCCAGAAGGAAGATAAATATCAATCTAATGTCTCTGTGTCTAGTAAATAGCTGAAGTCATTTAAAGGTTTGCTTAGTTTAGCCAAAACACAAGAAATAGGTCTAAACAACCAAGCTGCCACTTTTAAAAGTGCACTAATCTTTCCATTTTTACTATATTTTGACTTACTTTGACATATTTGGTATTTTCTGTGCATCTGTTATGTTTTACTTAATGTAATAAGGAGAAACAGATGACGGGGTTTTATGAGTCCTTTGGTTTCAGGACAGAATTCACTTAATCTGCAAGAAACTATGTGCTTTTGCTGTTTAGTTTAGTTTATGGTGACAGTTAAACTGTAAAGCTGAAACTTTTCTAAGAAGTATCAGCATTTTCATATTTTACAAGCTCGTAAATTTCTGGTTTGGACAACATCAATACAAACTAGGATTTAGTATGTTCAATCTGCAGTTTGCCATTTTTGAGTAGACCTTTCTGTCAAAACCTGGTAAGGGTTTTGACTTTCTGCCTTTGTCCTTGTCAGATTGGGTAAATCCTGGGTGGAGGGGTGCTGTCCCAAGTAACTCAGTAGGGGGCAGAGGTAGAGATGAAGGTTTTGGGGCGATCTGGCAAATTCAGGTCACTGGGTCTGACAAGGGGAGCCAGGATGAGGAGGATGAGGAGGAAGAGGAAATCTGGGCTACAGACTACGGGGCTATGTAGGAAATGTGAATTTGGGGGGGGGGTATCTCTGCTCGTCTCAGCTTGGCTGCTCTGCCCGGAGGCTGCAGAGATACACTGAAACTGTCTGCCTGCTCATCCTATCTCCCTTCCTCTCTTTGTGGTTTAATTTTATTTTGTTTATTCGAATAGCGTTAACATGGGAACTGACATGATAACACAAACACAGATAAAATTTAATGAAAAAAGATGGGGGCAAAAAGGAAAGAAACTGGTTATTGGTAGTGAGATGTAAAGTAGGCAGACACCTTGTCTGGCAACAAACAGCAGACAGATTAAAAAAAAAGGCAAATATGTCAAGATGACAAGCAAAGATTAAAGACTGGGCTGTATCTTGATAGTGTCTGGTGGAAAAATACTGAACGAATGAAGAACACAGTGATATATGCACGTTTCAAAGACGCAGATCGAACGCTGTTTAAGATAGCTAAAAATTAATATTAAATCAAAATACAGGGTAAAAGTCCATTTCAGACAGAACATAACAGCAGCTAATGCAATTCATTCCTATATAAAAGAATAATTAGATCAGGTAGCACAGGAAATTAAATGAAGCCTGTTTAACCCTTCTAATATTAATTATTTGTTACAGGAGGGAAAGCTTCTACTGCAGGTGAAACTGCATAGTGCATTTGTAATGCATTAAACTGGAATAATAGAGGTCAGTGTGGTAAAAAAAGACAAATTTAACTTTTCTTATCTCTCACTATGCATCTCCGTCCTCACGCCTTACTAATCAAACATCCTTCACACATGCCTCCACAGTTTCTATTCTTTCTGCCTTTGTTGTTGTTTTTTTTTTAATTTGCACAGAAACGCTGGTGCATTTTAATCAGACATCCCACTGTCTCCTTATGCCTGAATAGAAATATTGAAAATCAGAGCCAGTCAAAAACTTTGCTGAGACCTGGATTTTTTCTGACACTGCGCAAACAAAAATAAAAACATCCTCGGCCTCATAAGGGCCTGATTTCCCAGCGGTTTTGTGCCCAGATATGTCTCGACGGAAAACCAATTAAGAGTCAGAATCGTATTCCATCTCGTTAAATGGCTCTCATTAATGCCATTTAATTAAAAGCTTATCTCTTGTTGTAGAGGTGCCAGAGTCCTGGCAACCGTGGCTGAGCCTGTAAGCACGTGGAGATGGTTATAAAGAGGAAAAGGAAGAGGAGCGGTTTTATGAAGCGCAGACAGTCAGGCTGTGGCCGGATCCCTGAAGCAGTCTCATTAGATGACTTATGCTGATGAGCGTTGAAGCCTTTTTTTTTTATTTATTTATTTATAGAGGAACTGTTGACTGCACATTCTTCATTTTGTTTCACATTCACACCTGGAAGCTGCACAGAACAAGACAAATAGACTCCATGGCGTGTCATCCATCTTGTGTATAAACACTTCGTCTCAGCTCGAAGGGTCAAAAACTGCATTAATTACAAATACTGAGACTGATCATAGAGAAAAAGAGCAAGAGACTTTGGCTGCAGCTGAATCACACAGTCTTATTATGTGAAACAATAAAGAATTTTAAGTCAACATGATACAACATTTCTGATCAAGTTACCGCTTACACAATCAGCACGAACCGCCCATGTCTCCCTATCTATGGAATTCAATTAAACATACTATGAGGCTGAGCATTTTTCTTCTAATTTTCTTTTACCTTTAGTACAGAAGTACCTTTTCATTTAAAAAGGCATTTTGCAAGACTGAGGTGAAAGGAGAAAGAGAAAATATTAAGCTGTATAAAAAATGATCAACCATGCACCTCTTTTAAAACTGTCTGTGAGGGATTCACTTATTTTAACACTATTGTTTCAGTTGTTTGCTAAAATAAAGGAGTGGATAAATAAAATCCTAGTGACTGGGATGCAACGAAAAATTCTTAATATCGCATCAGCATAATTACCCAAGTCATATTTTTGGCCAAATTGTGATATCTGTGTATCTTTACTCTCCTAACACTGCTGATTCATTGGCTTTTAAGACACTTTTTTTTTATTATTGAAAAAGGTTAAATGTATATAGTGCTCTGGCATAAAGTGGAATTTGTGTAAGATTGAAGGTACTGGTTAAAAATTGAAAGAAAAATCAATTAGTTCATGAATTCTCTGGATCACATCTATGTGTCTCAGTCACCATATCACATCCCAACTGAGCACATATTCATCCACATACACAGAGTCAGTACAACATGATGGACAAGATGGTGGGAGATCTTAACTCAGACAACACAGTCACAGAAGGAGACTTTGTCTGACCAGAGAGATTTCGTACATAACATCTGAAAGATGCCTAACTTATGATCACCGTCCAAGTCAGACTGAACATTGTAATGCATTTAATTCACAACACAGTCTTCTGAGAAAGGAGGAAAAAATGTGGATTTTGTCCAAATGGGAAAAAAAGAAAAGTCTGTACACCAGTATAGCTCTCATGATAAGGTTTTAATGGTTTTATTCTATTCTGGCTTGAATAAAACCCCATCATGGATTTTTCTTCTAGCTAAGTTGACTTTTGTTATCCAGCACACAGTAAGATGTATTATGGGGATATGCATTTCTTTGTTATTTATTCTTTGTTGGCTTTTGTCCAAACAGGCAGTAACTCCTTCTATAGACATATGGATGCGTGACTATTGTATTAAAATACAGTAGGTGTGAATGAAACGCTGACTCTTGTGAGCTTTGCGCCTTGCACTTTCACAGTGGAGAAAATAGGGTGTAGGATTGATGCTATCTATGTGAGCATTGGGCCTTTTTTACACGTGTGTGTATCTATTATCATTTCTGAATGAATTAAGTAAGGTGTAATATTAAAATCTCTCACCTAGTGATTGACCAAATTCTTTTTCTGCCTCTTTGCCCTGGGGGTACTGGCAATTCAGCCATTCAAAATGAAAGAAGACGCAGTGCTGTCACTGTGACTCACCGTTGATAACTGGGGTGTACACTACAATGCCAGCCAGATTCGGGTCAGACACGGTTTTGTCCAGGATGAGACCGCCAATGCTGCAGAAAATAACATAATTCCATCATTAACCAGTGATACTGTGACAGATACACAAAAGGACAAAGTATTGTTTTCATCTAAATGATGGCCCCAGTGAATTCAAACAGTTTCAACAGCTGCAGTAGAGTGGAAGGTGTTTTGAGCTATTTTCAGCTTCTAGTGTCCAGAGGCAATATTTGTATTTCTTGCACCTCTATTAAAGCATGAGAAATGTGGTATCACCTGCACCAAGTGTGAGAAGCAAGTGTCAGAGAGACTGAGTGAGAACAAGCGAGACAATCATTCCTTCACTACAGGCTGTTTTTGTAAGGCTGCCAGGCTCAAGGGGACCTGAGAGTGTATGTGCTCGGGAGCTGCAATTTGTTTAGTGGATGAGTCATCAAGCAAACCAGACACTGGGCTTTGCAGACGCAGCGTAGCTGTTCTTTCCTCTTTGAAGACTAAACACACACATACACACCTGCTGATGACCATGGCGGTGATGACTGGCTCCCATCCGGAGTAGAGCAGGGTGCGGCTGGCCGGGTGCTTGGAGGAGATGACGATCCACAGAGGAGTCAGACACATGAAGAAGGCGCAGACCAGTGATGACACATATGGGTAGGAATCTGGGGGAAAAGATGAGACAATTTAAGTATCTTCGTTGTGTGACTTTATGATTTCCTGAAGAAATATCTAATCAAAGAATACACGTTTTAATAAAATGAATAAGGTCATTCTGCTCCATTTTTCACAGCTTGTCTGCTTTATTTTGACTAATAATAAATTCATATGAGGGAAAGACGATGAAGCAAACAGCCCGAGTCAAGGCCACTCCTGTAAAGACCCTGCCATGATAAGGTACATGATCTACCAGGTAAGTGATCAGACCATCCTTTATACTAGTCGGCTGCAGGAGACAGTATTTCTGGCATCATTACCCATGATTTCATCTCAGTATATTGTAATTTTAGTGCTCTGAGATAAAACCAGACTCCTGCATGTGAGTGACAGCTGTGGCACAGAAGCAACAAGGCAGTACCTCTTAACCGACTTAAGATATTTTGGTTTTACTTTTCTACAGCTGCTTGAAACAGCATTGCGTTGTCTATCTTTATATTCATTACATAATTAGGACATAGAGGAGAGAACTGCCCCATATTCTGGTAACTTATATTAATATAATCTCATTATATCATGGTCATTAGTGTAGCACGTTAGCACAGTGACACAGTAGCACTGAAGAGGCTGGGGCTGATGGGAATGTCATTACTTCAGCAGATATTCAGTAATAAAGAAGTCAATTAAGTTTTGACAGGATGGCAGGGAAGAGAGTTTTCCAGGGGATAACTGTGGGGAGACATGCCAAAAACGCCTTTGCCAAAATGAATGGCAATCCATCAAATAGCTGTCAGACATTAGTGAATTTCTACATTAGCATGCTCAAGTTGTTGCAGCTCACAGTAGACAGTTACTTTCTAATAAGTAAAACACCAGCAAGGTCAGTCAGTCAACTCATAACCGCCCCAAACATCTGGACACACCTGACTGTAATTTGCATAAGTCAATAAATGTGTGATGTTAATATGCTTCTTTTCCACTGAGAATACAGTTACGATCAGTAACTGAGCTCTTGCTCTCCTCCTTGACCCCGAGACAGATTATACAAACTGAAGGACTGAAGGAGATCTGTGTTTAAAATGCACAGACCTGCATTTCTAATGAAGCTCAGACTGTTTGCCCCTGAGGTAAAGCATCTCAAAAAAGCAAAAATCCCTTGGCTGTTAGTCTCCAGTCCACCTGGCCTGCATGTTAAAAATGTGAGCAGAAAGTGGAGCACATAGAGAGAACACACAGCAAACACAGGGAAGCTTTTTGTCACTTTCTCCTTCTCACTACACTTCTTTGTTCTGACTACAATATAGCACAACACGAGTATTTTGAAAGTGTAATTAGGGTAAAGCACCTGCTTAGAGGCACCACCAGATGTTTCCAGCAGGATCCAGTTCCAAGCACTAAATAACTGTCATTAAGAAACAGTCCTAGATTTATTATCTCGACAGTCTCATAGCTAGAGAAGAGAAAGGGCCCACTGTTCAGCTCACAGTATAATGGGCTCTGCTAAGCCTTCAGTCTTGAAATATAAGGCTGACGCGGATACTGAGGCATACATGTGGAAGGGGAGCTTTGTCTCATGGTGACCAACCTCCATCATCTCCCAACACTGACTATGTGACGCCGAGTGAGTTAACATTCACAGAGTAACCTGGCCATGAGCTTTGGCCTTATTAAGGTCTTACACAGGTTAAACTATTTACATGAACTCCTGACACCCCACCACTGAGTACACCTATGGCTGTGGATAAACTATTGATATTCCTGTCCATCTCTGGTTCGAGACACTTTCCTAAAACACTGCCAGGAAAAAAAACAGCGTGGCTGCCAACTACCTCCTTTAGCTGAAAAATGGCAAGATGCTGCTAATGCATGGGAAAGAAATGATGATCCTTGTAGTGATGATATGTGCCGTTAGCTTTCATACTTTATGATGACAGAAATGCACCCAAACCCATCAAACCTGAATTTGTAGATGGATACTACACAAGGAGGATTTGTAACAATCTTCAGACAATCCATAATGTTCAGCATTATGTCATATCACACTATTACTATCTACAACAAAACTATTGACAAATGCTTAATACAACAGGATGCTAAATGAAACTTACCCATTGTTGACAGCTATTAATTCATCATAGCACGTACTGCAGCTCGGCAAAGGAAACTTGAGCTTTCACATGATCCAGGCTCCAATGGTGCAGATTAAAGTTTGATTTATACTCATGAGAAGGGGTTAATGTGAGGTTTATGTAGTTTTGATCTACAGTTCTGTACTGGAGTTCCTTCCTGCAGCGCTAAATGTCCATACAAGGTATGATCAAATGGTATTTTGCTTTGAAAAATATTCCACGAGATAAATGTTAATATACTGACATTTGACATTAAGCAAAATGTGCTACACATATGAAACTGGGGTTACTAGATACGTAGTGTAATTTTTTTTTGACGTCTGTACAGCTCTACAGTGTCCTCAACATTTTTCTCATTTACAGTCTCTGCCCGCAAACCTTACAAGGACTAAGTGGTTCAGAAAATGAATGGATCACAATCTCTAGTAGAATATTCATTAAGAAGAATAGAGGGACTTGGGAAACATAAGTGATGTACATATATATGCCTATTTGAAATAAAACTGTAGCATACTGAATACCTGTCTTAGAAATTTAGACACCGCAATACTATTTATTTATTCATTCATTCATTCATTCATTCCTTCATTTATTTATTTATTTATAAGATTCAGTTAGAAATCCCAAATTGGAGTTCTACATCTGACAAGCATGAATAGGTGAAATAAGTGAAAATTTTGTTTATTTCTTTCACACAAACAATGACAGTTAATAATAGTTCAGGATAACCCTGTGTTTCTATTGTATCTTAAGAAACACTAAGGGCATCATTAAAAAAATGTAACTGGAATTCAAAAGGACAAGCATCTCATCCCATGTTGTAATTCTATCTGCTGCTCCTGTTGAAGGTAATCTTTTGGCACATATTGTTTACTTTTGCTATTTTCCTTCCCGGAGCCTTTTTCTGACATGACCTTCAATGTTTGGTTGCAGTAAATAAAAATTCCTCACAGTGAAATGATGTTTTCTCTCATGTAGCCATGGCGATGAGTTGTACTACTTTGATATATGATGATATGCTTTATCACCCGGTGGCAGTGAATTTACCTCATAGGTTCAGTTATGTTTTGGACTGCTGTGAGCTTCTGCTACTGCCACCTCTACACAAACAAACACAAGCACACACACAGACTTCACAAGTTCACAAGCTTTGGCCCCGTTTCTTGCTATTTGTGTTACATCTCGTGCTCTCATTATCCCTGCTTTTATCTTTTGTCGAGTCCTCTCACCAATGCACTCTAACAATCCTGTTTGTTAAATGCATTCTATAAATAAACTTTACTGGGCTATTTAAATACAGCAGATACTGCGTCTCGCTAGTGTCTCATCAGCCAGCTTGTCTTAAAATTACAAGCCTCAAGTATTTATCTGCATGGATAATTACATAATTTAAATTCTGTTAGTTGAGAGTAAAGTGACCATTACTTCCCGTTTAACAGGAAACTGTCTGCGTGGCTGGGTTAAGAACAACTGAGCCACTGTCCAGCCTCATTGCTCTGCTCTGCCGTGAAATATGAAATCTGAGTGTTTAATACATTCAGCTCACTGCACTAAACTGTTCCTCTCATGTTGATGAACATCTATGTTACAATTAGCCCTGACAGGGTTAATTAATATGAAAGACTTTCCAGAGGAAACAGCTTCAGCTGTTTACTGGATTAAGTGATACAAGGTGGTGCAGCACAGGTTGGGCTGTGACATGAATTAAATATGTGGAATATGTGGTTGGAGGAAAAGAGAGCGTCTGTTCTGCAGCTGTGGGCAGCGCAGCATCACGGTGAGGCAGGAGGGACCTCTACTGGCTGACCGAGAGAGAACCCACTCACCACAAGCAACACGAGAAGCAGTCGCTCTCACTTCTATCAGAGTCAATTAAGTGAATGGACTCATAGATTCAAACTGCTAAATAACTATAGATGAATCCCAGACTGATGTGGCTTACTGAATTCAAATCTATTTCAAAATTTCCCCCCACTTTTAACAAAAGATGATGGAATGAGCAAAATCATGCAGCTCTTAATTCAAATTCTCATGAGATGAATTACTACTGTGATGAAAGATCCATGAGCAGATAAATGTTAGTCTATGACTGGAGCAGTTACTAAACTCTGTAGCTCTTCACATACCCAGGCACTTGTAGAGGCCCTGGCTTATCCAGGCCAGGATCGCCAAGGTTATGAGGTCACCAAAACTTGCGGCAATGGGCGTAGCAACATTGTCTGGGTTGATGCCTGTCTTCTTCGAACCCACAATCACACCCACCATGATGATACCTGAACATGACATAAAGAGGGCAGATGTCACATTACCGCCGCCTGTCAGACATTATCATTAACATGTCCTGCATAAAATAAGTGTAATCCTAAGAGGTGAGTTATAATGAATGTCTGGAAAAGGACATGCATGACTTGGCTTCTCCACAGGGACAGTATTAACAGTTTATGTTCAGCTGTAGGACACAGCTGTGTGTGTGTTTGTGTGTGTTTACCCTGCAGCAGGGAGGCTATGAAGGCTGTAGCCACGCTGCTGGAGCAGAGCAGCACAGCGTGGCTCATCTGGAACTTGCCCTCTGGTATCCAACCAAGAACAACGGCTGCTACAGCCGCCAAAAAACCCACCACGGTGGCCTGGACCTGGAGGGGGTAGAGAGTGGGGATTAAAAGTGGCAATGAGAGGATAGACTATACACAAAAAACAATTTTATTGTAATGTTTTTTATTTAAAGAACTGTGTGAAACATGCATGCAGATCCTTTAACCACGCAAAGTTTGATAAACAGATGGTTATGAAAGGCTGTAATAAACACTGTGTTCAGGTAGCCTTTTCCATTATGTAACACTTCTGCTGACGCAGGTTATTGCATAACTTATGGTCCAAACAGTTTGTCAAAATAACAAAATGTTGTGCTTGTTATAGTGTGTTTATCAGGATGTGGGTAGATGATTAGCAGAACTGTTCTCAGTCCTGCTGCACAGACAGATCGATAACACAGTGTCTGCATTTCTCACCACACAGCAAAGACCTACTGGTTCAGCTGAGTTGGAGTGGAGATATGTGCCGTATAATTTAGCATAAAATGCAAATGCCTTCCCTACATATGGCAGGTGCCATTTGTTAATTACACTTGTGTAGGAGCAGATGACGATATACAGCTAATTCAAACAACTGTAGATCACCACTTCATCTTTGAAAAGAGCTTAAGTTTAATATCTCTACATAATAAATATGTACAGTTAATTAAACAAAGATTGTTTAAGGCTGTGTGATTACCTGCTTCAGTGCTAGGTTGCCTATGATTAGATTCCACTTCTCTATTGGAGAATCCATCTTCCCCACATTCACCTGTGTTAGGAAATAGGAAACATTGAAAAAGAGTAAAAATAAAAACGCCTGTCTATAATAAGAATGCGCACCTGCAGTATGACAAGAGAATTCACTTAAAGTAAACTTGCTTTAACTTTATATTTAAACCAAAGATTTCAGAATTTGTAGGCATAAAGCAGAGTTTACCAATTCACCCATTATAACCAGTTGAGGCTTCTTCCCCATCAGGATGAAGAAAGTAAGTACATCTGCAGGACACCGGGACTGCAGATATCAATGGTTTTGACAGGAATATATTAATGTCTTTCATAAAGAAATGAGAAATCAGTGTGATTTGTTGTCATAACCAAGGGTAAGCACGAAATATAAATCAGCTGTTAGAGAAAAGAGTGGGGCTCAAAATCAACTCTTTGACATGCACCACAGGACACTGTCATACCCTACCTCTCTAGAGATTTAATATTGCAATTCAATTAAGTTAGAGGACCTAGGAGGGACAGAGTTGACAAAAAATATATATATTTAATCAATGCTTCCACAACACAGCCTGCCAGCATTAGACACTTAATGTCTGGGAAACATCCACCCACTTTAAATTTCATGCCTGCAATGAAATCAGCAACACCCTTCCAGAGTGAAAGAATAAATGACACCACTCAACATTCAAGTACAGCTCATAAAGTTTTAGTTCTGTTCTCATCAAAACCCCTGTCAGTCATGCTCCACTTACACTGCAGAAGCATGCTTAATACTTAGACCAAAAACTCTAATTAACATTCTATGGATTCTTTGTCTGACATAGGTATCAGCAGTTACACTAACCATCAGAGTAACGCCTCATATCTTCCCACACTGTGAATTGCTGTCTCAGAACTGACCCTGAGGAGAACAACAGTAATATGAAGACAAATTGTTTTTCTGGGACATCACTGAAGAGTATCAGCTCACACTGAGCTCCGCTGTCCGTGTTGACACAGTGCTGTGAATGTGGAGCCTGTATGTGGGGAGCCAGAGGCCAACAGGAAGAGCCAAAAAGTAAACAAAGAGAGAATTCTGCTCTGTCACTTGTTCAGCTTCTCCTGCCTCGCAGAGATTGAGAACTGGAGACAAATGCAGAGATGTGGATACACTGGGAGCTCTATGACAGCTTCTGCTGAATGAATCCATGTGCGGAGACAAATTATGGTGTACGACATGCTGCAGCTGTATGTGCATCAGTTACAAGTGGCTGTCCTTTTCAGCCATAAATCTGCCACCTGACTATTCAGCCAACCTGGTTGCAGTATCCAGTCCTGCTGCCTTTTACTGAAAATTAGGTCTGGGTGTACTGCAACAGCAAATTCCTCTACTAAATCCTATTATACACAAAGGGCTCACACCAAAAATTCTTGCAAAGTACTCTAACACAAAACTTTTACTTGATAGTTAGATGGCAGTAGTGACAAAAAAGTTAATTCTTTCACTATTTCAAGCTAGTTCTGTAATTACAGTCTGGAGAGGCTGTGCAATACGCCACAGCAACCAATAATAATAATGTGACACAGTACAAGGTTGAGAAGACGAGACAACCGCAAAGCATGATGTAACTCTTCATACACAAGCACACCCACACAATGACATCATCATATATCAAGTGTACCATCCACAGCAGCTCAAAATGGATGAAGGATGCTGTACTCATGCAGTGTAAGCAAGCTTCTCCAAAATGTTCTAATGTTGTAACTAAATAAAACACAAAGTGGTTTTCTGTCCAGCGACTTGGGACAGTTAAAAAAATAAGAAGGTAGATTTGTTTCTTTATTGCTTTAACCAAAGAAATATTTTCAACCAAAGAAATTATTTTCATTCAAAAAATAAAACTTCACTTCAATCAAAAAAACATTTTCAATCATGATATACCACAGCTCCAACAAGCTCTTCATATGTATTTTACTGACGCCAAAGCCAGTCATAGGCAATAGGAATATGGCTGGTCAGTTGAAATATGCTACTAATATTGCTGACAAATAGAGGCACCCGGGGCACTCAGGGCACCTGCAGAATCCATGCCAGTGCCTCGATATGTGCCCGCCGTCTCTCCTGCATCACCACAGCAGCTTATAATGGAAGAGGATGGATCTTGCACTGTTTATGTTATTTACATCCCACAAAACCCCATTTTTCCCCACAGACAGACAACATTAGATGCCCTTTCAAATGTGCACAGGGGTTTGTTTACTTACTGCTATGAAAACGTTGTTACAGACGTGCTTCAAACTTGCTGTAAACCTGCTGAGCCAGACTCACTTTCACTGTGCATGACTTTTTATTCCTCCTTTTACAAACATGTCCACATCCTTGAAGGGAACAAACCCCTTGGTGTAAATTTGAAAAGGCAGGTAATGTTGTCTGTGGAAAAGAAATGCTGTCATTTGAAAAGTTTGTGCGTATTGATAGGATGGAGATGGAAGACGGATTTTCACCGCATACCTGTGCATTGCCAAAAGAGGGTTGGCTTGGTCTAAACAGAGATTCCTGTGTTAAACATCAGTGGTGTAGACACTTGTCACTCAAACATGTCTGACCAATGGTGAAGCAAATAAAAAAAAATAAAAATAAAAAAAAAAACACTTCAAAATGTTTTAACTTCAAAGAAAAAAAAAAGTGTTCAAATCCAATTGTTTCGGTCTCAATTTTCTTTTTTTTTCATTCAAACACTTTTTTCTTTGATTGCAAATGCTTTGTTTTTTTTATTGAAATGAAGTTTTTTTTTAATTGAAAATCATTTTTTTGATTAAAGTTTTTTTATTGAAAATTTTCTTGGGGGTTAAAGCAACTTGTTTTTTGATTGAACAATAAAGAAACAAATCTACCTTCATAAAAAAGTCATGCAAACAGCAGCTTAGTCAATGTGCTGTGACGTTGGATGAAATCAATTACATGCTGTTTCTAAAAAGTAAATACGAGCTACAACCAGACCTTACAACTGATTTTTGATCAAGATATTTCATCACGATATGAAGTTGCACAACTAACAGATTGCAAAGGACTTCCAGGAATACAATGAATAAAAAGACTCATCCTATTTATTGCATCTGCCAAGCATTCACAGCCAGCAAACAAACACTGGGTGAGATGAAACCCAGCTATGCTTCAGATTAACTGATGTAAGTTTAATGACAGGCAGTTATGGAGAGACATTTGTTTCTTTATTCATCAATCAAAAAGAATGAATTTGCAATTAAAAAGAACAGATTTGCAACCAAAAAAGAGATTTGAGAGCAAAAGACAGTAAGTTGCCATTAAAAA
Organism: Apogon hyalosoma; assembly: GCA_037367295.1. Taxonomy (NCBI): domain Eukaryota; kingdom Metazoa; phylum Chordata; class Actinopteri; order Kurtiformes; family Apogonidae; genus Apogon; species Apogon hyalosoma. The sequence continues at coordinate 38,940,372 of JAPQRP010000005.1, read as the reverse complement.
AAGCGAATTTTCCTTATAAATCAGTCCTCTTTGCTTGTGAGTTACAGGGAGGCATTTACAACATAGGGCTGGGATTTAAATTAGTATGGGCCGGTACCGTGGTACCAAAACGTCACGGTTCCTAGTATACCAGAAAACACACCCGGAGCAAATGAATGATGCTTTTTTTTTTCTTGCTGATGTTATAAAACACACACGCTGCTACAGTTGTGAAACAGATCAGCTGATTGGTGCTCAGATCTTCAATATCCAACTCTTTCAATATAGAATACAGCAAACGCCAGGTTAAACAGAGGAACTACAAATCAGTGGAGCTGAAATATGGGTTTCTCTGCTATAATACTACATCTTGGAGGCGACATCACCTTTCTAATGGACAGAGCCAGTGGTGTAGTGGTCCCTAGAGAAGTGGGTATACTCAATGCTGACTGAAAAATAAGTAGGTATACTCCATATACCCTGGACTACACCTCTGGACAGAGCTCCGTGGGAGACCTAAACCAAACCATAAGACAGATACAGGCTGACGGCCACTGATGTGTTGCTGCACAGCTGTAGCAGCAAATGTGTTTTATAACATCAACAAGAAAAAAACATCATTCAGTGGGAAAGTTAAGTTGGTTCCGTTAATGGAACCAGTTCTGTTTAAGGATCATGGAACTAGTTTCATTTGCACAACTCAGAACCAAGCCATGCTGCGACCTCCAAGCCCCACTTCGCCCGCCCCAGCCCTCCAAGCCGGCTCCTGTGGGGCTTGGAGGTGCTCCAAATCGCGGTGAACTGGGACATCAAGCCACACCTCCACGGACCTTGGATCTAGTTCCGAATAATGCTCTCCATCAGAACCAAGCCATAAATTAATACACATTTGCACTCTTCTGCTGTTTATATTTTCTTTAATGCCAGTGAATGTCATTTTGTTTGACTTAATTAATGCCAACTTCAACTTCCACATCACCACATTATGCCCTGCAGGAAGCCCTGCTCCAGGCTCCGATCGCCAACTCCTGTTGGCCTTGCAGACCAGTGCTAAACTGCTGTGACCTGGTACACCAAGGCGCAGAATGGGCCTCCAAGCTCCAGGCTTTTCATCAGCTACCAGCTACGTTTAACTAAAACGGACCTCGGAAGACCAGTTCCATGCTAGTTATGAATAAGCTTTCTTGGACTTACTTATTCAGAAGCAGTTCTACTTTGACCATGAAAAGATGACAAACTGCATTTTACACCAATTACTTGCATGTATTGATAGGATTAGTGGTTAAGAAGTCATTAAACATTTTAGACCAGTAGATGGTTTTGGACGGTGGTGGTTTGGGTCTTTATGGGTTAAATAGAGTTACTGTGTCGTATGTCATATTTTCCTTGAACAGTTGGTATGATTATAGAACTTTATGACATGTTTAAAGTTATATAAAGAAAAAAATAATGTAGTATAAGGAATGACTCGTGCCCTGTCCACGGTGCAGAATCCGAGATCCTTAAATGGACATGGTTCCGTACAAGGAACTGGTTCCAAATAAGGAGATCCAAGAAAGCTTATTCAGAACTAGCTCGGAACTGGTCTTCTGAGGTCTGTTTTAGTTAAATGTAACTGGTCACTGATGAAAAGCTTGGCGCTTGGAGGTCTGTACTGCAGCTTGATTTAACTAACCATTTCCATATTATAAGTCATCAGAATATGATCCATTATCAAAAAATTTCAAAAATTTGTCAAAAATCAAAATTTCTCAAAACTGAGAACAGACTTTGGAGACATTGTCTTAAGGAAGGTACATTAAAATCTGAAATGAATCCAACTAGTGGTTCGTAGGAGATGTTTGAAGAAATTGCTAGTGAAGCTGAAGAGAGCGAAGACAACGGCAGACACAGCGCCTTCGCAATAGCTCATGACCAATTGGCTGGTGAGCTAACCATGCAATGCCATAACATCTCAGATAGTCCTCATAAAGTGCAAACATAATAGCCAGTATTATGGAGTAGTAAACAACGTTAACTATGAGTTTTACTATGTTGTGCAGTAAATTGTTGGCATTTCAGTTGTATTAATTTTTTCAGTGTAATTCAGTTTCAAGTATCCGGCTTTATCATTTTTGTGTTTTTGTGAGATGACAAGAAATCCTGGATCTTTAAAAGAAATTATGCTTTTAAAAATGTTCCCTTTTCTTCTCTATTGTAACAGAACCCCCTTTGACCAGTGCTGGCTCATCTGGCTTCCATCCTGATCACATGAATGCTCAGGCTAAGTGTTTGTCATGTAGCCGTCACCAAACACCTGACCTTCATGTAGTACATGTGTAAAGTGGTGGGTACTGCTCAGTGTGCTCACACAGCAAAAAACATCATCACAGATAAGCCTTGAGAATATCTGATCATCACCATGGCTGTACTTAAACTAATACGTGAAGTGACATAATGTTTTTCTGTATCACCTTTCAAACATATTCCTAATTTTAATCATCATGTTGTTTTAGCCATTTTTAAATTTTATTTAACCAAAAAATATTTTTGGGTGGCTTTTGTATACATCAACTCCTTCCAGGGTAAAGTAATGTGTAGTTTGCAACAACACCAAGGTTAACACCTCTTCAGTTACGTGTGTGGTTTCTCACCGCTGTGGACAGTCTTGATGCCAGAGTCATTTCCAGATTTCCCTTCAGGCCAAGCAGAGCAGGAACCAGGATGAAAATTTCAGTGATGTACTGGAATGCTTCCCAATGCTGTAGATTAAATTAAGACAAGGAACATTTTGATTCTAATTACTTCACTTTTACTCTGTCATCACTGACAGTCAAACCGCAGTGTAACACTGTCAGGAAGAAAAATTGGGGAATGTAAGAGTGACTCTTTCATCAATTTAACATAGTCAATGAACTTTTTAATCACCATTCACTGTCATTTATTCAATAAATTAATTAGTGGTTAAAGCTACCTTCAGAAATGTTTTATGTTTACACAGATCAGTATTCTTAATCATCTTAGATTGCTACATAATTCATACTTTTACCACCCAATATATTTGTCAATCAAGAAAAATGCACACATACATTAGAAGTGAAAAAGACATCATTACGCCAAAAAACACATTGGGCTTCAATGCAGATGAAATGAAACAATTCACTGAAATTCAACTGACAGAAAATTAATTAAAAATTACTAATACCTACTGGTAGCTGTGTATAAAAAAAATATGTAAAATTTTACTGACTTGTTAACCTCTGTACATGGTTTTTGTGCAGTTACACTTTACTGATCACAAAATACATGACAATAAACAACAGAAAACATCAGTTATTTGTCTGTGTAAGCATGGATGACTATTATGGTATTCATTAGGGGCAAATTTAATCAAATTTCAATTAAATATAACACAATTTTTTTTAAATATCTTGTTTTTTATTGTTCTTCATCTCTCATGTTTAATTGTTCTAACATTAATCAGTGTTTTATTTGCCTTTACTTGAAACTTGATACTATGTTAGACTAAGACATGTAAACAACAGAAATAGTAAGTCTGTGAATGCAGATTTAAAGTGAATTAATGAACCAAACACTCAGACTAGTTGACTGTTCTTAAGTATTGACCTAGCTATGTGATGAAATTGTAAGCATCTCTGTGTTCTGTATAATGTAAATAAAGAAAGATTAATTGCCTAATAAAATTTTATTAAAAGTCTATTTTTTTCCCAAGAGTGTAGACCTAAAAAAAATATAGGCCTAAATAATGTTTTTCAGTGAGAAACACTAAACACAAACATTGCTATTGTTTGTTTTCAGAGGCTCTTTAAAACAGGCCTAGTTCTATTGAAGTTGTTTTCTGACGACTCCTTGCATTTCAGAGACTGATTCAAGTTTCTCATGACATGGCAACATCAACTGATCCTTTAAGGCATGTTCATCCAACAATATCCGGCTTACCTGCACAATATCTAGAACCATTCCAGCTGATACAGTTCCAAATCCCGCAAGCAGGAAAGGCACCAGTATCTGCAATGCCATAGCCAGTGGCGACTCCTTGGGCATATTCTGCACGGCAGATCCCAACCCCTCCTCCTCATCCTCTTCCCTCTCCTCATCTGCCTCCTCCCCAGACAGCCTCCTTTCTGCCAGCATGGGCTCTGTTTCAGAGTAGCCCCCATCTCCACAGTCAGATAAACTAACAGAGGACCGTGAAGCCCGGTCCAGGAGCCGTCTGCCTTCTATGTGAGTCGCCTCTTGTCGGTAGCCATTCTGAAGCAAGCTGGCCTCAGGTTTGGCTCCAAGGTCCACCATGGCCAGTCTCTCCTCCTGTAGCTTGGTATACCCAGTAGGTACCATGGTTTGGAACAATGAGGATATCCTTCCAGAGGAAACAGGTTTCAGGGAGAGACTGCTCCACCCACCACCTGCTCCACTCATACGCACTGTCAGGCTAGAGCCCAGGGACTCCCCTATAGCTCCTCCCAGACTCTGGATACTCATGATGTGGTCTTAGGTTGCAGTGTCTCATCTCCTGACATCCAGTCTGAGGCTGGTGTCCAAGAAATACTCCAGAAAACCAGTTTACTTAGGATCAGATGTACCATCCATTTTAAAAAAGAGGAGTCAGGTATCATTAACTGAAATATGGGAGAAAAGGGTGAAAGAACAGGAATTTAGCCTGAGGCAACATTTTTACCGGTATTTTTTGCTTCAACTTCCCCACTTCTACTAAATTTTCGTGGCTTTCTGGAAACACATAAAAGCAGTCAGCTATTCTTGCTGCATAGTGTTGACTAAGCTAAACGTGGCTATACAATTATTTACACCTCTGCTTACAGACATTACCAATAGGATCTTCTACAGATAAAGTAGGGAGTACTTTGAAAATCTCTAAATCATCTACACAGAAAAAACAGCGGAACAGAAAACAGAGGAAGTGGTGGTACTGAACACACATTTGTTCATATTAGTGTTTTCTCAGAAAAGTATCATATATCCCCTTGTTGACTAAACTAAATCAATGTTCAGGCCTTCTGTGTGTCTGGATCACGGTTTGCAACCACACAGTTTTGTGGTACTATTTTTTAGTGCATTCTTGTCGTACATAAGAATACAGAACTAATTACTAGATATTTACAAACAATTATTTAATGTGGATAGCTAATACTATGCTATGTTAGCTAGCTTTGTAGATAACAAAACAGTAGGAAGCACCGCTCCCTGCTTGATTCTAACGAGAAAATAGTCACAGTCAGATGGCGGTAATTAAAAAAGCACATTACAGAGCGTAGCGGTCACTGCTATGTGTTCCATGTCCCTTTAGTTACCTTTAAGACACCGTGATTTCCATCCAGGAGAAGATGCCTGTGTTCATTCCTGACAGCAGCCAGCAGGAGAGTCGCGTCAGAAGGAAAAGTGTCCCCAAAGCTTGTGTCTGTTTTGAGATGTATTACTCTGGCGCGTCAAAATATTCCCCCCTTTTTCAACATTGGCCGCATTCTTTCGAACTCATATAACCACAAAAATAGTTCATTATTGCGATATAACATTGTAAAGTGTTATTATGAATGCCATGTCCGTAAAATTGTATCGTCTGCGGTCAAATTTATTCGATTGGATTCGTGTTCAAAGCACCTCAGAGTGAGACTTCTTCATATACTGGCACACCTTCTAAGCAGAACAAAAAGTGCCACACGTATATTTTGATTGTATTGCGCAAGCGCAGATCAAACCCTACTTTACTAGTTTGCCAGCTTCTTAAAACTCCACCTCATTGGCGTTTTATTTCATTACGGTTCACAATAAGGCTATTTATCTGTTGTCATTCCTTGGCAGTGCATCACTGGTGCAAGATCTATGCAATTCCATGCAATGTAGATTCTTGCCGAGCAGTAGAGGGCGCCATTACAGTCCTGTTTTACTACCTCGCCCTTCACCCGGAAGTAGTTCTCAGCTGTAACACATGTTAACAAAAACACAATCGTGTCGTCTCAAAAATGGAATTAAATACTAAGAAAGCGAGTTCACAAGCTTTGCTGACATGTGGCAACGGAGAAGGTTTGTGTGGTTTTCTTTACCGCTAGTGTGTTGGAAGATATATACAGTTAATCATTTTAGTTTTTAGGGTGAGTGATAAGCTAACACGAAGAGTTGCACTAGCATCAGTCAGTTAGGTCAGTCACTTATAATACATCACTAGATTAACATCATCATTTCAACGGATTTATTCAAGCGATTAAGCTATTTAACGCTGCACCTTGATTTAGATTAGTTGGAAACTGTTAGTGACGGAATGGTAGATACCTCCATGCCTGCATCCACTTAAACTGTATCTTAAATATATGTTCTAGAGGGCAAAGCTTCTGCAACTCCGTTTGTTCTGCTAATGGGAGGGCTGGAAAATTGAAGCTACATTGCAGATCAGGGTTGGCCAATCCTGGTCTTCGAGGGCCGGTATCCTGCATGTTTTAGATGTATCCCTCTTCCAACACACCTGACTCACATGATAAGCCTGTGATCACATGCTCTGCAGAAGACTGATAACAACCATCAGGTGTGCTGGAAGAGGGAAATATTTGAAACATGCAGGATACAGGCCCTCGAGGAACAGGACTGGACACCCCTGGTATAGATGGAATGAATGAGAAATTACTCCTGTCTCAAAGGATTTATGGCTAGGTCTGAATGCTTTTTCTGTTGTGTTTCCAGGTTTCAGTGAGAAGCTTCTCGTCAAGCCAAAAGCCAACAGACCCCTACAGACAGAGAGAGTCCCAAGAAGCAGTGGTGAGAACATCGTTTGGCTGTGTGACCTTTTTCGGTTTGTCTTTTGCAGTGAAAATCGGATGAGTGCTAATGTGTGATTTGGTTTTGCTTGCTGTCAGTGTTGGAGCGGCTGCAGAACTTCTTGCCTCAAATGGCTGAGGCCAATAAGCAACTGAAGAAAGCGATGGAGGAGGCTCCTGCTGGACACTTTGACATTGAGAATGTGGAGGAGGCAAGCAGGGTTATAGAGATGGTGAGTGTTATATCAGCCAGTACATTTGATTACACTTTCAAATTGCTTGGTTTAAGTCATCCATTTGTTGAATTGCCATGACATTAGATATTATTAAGAAATTAAGACATTTTCTGGTTGTAATCTGACTGTTTGATGTTTTTTGTATCCTTAGGATGTAGCATTGGTGGAGCTCAGTGGATCAGATGGCAGCTCCGAAGATGACGATACGTCGGATTCTGAGGAGGAGTCAGACTCCGACGACAACAACAAAATCATAGAGCAAAATCTCAAACTACCAGGAGATAAGGGCAAGAAGCTGAAAGCTAACATTCAGATCCTGGACCAGCAGGGGGAGTAGGTGAGACAGGCACATGGACTGGAGATGTGTCTGGGTTTTTTTGACATGATTTCGGTAAAGTGAGTGATGACATGCTGACTTTCTGCTTCAAGGATGGATGGATTTTGTTCTACATCACATACACACAAACAGTGACCATAAAGCTCCAGCTTGGAGATATGCAGTTTTGTCATCCCTATGGGAACAAAAGTAAATACTGTATTTTATACCTAGTGAGGTTCTTCAAGCTCCTTTGGAACAACAAGGACTTTGAATGCCACATCCAGTTTGTTCTAGTCATCAGCTGACTGTTTGACCACTTACTTGTTTCTTAAGCGTCTGCACAGAAAATATGCCTTAAATCATCTATTGCTAAAGAATTTTCAGTACTTAAATTAAGGGGAATCTTCTTAATAGGTATAGTATGATCCCACATAGGTGTAAATAAACAACTCAGAAAGTAGCCCAATTTTCTGTTCAGTTCTTACATGACATGAAATTCATGTTAGTAGTTGTGATTCTGTCCTCAGCTCATTTACAGCTACGGTTATTAATGTCTGTTAAGCTCCATCATTTATTAATTTGCTTTTCATTACCTGTCCATGTGTTTGTTTTTTATGGTCTGTAGTTATATAAATCTTTCTAACATTAACATGGAGGATTTCAATCAAAGTGCTCTAGTGTACTGCCATGGACACTACCAAAGTGCATACAGACAACATTAGCATCCACCTGATCATGGCCTCCATTGTAGCTAGTCACTAACTAAAAGCACCACAAGTTTTTATTGACAAACAGATTTTTTTCCTTCAAAGCTTTTGTGCAGAGGGACTGTGGTTGTAAAATGGTTAAGATACAGCTGTGCAGAACTAGAATGTTTGAAACGAATGTGTTTTATGTAAGATGTTTCATTCTGCTGATTATGGTTTAACATTAGGACCTGTCCAGATACTTCTGTGTCAAAGCACACTGTTTAGCTATGGTTGCTTGTTCTCACTTGTTTGTGACAATTGTTAATTCCTGAGTTTGTCATAAATATGAAGAGTTCAGTACATATGACACCAACATGACTAATGTGTTAAAGGCCTTGTTTGTTACTTTTTTTTTTTTTTTTTTTTTTTTTTGAGTGGATGACGTAGGGCTTGGTGCACCCTGTTTAATATTTTTGTATTGAAAGTTTAATATTGTTTTCAGTATTTTGGTCCAAGTTTTCCATGACTCATTTTTGGCCTCATAAAGGCAATATTTACATTTTATTTTATTATTTCGAAGTTACAACTTCATAGTTTTTTTTGTTTTGTTTTGGTTTTTTTACCACTTCAAAGTTGAATCTTAAGCACTTGAAATAAAATGTTGGTATTATTGTTACTACTTATTCATGTTGGTGGGATTATTTCTCACAAGGCTCCACATTTGTTTAAACAGTATCATTCATCAGTGTAAGCGTGTCACAACAGTGTAGGCAGACACTTCAGAACAGGCTGTGAAACAATCTGTTTGTTTTCATGTCAAAAGCATTTGAGTTCATTGAATGTGAGACTGACAGATTATCACTAGAAGGAAGTGGGAAATTAACCTAAGCCACCATATGAAGCACAAGCTGGTAAATACTGGTTAGAAATTTGTGTTAGACCAAGTAATGGCTCTAACTAGATTAGACAATTTAACTGATTGGTAAAATATTGAATAATTAGTAGAATATGATTTGGCCAGAAACCCCAAAGAAACACCAAGTGTTTCTTCATACTGCAGGATAGCAGATTCTTAGGGTGATAATACTGGGACTAGTCACTAGCGAACAGAGCTCGCTCTGCTGCACCATGTAGGACTAGTGTGCTCTATTAATGCAGCTTTCACATTCCTACATCTCTAGTCTGTCTTGGTATTTTGTTGGCCTTCAAAATCATAATCAGAATACTAGTATCAGCCTGTGCAATGTAGTTTTTAAAGTCAAGGATTTTAGATAACAGAAAAGGGAAAGGAAAATACACAATCTCTAGTTTTGTGATATTTTGTGACACTGATCAGAGGTTCTTTGAAACATAAAATGACAATCACTTTTTTGTATTTTTGACTTTCTGTATTCATTCTCGCTTAAGTTTCTATTTGAGGTGAAAAAATGGAAACGTAAAGAAACACTAACCTGTACATGTTCCTTGATAACCAAGCAAGTACATTAGAATTCAATCACCATAATCACAATATAACTTTTTCACCAAACTGTATTGGTCTAGGCTTTTTTTTCACCAAGCATGAGCTTACTAAATGACTTTTGAAGTTTTGACCAAACATGTATCTCCTTACAAGCACAGAACTGTCTCTTGAATACATTTGTACATCAGTCAAAAACTGACACATCAGCTGATACATTCATAAGACTATGCAAAGAAACACATTATTGTGAACACAGCTAGAGCTGGCATTACATATCCTACCGTGTTCTATATTTGCTCTTCAACAGCAGCTTAAACTCCATACCAAAGTTAATTCCCCATTGTATGACACCAGTGGTTGAAGATACACTGTTTATTGAGGCGACAGTTCTCTTTTTTTTTTTTATAAAGAATGAAAGAAAACATTGGCTTTGTAGCCTTTGCTAAGAAAATGGGACAAATAGAAAACTAATTTCACAACTTCTCCACATTAGTGATGCAAAAAACATTTCGCTGGTGTGTCTAACGAATATAATAGGGTTTTAACATATAGTCTTCCTCTGTTTGACAAATACAATGTCAAAAATATATCAAATAGTCCTTTCTCCAACTGTTGTTGAAAAATATATACAAAGAAATTCAGATTTGACAGTGAGTGTCTACAGTTACAGGACAGGATATAAATAAGCAGAGTGTTTGTGATGGAGAGTCAATGAAATGGCTCACTACACAATGATCCAACAGTCAAATTCCTTACATGTTTTACAGTCGCATCCACCTGGACACTTGGATGTGCAGACCTTTTGTCCTTGGTGGTGCATATAGATGATAAACAGTAATATTTCTTAATGCATCTTACAGATCATCATGCCAAACTCTACCCACTCCTTTGACACAGGTAATCCACCTCAGTTTAGCATTTCTTTTACTTTACAGTGTCATTGTGCAGAAATGCAGCTGCAACCAGTTGCTGGAGACACTGACATGACAAACTTCATAAGATGCTATGCAGTAATGTTTCAATGCCCAAAAACCACATTGATTCAAGTTCCTATTGGTGATTCACTGATAGTTTGCTGAATTCAGGTGCATGACTACATGTCTTTTCCGTACAACCACTGTTTAATAAAACATAAATTAATCTACATGTCTATTTTCTGGTGGATTATCAATTTTTACAAAGATTTGTGTATCTGCCAGTTTTTGTTTGTGTAATACAATAAACCAAAATCCGGAATAACTTGAAGGAAGGTAATCCATGTGAAACTAGCTGTCCTTTGACCACTCCTCATTAAGACTTTCATCATCAGTTAATAAAAAAACAAAACACTGTCAACAGTCCCTTCTGCCACTGCTACTAGTTTGATTTTATGTAACCTTGAAAAATAAAGAGTTTCCTTCTGAAATTACAAGATAGAAAGTATACATGGACCTTGGCTTAGGATAACTTTGTTTGATCACAGCTTTTATGTAAATTAAAGATAAATGCAATCTGAAGCAATGCAGATTGGTACCTAGTGCTGATTTGCAATATCCTCTACTGTTTGATTTGAGTTTGCCCCATCCACTGACGACTGAAGCTTCTGTTTTCTGCTACAATGCATGACAGCCCAAAAGCTGTCAGAGTGAAGGAGGAAGGCATGGCCTTATTGATTTTATGTGTTGCGAAGAATCATGCTTGATCAACAATATAAAAAGGTTTCAGATGGAAAAGTTGTATTTTAACCTAAACCTCATGTCAGGCCCAGTTCCCATCAGGCCGAGCAGCAGAGTTTTATGTGTAGAGATACAGGTGGGTAAAAACCGCATGTCCTCTAATGTGAATTTCCACACATAAAGCCAAGACATGACAGGCACGTCGTTCAACTGTGGCTGAGACTCTTATCACTTGAAGCACACACACACGCACACACACACACACACACACACACACACACACACACCAACACACACTCACTCACACACACACGCACACACACACACACACTCAGACACACATACGCATATACACGGTCCGGAAATAGTGAGTGAAGCTGAGGTTGTTGGGTTGAAGAAGATCGACAAATCCCTTTCTGTTCAGATGTGGATCAAAGTTTGTTAGGTCAGTCTGTGCCTCAGTACTCCACTGTCACTGCTTTGGTCTTGAGGTATTCCTGGAGAGCATCTTCTCCTGTAGATGAGAAAGATATAACGGTCAGTCTAATAACATAGTTTAAGAAATACACTGACAACAAAAGCACAGAGCTATCACATGAGTTCTAAGTTGAAACTACACACATTTCAGTTTTTATATTATTTTCAGTAGTTTCAAGGATGCATTCCTATATTTTGAAAACTACCACAACCCTAGCTTTAGGGAAATCAGTAAACAATGCATTGTCAGGTGCAACCATATGCACATTTCTTATAACCTGCTCACAGTTGTAACTGTGGTTAACTTCAGTAATATCCTGAACTATACTTTATAGCTGCATCAACACATCCCTCTTTTTGTTTGGTACATGTATGGTATAAAACAGTCACCAAAGGCATTGACTTGAATACTGTTGCACAATTACAAGAGAAGTAAAAAAAAAAAGTCATGTGATAATGAAGTGTCCAGCATTTAAAACACCTTTTTATTGCAAAAGAAATATTTACTTTTAAGTTCCTCAGACCTTTTGCCTTTTTGTTATGAAATTATCTTCTATCTGTTGCAAAAGTTGCAAATCTAGATGTGAAAATAGAGTCACTGGGACATTTCTAATTTATACTTAATAGCATCCTCATCAAATCATTATTTCTAAGTAATACATCTGGAGTATAAATATGGGCTTCATTGCATTAGAAATGATGAGACATATGTATACTTGTAATCCAGTAAGTTTGAAAGACTTTGCACAATGATGACATGATAAAAAAGATAGTGTTAAAGGCTTTTGAACACCACAAAAGTGCTCTAAAACTGCTTGATCCCACATTTCCCACAATGCAAAGTTCCCAAACCTTTTTTCAACCTCCACTCACCGAGGTCTTTGCCAAAGCCGGACTGCTTGAAGCCTCCAAAAGGTGAAGCTACGTCTGTCTTGTTGTAGGTGTTGACGAATACTGTTCCAGCCTCCAGTCGCTCGCTCACATACATGGCCTTGTTGATATCACGGGTGAACACGCCTGAAGCCAGGCCGTACTCTGTGTCGTTGGCTCTGTAAAGTACGCCGTCCACATCGCTGTGGTGAGGACAGAGAGACAGGATAATGAGAATCCCAAATCACATGACAGCACTTCAATGATAAAACATGCTTTCCCACATGAGGTCACATCCACTACAGGTCAGATAATCTGTGTATAAATACTTTTGGATGGTTACTGATTCACTACTTTTTAAGCAAACTGTGAGGCCACCAGTGTTTGTTCTGTTACATCAGCAAAACAATGATAACCATATTCTATCTGCTTATATTGAATGGATTTTTATTTTTTGTTTGGTGACATAAAGAACCAAACTGACTTAGTATCACTATGTATTAGGCAGTAACAGCTTCAAGAAAAGAAGGAGGCTTTATCCTTTACTGCAAACCAATTTTTCTGTACAGAGATGCCTTAATGTGAACTTACCCATCTTTGAATTTGGACACCACCATGACGGGCCCGAAAGACTCCTCTTTGGCAATGAACATGTGGTCCTCCACGTCAGTGAACACAGTGGGCTCCATGAAAAATCCTGGAGGAAAAATAAAATAATAGTAATGATAACTTTGACTTATATAGTGCATTTCCGAAAACAAAAGAAGTAAACTTAAATATGAGAAGCTGATGCATTATGATGATGATGCATAATGATGCAATGATGCATAATACAAGACAAGATACAAAACACAACAAATCTGTGACAAATCGGCATTTAATAACCAACTGACAGAAACATTTTATCTGTGCAAAAGTCTCAGGCCACCATTAGGTTGTTTTGTTTCTCTGTATCAACATATATGAATATATAGCTGGAATATACAGAAAAGAAAAATCAAACTGTTATTGAAGCCCTATGGGATTATCAGGACAAGAAAAGACTAAAAAAAAACAAAAAAAAACAGCCCAAGTGTAAAGAAAAACGTGGGGATGTTCTGGATGAAATTCAAGATTATTTATGAAAACTTCCGCACAGTCGACCCAAGAGAGTTAAAGATGTACTAAATCCAAATGGAAGTCATATTAAATATTAACTGTAGAAAACATTTAGCTCAGATTTTCTTGTGATAACACCATGTACATATTTTCTTAATAAAAAGACTGTGACATGAAGATTTATACTCATTACAACCCTGTGAAAACAATAAAGCTCCAGGTGATATCAACTTTTGCACAGTACTATATGTAATTTCCCTTATATATTCAGTAAGAAAAAACCTACTGTTAGATACTCTTTCCTTTCATGATGAATTGTCTTTCAAAAAACATTCATATTTTGTCTGATGCACAATAGTTACAAAATAAATTTGTCAATATTAACAATTTTAATAGTCTGACAAAATAAAAACCTGTATTAAATAATATACTGTAAAGAATAAATTAGTAGTTTCCTTGGTAACAGGTTAACTTACAGGCTAAAATATAATTAAGATAAGATAATAAAATAAATACAAACAATATGAAAATAAAATGCCACAAATTGTACGATTTTATATGTAACACAAAACTCACTGAAAGGGCCAATACAAGCCACACGAGCGATAAATGTGCAGTTTTCTGTCATGTGAGGGATCTGATGGTGTCCTACCTGGCCTGTCCACCTGTTTGCCTCCGTACACCAGCGTGGCTCCTTCCTTCACTCCGATGTCGCAGTACTCCAGCAGTTTGTCCATGTGGGCTTTGTGATTTTGTGGGCCGTGGTCTGTGGACCGATCCAGCGGGTCTCCAATTTTCATCTTCTTGATCTCCTCCACCTTAGAAAGAAGGAGCACCGTTTTTGTTTCTCACAGTTGGAATTTACAAATGATGATCAAGCCCCCGCTGTGCAGGAGAGCACTGCAGTGTATACACACACTTACCACTCTGCCAATGTACTCATCATGAATGGACTCTTCCACAAACAGACGGCCAGCAGCGATGCAGTTCTCACCTTTGTTGAAGAACACAGAGCTCATGCCCTGTGGAGGAGCAGACATGTACACAGATGAAACAGCATTTTATTGTGATCTACTGCATATGCCCTGATCACATCTGTCATTAGTCTCAGTTCTACACATGAAATAAATCTGGATGCTAACCCATGAAGACCCAGTGTTACTGTGGCAATTATGAAAATGAAATTTTCTCTCTATTTAGCCTTTCTTAAGTGATTTATCACCATTAATTATAATATGATCTTCTGCAGTTTGCATTTTTTATGTGAAAACCCAGTATTTTCCTATATTTAATTTACTGATCACGTAGATGTTTATTAAAGCTCAGATTAAAGTTGAGAGGAGTTATATCACAAATAGAGAAAACTGAAGAAAAAGTGACTTTTTCAGTGAAATGTATCATTAACTGAGCATAAACCAAGTGTGTCCATCCACTGTCATTGATCCAACTCCATGGGTTTTACTGGTGAATCAAT
>JAPQRP010000005.1:38909773-38924260 GCA_037367295.1 Apogon hyalosoma | reverse complement strand
TACAGAGCCTCTGAATGTCCAAATGGGTCATATCTGATGACCATGAAAAGATGACAAACTGCATTTTACACCAATTACTTCCATGGATTGATAGGATTGGTGGATCAGAAGTTATTAAATATTTTAGATTAGTCGATTATTTTGGTCCCCAATGGCTGTTTGGGTCTTTATGAGTTAAAAGTGTTTTGGTAGACTCCTCTCTCACCATGCGAACAGCTTTGTCCATATCACAGTCACTGAAGATGATGAGAGGTGACTTCCCTCCCAGCTCCAGCGAGACCTTCTTCAGGTTACTGACTGCACAGCTGCAAAGACGAATCATAGAGAGGAAGCATGAAGTATCATCTGAAAGTTATATCTACCAATGAGTGATGAGTTTTGCTTTTGTCACACCTCTTCATGATCTGCTTGCCAATCGGTGTAGAACCAGTGAAGCCCAGCTTGCGAATATCTGGATGATCAGAGAGACGTTGTCCCACCATACCACCTGCAACACAGATGTATATGTTGACCAGTGGATCAGTGTTAATTCAGTTATCATTATTATTATGTGAATCCCAAACCATTACCTGAGCCAGGTAAAATGTTGATAACACCTTTAGGAATACCAGCTTTCACTGACAGCTCAGCAAACTTGAGTGCAGTCAGTGGAGTAACCTGACACCAAGGAACCAAGGAAAGGATGAACATTTACACATGAAATACTTCAAATATATTTCTGGGTTAAATATAGGTTTCATTACTGTAAATGTTAAGGTTGTGCTATGTAATCCGGTGTTTTACCTGTGCAGGTTTAAGCACAAGTGTGTTTCCAGCGGCAAGGCAGGCAGCACTCTTCCAGGCCAACATCATGAGAGGGTAGTTCCATGGGATCACAATGGCACACACACTGCAGCAGAAAACAGAAACACAACTCTCACACAAATGTACCGAACAAATTTCACATCTATTTTTTCCCAACATCAGCGTTTGTGAATCCAATGTTGTTACCCCAGTGGTTCTTTCTTTGTGAAGGTCAGATTGCGGTTAGGTCTGGCCTGGTTGATGGGAATTGTTTTGCCCTGCATGAAACAACAGCATATATTTCAGGCATTCTACTGAACGGACATGTTTAGAAAGGTCTAGTGCCTGCAAAAGTACATGAACATCAGCTTACCTGGATTTTGTCGCACCAGCCAGCGAAGTAGCGGAAGGTCTGGATTGACATGCCTACGTGGGTCTTGAGGGCCAGCGTGTACACGGCTCCTGAGTCTATGGACTCAATGGTTGCCAGTTCCTCCTGGTGCTCCTCCATGAGGTCTGCAAGCCTGATTCAAGGGGGTGAAAGAAGTCAGACAGTGAAGATGCCTTAAGAGGACAGCGGGAACCAATACTGATTCATGGTCTCATTGTGCACCACCACAGTGTACAGTAAATGTAGGCAGAACTCAAAATTTGTGTGTGTGCGTGTGTATGTGTGCGTGTGTGTGTGAGTGTGGGTGGGGTGGGGGGGGGTTGAGGGGTCTTTGTCTCTGGCCACACTCCAATCACCAGCTAAACCTTGTAAGTGTTTATTGGAGCAGACTCACTAACCCTAACCACAGTGCAAGGCAAGACATGACATGTGCCCATGTCTGTAGATTAGATTAGATACAGTTATGTTATTATGAAATGTTATTTTACCAAGGTTTTATTTCACTTGTCTTGCACTTGTCTGTCGGACAATGGTGAATGTGGATCTGAGTATTTTTTTCTGATTATGTACTTTAATTGAATTCCTCTAGGTGGAGCTACTCACTTGAACAGCAGACTTCCTCTGTCTCGTGGGTTCATTTTGCCCCAGGGCCCATTGTCAAAAGCCTCTTTAGCAGCTGCAACTGCACGGTCCACATCACCCACTGAAGCATACGACACCTTACAGATCACCTGGGAGAAGGACATAAGGCCACACACAGACCACTGTTTAATAAGAGACAAGACTATTCATCCAGAGCTTGTATGTGTGGATACATATGTCTGTTTGTGCCTCACCGAACCATCAGTCGGATTGATTGTGTTGTATGTCTTGCCATTCTCTGCATCTTCAAATGTACCGTTGATAAAACACTGGTAGGGCATTTTTAGTGTCATGTTGTTTGCTTCTTTAGTTGCCTACAAATCAACAATGGTACAACATTCACTATTCAGAAATAAAAAGGTAGTTCTACAGCAAAAGTCATTATTTATTATTTAATGCTCAGCCAGTTGTAATAAGGACAACTTTCCTATGTACACAGAGATCAAAATGTATAGTCGGACTCACATAGTCAATGACCAGCTCCTCCTCCTGGTCCTCTCCTCTCAGTCTGCG
The DNA here is from genome assembly GCA_037367295.1 of Apogon hyalosoma. Taxonomy (NCBI): domain Eukaryota; kingdom Metazoa; phylum Chordata; class Actinopteri; order Kurtiformes; family Apogonidae; genus Apogon; species Apogon hyalosoma. The sequence continues at coordinate 38,921,931 of JAPQRP010000005.1, read as the reverse complement.
GACAAACATCTGGATGAAGTCCTGGAAAGTGGTGGCCATGTACACGTCCTCATTCTGCAGCTGGACACCGGCACACTTCTGCTTCACCTCCTCCACCAGCCTGGACAAAGACACACAAATTCTTCAACAATAATCTTTGTTTTTAACTGTATGACACCTATACAATAATTCTTAAAGTTACTAAAACCCTGTTTTTTCAAGACACAGATGTGTGCAAGGAATTTAGGTTTAAGTCTGAGTGACTGCAAGTAGCAATTATACAGTTTAACTGAGGATGTGAGGATAAAAAATTCTGTCAATAAAATTCACTCTTGGTTAAATTAAAACATTCAGTGAAACATTTTGGATCAGTTGCTGCTACACCCTAACCTGACTACATCCATGGATGCAGCTCCAGACTTGAAGAAGTCTGTGGTGTCCTCAATTGCTGCCACATTGCTGAGGATGCCCTTCCAGATGTTCTGTAATAAATAATACCATTCTCAATCCCTTGCAAAAGGAAAATGGAAAATGTCTGCATAATGAGATAAGTACCAAAATCACTACTTTTGTATTAATACAGTAAACACTGTCCACTTACCCTGATCTCCTCTGCCATCTTCTTCTCATCATCAGTCAAATCCACACTCGAGCTTTCTCCAGAGGAGAAGTATTTGGATGCAGGGATCATCTTTCCATCTTCAAACTGCAGGTTTTTCACCAGAAGCTGTGGATAAAACAGTGGTATAAATGAGATGCAAATTGACAACCAAGCATTTGACTTATTTCCAACAGTGTTTGAACATCCTTGCACTAATGCCATCAACAAAACCATGATGGTTTACTCATCAGCTTTGTTTAGTAGAGTATTCATTTTGTAGTACAGCAAACGGCAGAAACACTCACAGCTTTCCCATCAGTTCCATAAAGGACGAGCCCATTCTTGGCAACTACACCAGGCTGGGATGCCCCTTCGACCTCCAGGGGTTGACCGGCTGGTACCGACCCCGTCAGCATGGACGAACCATACAGGGTCACGGGCTGAGGGCAGGAGGAGACACACTTAACACTTACTCTGTGTGCAGGTGACTGATTACAAAAGATTGTTTGGTTATATGACCTGTAGAGATACATTTTTATTTTCTGAAAAAACTACTTCCTAAAAATGTTCTCATGAGAAGTTTTAAAATGTGCTAAATTAAAAGGATATAGCCAATTTGCCTCATTGTTAAGGTATTTGCGACAGTATGTCTTCAGCATTTGCATTGGTAAAAAAAAATCTGTGAATAATATTTTCACTGTTCAGCATTTTGTGAACAATGTTAATTTCCTTCCCACATCAAGTTAGATCAGTACCTGTCTACTATCTGTGGGCTAAAAGTTGTCCTCTGCTGGAATAATCCTGCTATTAGGCAACTATCTGACTCCTATCTTCCACTGACTGTAACCTGTGACTGTGTACTGAAAATGACACATTTATTAATTAAAAAAAATGCAGGAATTTAGCCAATGACTGAGAGATGCAAAACAAATATGCCTAAAGGCCTAAAAGACAGTGTAGTGGAGGTCATTATCTAAGCCTTCCACAAATTAATGTGTAAAAACAACACAAATTACACAATGTGTTGAGCTATTTATTCTTGGCTGGGGGCTTCCAAAGGTCACGTTGCCAAGACAAGAAGCAGAGAGACCTAAGATTATGCATGACCAAAAAATACAGTATTCAACTTCCAGCTGAACCACACATATTTGGTTTGACACTTTAGTTTGAGGACACAGTTATGAAACTGAAGGACATACTTTTTCATTTGAACTGAGAAGCTCCAGTGGTGTGTACTTAAAGGACTAACCTGTGGGAGCTATACTGCTCCTCTCAGAACCAGGATTTAGTCACTTTTTTGTCATTCTTTATCATTTCATTCTTCAGTGCATCAAAATCTGTCAGTGACCTTAGAAGAGACACCTGACATGTGTATGTGGTTTTTTTCTTTAGTTTTTTTTTTTTGTTGTTTATTTTTGCTTGTGTGTGACATGTAACTCACTTGACCATTGATGACAGTCCAGGCACCGGGGACTTTGTCATGACCCCGGATCCAGTTGTGGATGACCTCAGCTGGTTGTGCCATATTGACCTGAGGAGAGGTGTAGCGGTCAACATGTTGGTTGCTCACTCTCAGTTTCAAGTTCATCTACATTTCTAAGAATGCGAGGGAGGCCTAACAGCTGGCTGCCACGAGCAGAGCGACACGTTGCTGAAAAAGAGCCCTCTGCACTAAGAATAGCACATTTGGACACACTGCCAGCAACGTGGCTCCAAGTGACAAATCAGAAAGCAGCTCCTACGAGTAACTCCACCTCAGTCTTTCTCCTCATCAGATAAATTCGAGCCAACCACTATCCACACCAAACACGTCTGGCCCTGAACTACATGATGAGGCAACAGTAAATTTCCACACTGTTCACTGAATGAAGGTGTTGTTGCACTGAGCAGCTGTCCAAAAGCTGAAGGCAGCAGAATACTACCTCTACTGTAAAAGAGGTATGTGGTATTTTGAGCTTCAGTGCAGAGATTGGTTCGATGTTGCTCCTATATAACAAACTTTACTGGAATATTACAGACTATGGCAGAAATACAACCCTGTCCAACATCTGCTGGGTGCCATTAAAGTTGGAGTATTGGCACTGGTGTTTTGGTACTGTATGGAAAACCAGGCCCAGTTGTTACCTTAAGAATAACTGTTAAGAACTGTTGTCTCTGACTAAGAGGTTATGTAATGGCAAAAAGACTGAGTTTTACCTTTTTTACCTATTTTTCTGGAGAGCAGTTTAACCCCAACTTAACACTGAACTACTCCTTGTGCTAGCACAGGAACATCCAACTAAACTACCAGTAGTGGTACCCACTGACAGAAATTAAATAATTCCTCATTGATCTTTTTCTGAATACCTCTAAGCTCTGCAAACAAACAATCAAAAGCAACTGACCACTTGGCACGGATGATATTACAACTGGATCGATGTGAAATGACTAAATCTAACATGTGGGAAGAGATTCAGAAATCTTAAAAATGTGTGAATCTTAATGCCATTGTTTCTTAGTTTTTTAGGCAATATGACACATAAACTGTCCAACCACATAAAAAGAGTCCCAACCTGTATTTAACTCAGTAAATAGGTGAAACCTACCATTGGATAATTACTGCAGTGTTTAACATGTTTCATGTGCAACAAGTTCTTTAACTCTAACTGATGCAGTGAGTACCTTTTCATTTTTTAAACAACCATCAGTTTAATAGAGACCATAAAGACTGGACTGTGTTTCATGAAAAAAGGTCATGTGGTCAGATGAGTTCAGACTGACTCTGTTCCAGGGTGATAGATGTATCAGGGTGGGAATAGAGGGGAATGACATGATTACCCATCATGCCTAGTGCCTACAGTACAAGTCTATGGGGGCAGTGTTATGATCTGGGGTTGGTTCAGTTGGTCAGGTCTAGGTTCAGCAATATCATGTGTCCAAAAGACGATGGAAGTAAATGTTGATATTGCATAAGCTTAAACAATGACCCAGTGAATGCCTGCCACAATAATAGCAAAAAACTAAATGAGGGTCAAGCTAAATATTATAGCATGGCTGTGTCCAGGCTATGTAGGTCTATTTTTCCAGGTCAGTAATCTGTTCAGTGTTAAAGTAATATAAACGGGCACCAACATAGACACATCCCATCATAAGTGGTTCTACACAGGAGGAGTCCAGAAGGAGATCTCTCACCTTGGCATTGGATTTCTTCTGAATGCCTTCATAACTTGCTCCTTCCTCTGGCTGGGGAACTCGAGCAGCCTTTCCATCTGCAATGAGCTGCACTGATTCCACCTGTAACAAACCAGGCTGAGTGTAAGGCCTCTGACTGCGATACTGGGAAACAGCTACAAACTGTGAAGTTTGTACAAACATGTTGGAAACTATGGGACAAACGTCATCTGTTTTGACTTCTCGGGACATCGTGCAATATCAGATTCTACAAATTCTCAGAAGGATTATGTTCTTTTTGTCAACCCAAAATATAAAGTGACGGTTACCATAGATTTGATGCCTTCTGGGAAGAGGAAGCGGTTGTACAGTGTGTCCACAGTGTCATTGGGTTCCACAGCACACTCCTTCTGCAGCAGGATCGGTCCAGTATCCAGACCATCATCAGCCCAAAACACTGTGAAGCCAGCTTTCTTATCACCATTGATCAGGGTCCTGGTGACACATACATAGCGAAATAAAATGTTGGTGCTGTACCATAATTTACTTATTTATAGATTGAGTAGAGGGTGCAAATCAGGCTATAAAGATAACATTTTGATAACAGCTGACTGCACCTGCAGAGAATCAGACTGATACAGATAAGACTGTGAAACTCAAGAGCTATAGACAGGTGTCATATTCAAAGAAAAACCTGATGAAGGCAGTCTCAACCAGGACGACTATGCTCACATCAGTAGGGTCTGAAGGAACACTGGGTGGTTTGATGAGCATGAAAATGATGTTAATCATATACAGCCTTCACAGTCATCAGATCTCAACAAAACTGAACAACTATGGGATGTTTTAGACCAATATCATGATTAAAACATCAAATGAGGGAATATCTTTGTTAGAATGGTGTTCATCCTCTGAGGCTGTTCTGGAGAAACATGGTACAGCACAGTCACACAACACTTTATTTCATGTTGTGTGTTTCTGGTGGCATTTCCTTTCATGTATCATCCTTCTACAACCACTGTAACATGGATTAAGTTGTAAACTTACTGAGGAACATGAGAATTTCTGGTAAGACTGATTACAATTTAACTAGGATTTATTGTCTAACTACAGTTGGGCTCATAAGTTTACACACCCTAGCAGAATTTGTGATTTTTTTGGCCATTTTTAAATCATAATGACAACAGAAACTATCCAAACGACCCCAATCAAAAGTTTACATACCCTGGAGGTTTTGACCTTATAACATACACACAAGTTGACACACATGGGTTTAAATGGTTATTAAAGGCAACCATCCTTGCCTGTGATCTGTTTGCTTGTAATCAATGTGTGTATATAAAAAGTCAGTGAGTTTCTGGGTTCCTGACAGACCCCTGCATGTTCCTTCCAGTGCTGTGCAACGTTTTTGAATCCTGCGTTATGGGGAAAGCAAAAGAATTATCAAAGGATCTGTGGGAAAAGGTCATTGAACTGTATAAAGCAGGAAGAGGATATAAAAAGATATCCAAGGAGTTGAGAATGCCAATCAGCAGTGTTCAAACTCTAATAAAGAAGTGGAAAATGAGGGATTCTGTTGAAACCAAGCCACGGTCAGGTAGACCAACAAAGATTTCAGCCACAACTGCCAGGAAAATTGTTCAGAAAGCAAAGAAAAACCCACAAATAACTTCAGCTGACATACAGGAGTCTCTGAAATAAAGTGCTGTGGCTGTTTCAAGATGCCCAATAAATAGGCACCTGAATAAAAATGGGCTGCATGGTCGAGTCGCCAGATGAAAGCCTTTACTACGCCAGTGCCACAAAGCAGCCCGCTTACAATATGACAAACAGCACTGAGACAAACGTCAAAACTTCTGGAACAAGGTTATTTGGAGTGATGAGACCAAAATTGAACTTTTTGGCCACAACCATCAACGCTACATTTGGAGAGGAGTCAACAAGGCCTATAATGAAAGGTCCACCATTCCTACTGTGAAACACAGAGGTGGATGGCTGATGTTTTGGGGATGTGTGAGTTACAAAGGCACAAGGAACTTGGTCAAAATTGATGGTCACATGAATGCAGCATGTTATCAGAAAATACTGGGGAAAACCTGCATTCATCAGCCCAGAAGTTGCACATGGGATAGTCTTGGATGTTCCAACATGACAATGACCTACAACACAAGGCCAAGTCGACCTGTCATTGTCTACAGCAGAAAAAAGTGAAAGTTCTGGAGTGTCCATTTCAGTCTGCTGACCTCAGTATGATTGAGCCACTTTGGGGAGGTGTCAAACACGTATTTCATGCAAGAAAACCCAAGAACTTAAAAGAACTGGAGGCTTTTTGCCAAGAAGATTGGGCAGCTTTACTATCTGAGAAAATAAAGTATCTCATCCACAGCTACCACAAAAGACTTCAAGCTGTTATTGATGTTAAAGGGGCCAGTACAGAGGATTAAGAACTAGGGTATGTAAACTTATGATCAGGGTCATTTGGATAGTTTCTGTTGTCAGTATGATTTAAAAAGAGCAAACGCATTTGTTTGATAATAAATGGATTCACCCAACCTAACCATCAGTGAAATAAAAGTTTTTGTATTATCATTCATATTCTCTGAAAAATGGCCAAAAAAAATCACAAATTCTGCTAGGGTATGTAAACACATCTATAGCTAACTAGCTTTTATTGCTAAACTTCACTTCACTCAAATAAAAAAAGACCAAGAACAAGACTGCCTGTCTTGTTCTGATCCATCCTCAGAATGAAAAAAACCCTATATTTTGTGGTTTTTTTACACAGTTTAGAAAACACAGAAGCTACTTGTGCAGTTCTACCATGCACAGAGAGATAGTAAAAGGTGGAGAACTGACAAGGGTATGAGATAAGAAACCTAGTTTGCTTGAGGTTGGAGTCAGACAGAACCGGTTTTAACTACCAGACTGACAAACAGATAACAGCAAACTCCTCTATCTCTGGCCTGGTTAACATTGGGGGCAGTGAGCTGCTGTTGAATGAAAAGGTTCATTTATGGGACAAACAGTGTGTTACTTTCTCTTACGTAAGTTACATCATCAGTGTCATAATATCTCAGCTTGGTAGAAAAGTTTTGCGAGAAATACTTGGTGTCTCTCACATTATTGTAATTTCACTGTTTAATTTGGATTCACTTTTAATTCATGTTTTAAATAGTTTCCTTTAGTCTGTTTTAGGCTTAACCACATTCAGCCATAAAATGCACGTTCTCTTTTTATTTATTTAGGACAAATGTAAAGAGTAACATAATCGACAAAAAAAGTGATGTGAACCTCACTGTTGTCATTTTGCTACTACTGTGCAAATGTTAACCCTTTATAAAGTGTTAAATGCAGGTCCTGTAAAACTTTAAGTCAAACACTGATGAAGTGAGAAATAAACTTGAATAATCATCACTTATGTGGACATGGACAGACCACAGCTACTAACAAGGAGCCAACAGATGACCAAAACCCATGTGCACCATGAACAACTACACCCAAACACTGCTAAATTCAGCCGTTTGCAAACCTCTCCCCTCCCTCCCCTCCCTCTCACCAGTTGATGGCTGAGGCTCCTCTGTGCAGGGGCAGGATGGAGGGGTGGTAGATGATGGAGCCGTGTTTGGGGTGATCGATCACGTTCATGGGGATGAACTGGGAGCAGAAGGGCATGACGTTGAGCTCAGCACCCACCGCCTTGTAAGCCTCCACTACCTCTGGGATGGGCTTCCCCTTGACCCGCCACCGAGAAAACTTAAACACCGGCGTCCCATCCTTCTCTGCGGCCGTAGCTAAAGGGAAAGAGAAGAGTGTTGAGTAGAGTCTTTTTTGACATGTAATTACTGATTCTAAAACTCAGGTTACTTTTTTCCAAGCCTATCATTAACCTCCTGTATGAACATTAGTGTTAAATGGTAGAGTGGTGGTCTTGTAAAAACAGAGAGTGGATCTGGGAAAGTAAACTGAACAACAATCACAGCAGATTAACACATTAAAATGTAGTAAGCCAAAAAGTAACACAGATGGCACAGAAATGTAATCCATGAAGTGAGAGGGTTGGCCTTCAAACAATCAGCGAATCAAAGTGGTGTAGAAAGGAAAGAGTTAAAACAGTGGGGGACAGGAAGAAGTTCTCAAAAAAAATTTATTAACACAGGCAAAGCAATTGTCACACCTGGCAGTGAACATTTGACCAGCAGCACAAGAAAGAGAATCTATTCAGGTCTACCACCTTTTAGTGTCTTCTGGCTAATCCATGTTTTAATACTTTCAATGACATGGTCAGAAACGTAATGTGCCCGCGCTTGAAAACCCTCGACCTTTAGTCCACGGCAAACTTTTTGCACGTATACGGACGGACAGACGGACGACGAACTGATTACAACACCCCGCGGCACGGGTCGAGGGTAACCATGGATTTTGGTGGCGAGGTACCAGTTCATTACTGTGAGATGGTGCTGGAATTCACCGACGCAAGAGAAGTTGTACTGCACTACATGACATATATGATCAACCCACAGTCTCAGCCACTTCGACATCAGTTGGAGAAGCTTGGACTATAGTGTAAACAAATATTTGAACATAGTAAGACAGTAAACCTGGCTCAGCGCGGCTCATGAGCCAACAGATTCCTGCTTAAACACAACACATCACACAGCTGCACAACTATTGCTTTAGGAGCAAGAGAAAACAGCGCAGGGAGGTGAGGAAGGGGAGGAAACTAGAAGAAACAAAGTGGCTTCCATTAATATAGTGGCCAGACATTTTCTTTCAACTGGCAGTATGTTTACTATTGGGGTAACTTGTCAGAATATACTTGTCTGACTACAAAATGTGTCAGCCAAAGGAAAATTTTGTTTTCCTACTGCCTGTGTTCCTCCTCTCTTAGAAAAAAGGAAATATCAATACAAAAAACAACAAAATGAATTAGTGTGAGGATGTTAAATATCAATGTTCAGCACTGAATCCAAAAGCTTTCTCTCATGTTGGAAAAACGTTGAAACGCTCATTCACGTGATTCAAGAAATGGCCAATGGATCCGACTGCAGTCCAGTGAAAAGACACTGTCTGTTACTGGCAGATGGAGGATGACTGAGGCCACGAGGATCTGAGGAACCATATGATGACAGTGATGATGGTGTTTCCGGGCCAGGTTGCATCATACTAGAGTGCTGCCTGACTGTAGACTTTTCACCCCAGATCTGCATCTCTAGGCCACACAGAGCCTCTCACCAAACACACAATGGAGCCACTATCCCGCAGCTAACGCAGGATAAAGGCCTGCCTTTGTCCAGAAGCACTGTAGAGTCAAAACGCATCTACCTCAGCTGTGACACAGGCCCCTGCTGACCCACAGAGAGGGACACGGCACCATCAGGCATCATCAGACACCATCAGGAACCATACCTGCTGTGGTCAAATGTGGTGTATAAACCAAAGAAGAAAATGTTCTCCCAAGGAAATGGCAGTGTGTGCTTTTTTCTTTTGCTTTTTGGGGCAAATGATTGTTACGGTAGAACTCAGAAGTGCACTTCACTGTATCAGCTAGACTTTTTGATATAAATATGTGTAATTAGTCACATAACAGTGCAAAAAATATATTAAATATTTAGATTCAAGAGTTCATTTCTAGATTTAGCAATCACTGGCTTTTTTATCGCAGGGTCTTCAGCTCTTTTTTCCCAACCATGAGTGACTCAACAGTAACTTCCTTCATACAGCTATTTTTATTTTCTTGTAGTTACTTTAGGTGTTACCTCACCTTTAGCATTTAAAATAGAGGTAGTACAACATGTCAAGTATTTTCCTGCTGCTCTGGTTCATCTACGGTAAAACTTAAGGATAATTCATAAACCATTCACTAATGCTTTCTTGAACTGTCTGGTACATATTAGCTATATCTGAATAGATGACTAAAAGTAAGGCTCATTTTATCTGTTAAACACCACAATCAGAGAGGACATTAAAAACTCATCAGGTGAAGAAACGATGACTCACCCAGGGGATCGGCTTTGCCATCCTTGTCCGGGACCGTGAACACACCCACCACCTTGTGTCCCTGCTTCCTCAGGTTGCTGTACACCTCCTGACCAAACACGCTCTGGCCAATTATAGCTAGTTTCAGCTTATTCTGGTAATAATGCTGCAACAGAAAACATATATTTTATTATTTTTCAACCACACTTTGTGTAAACTGGTAGAACTGGAAATACTGGAAGTCGTCAATGACTCTTATTCAAACTGCAGTGTGGGGTATGTGTTTATATACTGTACCTAGTGCATACAGAGCTTTTGTCCAGTTGAGGGATTCGGAAACTATTTTCTGACCTCATGGATATGGGAAGCATGTTACGCAACTTTCCAGGCAAACAAAATGCTGGGGAGGTCTCAAGACATAGGAACCCAAATGGTCCACAAACTGTGAATCTTAAAGACAGTCCAATGTGTCTGGTTTGCTCTTCTAATAAAGCTGAAGAACATATGAGGAATGAATTTAAAGAAGTAGAGATGTCCTGGAATATAGTCATTACACACTATATCTCCGACAACACATATTTTGAGATAAGATAAGACTTAACTGATCCCACAGGGGCGGAAATGCAAGCGTTTTAACTGCATTTATAGTAAAGTAAGCATGCAAAACTGGAATGACAGTAATGAAACATGAGAAACATATTTTGCATCTAGTCTGACTTTCTATGATAAAACCTTAGAGACTTGTCAAAACCACACAAGTGAGCTATAAAACTATAATCGAGCATTTAATTCTTGTAATTCACAATTTATGATCAGTTCATCTTATTAACCCGTTATTAACCTGTTAACAGTCAATAGTTACATGGACTTTAAATGCCTCATGGTGGGATTCAGGGGTGCTCTTGCTGGCCTTTCCCTTGGGCCTTATTATGACCAGCCCATTCATTCAACACGAACTCTTTACTATTGGTTAGACTGGATCTGAGGACTGCTATTGGCTGACAAACTACAGCCTTCCTGCAAGGAGTGATGTAAATGCACGCATGCCACCCCCCCACATACCCCCCCTCCAATCTGACTGTCACAGAACACGTCCAGAGGCAGCGTACAGTCAGTAGTTTCATGTTTCCTGTGCTTATATGAATGGTTGTCAGACACATGAGGCGCAGGATCTGGTTGTTCCCGTTACATTTTGCAGCCTCTTCCCAAAACCAGTGATTTTAGACAAATACGCACGGGGTCAGCCTGGATGCAAACCTGTTCCAAATGGTTAGTACCGGGTTTTACACTAGCCTACACATGTGTTGCTTGCAGCCTTACAGGTTATAAGCCGCTGATGGTCTGCAGGACGAGGCTGCATGTGCTGATGCAACTCCTCCAAGTGTTGTATAGTAGAGGCCAGTACAGTAGGAGTGGGAGTGGGAGTGGGGGGTGCAGAGAGTAACGTGGCAAACTGGCACTGAGACATCATATGGTCTGGTAAAAAAAAAAAAAAATACTGGTGTGTTCTGAAGACCAGAACATGAACTATGACTCACAGATCCTCAACCACAGCACCATCACAACCTGGCATGCATCCCCTGCTCACAGCACAGCCTTCTGTGTTATTATTAGTGTCAGGCGGAATGTGCATTGTTTGGTGCACCGAAGGCAACGGCGTTACTCACGGATGAGGTGGAGAATTTCCTTAAGATCTGATTCGCCGTCCACAACATAATGGCGGTGTTTTATATATCTGTGTAAGGAAAAAAAAAAAAAAAAAAAAAAAAGAATTGAAATAAAAAATAAATCCAAATGCTGCAGAATTTGTCCGACCTGCTGCAGGGCTATGTGCGCCGTGGACACCCACACCTGCCCCTCTGCGTGGACTGTGTGTGTCACAGGCAGTGGCCGTGGAATGGGTTCCTCACTGCCGGCTTATACTCGACGGCGCAGGACGGAGGACGTAGAGCTGGGAACTGTACGTGCTCGTTCACGACAGTTACTGCCTACTCCACTGCGCGGGCACGCGTGGGAATTCAGAAACTTCCAAAGGACATTATAGGCAGGGTTTAGTACTCTCAAATTATAGAATAATACTTTACTGTTGATGTACAAATAAGTCAGCGTATTGCTGGTTGTTATTATTATTATTATCACGTTTACCCATAACCCCTTAAACCAGTGGTTCTCAACCTTTTTTGGCTCGTGACCCCATTTTAACATCACATATTCCTGGTGACCCCAGACATTCAAAACACAGATATTTTTATTTTGCTAAAATTAATTTGTTTTTGATCATGTAATAGTTTGCTATACTACGTTGCAAACGAACCTTAATTTTAGACGACATTTAGTCTACATAATGTATATTATTATGGACGGAGGCAGAAAATCCAGGTGTAGATTACTGCACAAAGGGAGAATTTGATTTTCCTTGGTCAGGATATGTACAGTCAGTCCAGCTTGGATT
>JAPQRP010000005.1:38895563-38909673 GCA_037367295.1 Apogon hyalosoma | reverse complement strand
CACAGTGCTTCAGTTTCAGCTTCAGTTTGTCATGTCTGTTATGTATTGTGATTGTCTCTCTCAACTCACCATATATTTTTTTATTAGTGAGTTGTTTTTTTTTTGTTTTGTTTTGTTTTGTTTTTAATCAATTACTAGAAATTCCAGGCGACCCCACATGAGGTCCCAACCCCAAGGTTGAAAAACATTGCCTTAAACCCTAAGCCTAAAAAAAAAAGCTTGGACTATTTTTCTGATTTTGACTACAAAAATGTTAGAAAATATGCTGTGAGTGAGTCTGTTTGTCCATTTTTCAAGAGCACTTTGTTTTTTTCCAGAACTTTCAAAATCTAGAATAATTTACAATTTATTGGATGTTATAATTCTGGTAAAACAGCTTCTTCTTCAGCTTCTAGTACAGGCAAGAGTGAAATTACTGTAATGATCCAATAAAGACTATAAAGCAAAATGTCTCAGGGCTCAGAAAGCACTGGAATTTTTCCAATTGCACAAATAGTGAAAGAGTTACAGCCATCTAAACTGTATATGCACAGGGTGTGTCAGCAATGACATGACAGGTTTTAAAGAGTCAAAGACCCTTATTTTTTGTGCAGACTTCAAAATGATTTTTCCTATGATATGACATTATCTGCATGTTCAATTTTTCAGTGAAAATCAGGTATTTTCATACATTTCATTTACTGATCAAGTCGATGTTCACTACAGCTCAGACTAAATTCAGTGGTTATTATATAAAACTAAGGCAAAAGTGACTTTTTCCAGCAAAATATATAATCAACTAAACATAAAAAACAGGTGATTATAACCACTGTCATTTGTCAAAATACATTGGTTTTATTGGTGAATCAATGTTACAGAACATAATGGTGTTTCCACAATCACTAGAGCCTTTGAATGTCCAAATAGGTCATATTTAATGCTGTTGAAAAGCTGAGAAGCTGGATTTTGTGTGAATTATTTCAATGTATTGATAGGATAAATAGTTTAAAAGTTATTGAACATTTTAGATCAGTAGATGCTTTTAGTTTTCAGCTGGTGTTCAGATTTCCAAGAGTTAAATTATTTATGTGTAAAGCATGTAAATTACAGCAATATACCCAACCCTGCCAAAATCATTTTAATATATCAGATGCATCTATTTACATATTTTAAACATTTGCTGCAAAAGAGATTTTTTTGACCAAAGAAGCTCTTTGGCAACCACTGCCAAAATCCAAAGTCTTATACTTCCCCAAGTAATGTAGATAAGTGACTTATCAAACATAATGTTTAACCACAACTGTGTGTTGGCACTGATTCTTATTGTTTAATATTAAATGTTATTCTAACCACACTAAGGATTTTTTTTCAGAGCCACCCATTTCGTCTTTCAGTGACTGTTCAGTTTTTCAATTTTTACTTGATGTACACCTGGCCAGACTCCCATGCAGCGCAAGGTCTTTGATCAAATACATCTGGCACCGTCCACATTTAACTGCCCTGCACAGGATTCTGCAGAGCAAAGGTTCAGTTTGACAGCTTGTATAGTGCAGGGAGGCAGGGCAGTGACACAAATTGTGATTTTTGGCAAGAAGAGTACATTTGGCCTTTACTCTACGTGTTTCAAAGAGGTCACGACCTGATAATATAGGCCTGAGTGTAAATAAAGACATCAGTGTCTAATTTAGAATTTCAGTCTGAACACAATGAATAATTTTTACAAATACATGTCACAACTTCCATTAATAATTGATGATGTACAGAGTTTGGATTTATTCATATTTCTCCAAAGCTTTCAAATAGATGTATGACTGTGCATAAAAATGTCCAAAAGGCCTCATATGCACTGATCAGGTTATTTGAGACACTTGTAATGTCTCCAATTCACAAAGATTTACAAGTAAAGCTGTATTTAAATGTTGCTGAACTATTGACATTCAGTAGATTTATACCTGAGTATGAGTGTGTGTGTGTGTGTGTGTGTGTGTGTGTGTGTGTGTGTGTGTGTGTGCGTGTGCGTGTGCGTGTGTGTGTGAATGGGTTAATGTGAGGAAATTGTAAAGCGCTTTGGGCACCACAAAGGTGCATGAAAATGCGTTATGTAAGTTCAGTCCATTTACCATTTACCTCATGGAAAAAGATGGATAGACATTTTTCTTAAGTGACAGGATAAGTTGTCACTGTAAAATAAGTGCATTTTCATGAAAAGAACACCAAGTTTACAAAACAAAAACATCAAACCTCACATTAGACAAAGACTACACTGGAAAAAATCAAAATCTTACCAAGTGTATTTTTCTCCTTTCTAGTCAAAATATCTCATCATGCTTAATAATAAGGAATAATCACCTAAAGAGTAACTTTTCAGTGAGATATAAGAACTTATTTTTAGACAATAGATCTGGAAAATCTTATTTCAAGAAATCTTACTGAGATCATTTTCACTTGTTCCAATGGTAGATTTTTTTGCTTGATTTAAGCAAAAAAAAAAAAAAAATCTTGCATTAAGCAAAAAAAAAAAAAAAAAAATCTGCTACTCTTGTAATTAATCATCATATGTTTTCTTGTATCTGTGTATTAACTAGACTGTCTTTTAGCTGAGACTGGTAGTATTGCATTTTAGAGAACGTGAATTTTTCAGATCAATAGCATTATTCTGAATGAACCTAATAAGTACATCTATTTGTGGTCCTTCCCTCATGATTAAAGACAACTTTCAATTTCTTTTTCAGATGGAAAAATCTTACTACAGGATGGTCACTAATGTAATGATTATTCAGCATAACTGGAAGAAATACTCTCTAGAATGTTCATATATATATATGATCTAGGTATGATTATAAATTAAGGCACCACACAAATATGAAGCCACATCAAGGGCCACATTTTGTACAAACTTCAGTGCATTATGATGTTGCCTTTATAAAGGTTCAGTGATTTCCATCTACTGATCAACAAGTCAAACTACTCTCATATTTACCACAACAAACTGTTACCAAGCCTCATTAACATTCTGTATTTATGATCACATATGCCCCAGCAGTCTGATTTACAAAGTATTACTCTCATTTCACCTCCACATATTAACTTTACAGGTTTCAGTCCTAAATGAAGTCATACATTCAGCTTTCCCTTCCATACCAGGGCCACGTGACCTCAAGTCAAATAGAGAAAACATTCAATATGTCAAATGAATTATAGTACGTACTATGTGAAATAAGACTGGTATGTAATGAGTATTGGACAGGAGAGCAGACAAAGAGAAATCAGGGGAGCAGCGGTGATTTATTTGTGAACAGAATACAAGAGCTTTCACAACATCAAAAAGAGGACTAACGGTAAGAGCACTGGTGGTGGATGTCTCTCCCGGGTTTCCACCTCTGCTGCCAACTGTTAATAACAACAGGTGTATGAACCAACAGCTTTGGCATGATGACAGATTCCTTCGTACGAGCCCATCTTAATTAAAAAGTGCTGGTTTCTCCTGTCGTTCATCCCTTCGCTGCTTCCACATCCCATCATTCAAACAAAGAGTACAACTATTGGACTCATCAGGTGAGTGTGTGGTGTACATTTAACTATCAAATAAAATTATCAACAAGTCATGCTCCTGGATAAGAAGCAGTTCTGAAAGGCAAACGGGGAACATGCCCAAAATCTCATCAACATTCTGGAAAATCCATTTATTTTGTGTCACCACAGGAAACAAAGAGGGTGAAATCACTTAGAGATGACTTTTCCACTAACAAGGCGTCAGCGCTGGAGACAGCTCCTGAACTTTATCTAGAATCAACCAGAAACACTGTGAACAGCAACAATAATAATGAACTTGCACTTTGGAAAAACTGGCTCAACTTAATTGCAAAATGATCATTCTCTAGTCGACCTCAGAAAAAACATAATTTAGCGACAACTAGGATTTGAAAAAAGGGTGAAGAGAATAAATAGTGCATTCAAGGACAGTGGACAAAAGTGGACTAGATTTCACAGTTATGTGATGATTACTTGTGATCATGGTATATTAACATTAGATTTTTTAAAAGCTGATCTGGTTGTGTGGTCCAACACTGAAGCCTTATTTGGTGCATTTCAAAGGAGGATTAGGGACGAGGCATGATTCCCCAAGACAAAGGATCCATGCTAGTGTTACACTCTACAAGTTACAGGTGACAGATAACAAGACGTTCTCCCTTTTCAGATCACAGCCTCTTGTCGAGTACAGCAGGCAGCGGAGTGATGACATCACAGGAAACGAATTCCTGCCCCAAACTGGACACCATCACATATCCTACAAGAGGAGGTTGAAGAGATGAAAGGGATGGCATTTTTTGGGGTGAGAATTAAGAGCAAAAGCAAACATGACGAGCAGATGTCAACACAGCATTAAGTACGTGTCCTTCGTTGCAGCCAGTTTGAGAGGGAATTTCTTTTGAATTAAACTTTTGTAGCAACACAGAACTTCTTATTTAATATAAGCTAATAACATCTAAAAAAATGGCTTGCTTCAAATCAGTACAAATTATGTAAAACATCTGTTCATTTTTCCATTATGAATGGATCAGAAGTGTTACTGCTGTTCAGTCTGGTATAGTCTTACCTGTCCCCACTCTGAACACCCATGGGTACACAGTAGTTGAGCTCCAGTCTTGCGATGTTTCCCAGCCGCAGCACGATCCCTGCTCCATATGACCAGCGAATACACTCCGCCAGCTTCTGAAGGTGAGCCCGAGGACCTTCACCTGCACACAAACACACAAATATTACGTCACAACAATAACCGGCATCAACCTGTTTGAACACAGCAGCAGATGTAAAATTGAGCAATGTTTCCTGCTCACGCACCATAGTTGAGGTTGCAGAGGTTTCCTGCGTTGAGGAAGAAGTGCGTTCTAAAAAGGTCACCGAAGCCGCCTTTTCCTGGTCTGAAGGGAAGTGGGGTGTAGAGATGCAGACCACCTGCCCAGTAAGCCTCACCACCTAGATAATCACCTGGAAGACATGAGCAGTGACAGGACAACTATTATTGGATGTAGGTGACAAATGGTGTTTTAAAAATCAACAATGGCATGTGACAATGCATGAATGACTTGAATTTCATTTATGATCTGGTCCAATTTGCATAAGTGTAGAAACAAGTGCAACACCTGACTTCTTCTCTTCATATGTAAAACCTCAGTCTATTGTCATCTATTCACATATCTTCATGCTTTGATACAATGACAGATAGGAGTGAATGTATTTCTTTCAACATTACCACATAGTACACAGAAAAGTGGGACAAGGTGTAGGTACACTAACTCTAAGACCATGTGTTTAACAGAGTGTGTATTGAGCCATATTTTGCATCAATCATCAGCTAATTACTAACCACTGACATTCAAATATCCTGAGTATTTTAACTAATACATATACTAGATCCAGTTTTTCAGTGACAGAGAGCAGTAATTTTACCTTCACTCTGTGGCCCAATGCTGTACATCCCAAATCCTCGTACACTGGTGGGACCTCCAAGGTAAAACCTGAATAAAATACAAAACCATTGTTAAAGCATTCGCACAACTCTGTTTGAAATTTAAAAAATCTGTTACTTAAAATGTATTAATAAATAGCATTAAATAAATTAACTCATACAGACATTTTAAGTAAAATGGCAGTAGAAAAGAACTTCTTAGTCATCCACACAAGATGGTTTGGTATTGATTGCATATTTGGTGTTCTTTGAAACTGATCATTAACATCTACATAACTATCTCCTTGCACAAACTACAGTTTGGTGTGAACAGGCAGAGATTTGTAGGTGTCTCTTTAAGCAGTCCCCGCTGTGTCAAAGCCAGATGGTGGTGTTTGCATAAATCTGCCATACCTGTCAGCGATGCAGGAAGGTTGTCCTCCAAGGGGATAAAGCATCCCACCCCACAGAGATGCAGACAAAACCTGAGGAAGCACAAAACATTTTCTTAATACAACCACAACCTTCTAGAGAAATTATCCAGTAAAACAGAACAATGTAACCAGCGTTAGTAATGCTCTGCCGCCCTCTAGTGGTTCTCTAAGGTAACACTTGTCTTTGACAGTTGAGTTTGACAGGTTTGAATAATTCATTCATATAGTGTATATAAACTATGTCAAACACCACAATGACTGCAGCTTCAACAGAAAATCATACGTTGGACTCTGGATTCTTTCAGTCTTACCGAGTCCCAGAAGAGCCGTCTGTTGAGCTGAAGCTCAAAATCCTCTTTCAAGAAGCTGGCATCTCCTCCTGTGTACCCAGCCAACTCCTGCACAGCAACACACAAACCTCAGAGTCAACTTGTTCACATTAGACAAATGACATTCACATTTTTAAAAGCACTAATGGATTTATTTCCACTGTTGTTCTATTCACTTTCTGTTGAGGTAGCGCATTATAGCAGGCATGACAAATACACAATTCTTGTATAAATTAATGTGCACCATAAAAAAGTGGCTTTAGAGCTTTTTAAAATGTTTTTAAAGTGGCTTATGTGTCTCACTTGTAAAACTACGCAGGATATGAAAAGACGCTGTTTGCATATTCACGTCCACGGGCAAACTTACCTGATTGAGTCGCAGTAAGGCACCTCTGCTGGGGAATATTGCAGAATTCCTCGAATCAACAGATACAGTGTGCTGAAAACAAAACCAGCATTAGGTTTTAAATATGTCCCTAAATATCTCCTATCATTACTGACACTAACTCAAAAACAGAAACAGTTATCAGTAAAGGCACATTAAAATTTTCAGATGAGCCACTCGTACTGAGAGGGCAGATTTCAGCGAGTGTCCACTCTCCTCTCGCACAGCGAAGGAGGCACTGCGTGCCAGGCAGCCCAGCTCCCTCCACACACCTTCCCATTTCAGTGTGTGGTTGGTCCACCCCAGAGGAAACTGTAGGATGAGAAGATGATGGAGAAACTTGAGCAGAAATGAATGAACGACAATTAAATCCCTTTACACACAGGGACACATTGAGTGAACTGCCTTTGTGTTTTTCGGTAAAATAATCTCTGTGTTCCCTGTGCTTCTCTGTGGGTTGCAGTTGTTGTTACACTTTAATTAAGGCTGCACTGTTTGAAAGATTTTTATTGTGATTGGACAAAAAAATCCATAATTACCTCTCAGTTTATTATAATTTAGGTGGTCTGAGAGGACATGAAACATCTACTCCTGGACTGTGTTTTCTAGTTGTTGAAAATCTACCCTGTGATACAGATTTTATCTAAACACTGGTGTTTCCATCCAGGTAGAGGTTAAATAAATGATTGACAGTTGTAACTACCAATCATATTCTGGCAGATGTGACCTAGACATGATTTGATGGCTCTACTCCTTGTCAACATGGAATTTTGGAAAATTGGTTTCACTATTTCCATAATGGCATGAAATTGCACAGGGTTCATCTGTATTTATATTTAGTCTTTTCATCTGGACCAAGAGGAAAGAGCTGAAGGACACTGTATTTTCAAATTCTGGGGATTCTTCCCCGTGGCTGCCGTTCCTGCAGCTTTGAGGGAATTTTAGTGAATAGTTCAATAAAACATTTTGTACTTTACAAATCTATACAATACTCAACACCAACTCTCTTAGATTTGTGATTTAGATACCAGACAACCTACAAAAACACCCCAGGCAGTGGTCTAGTTTTTGTCAATGTAACAACTTGGATTCAGCAATAAAAATCAGACCAAAGCATTTACAGACTGAAATTTTTAATTACTGCACGTCCAACTTACATTTAACTCTGCAGACATCCCTCTGTCTGTCTCTTTTAGAGAACTCCATGGGAACTGGCCGGTAACTTTGTACATGTTTAGCGTGAGGCTGAAAAAAATTATATAAAAAACATGGTGCATTTAAGGTGGCAGTGACAACAGTATTTGTGTTCCTTTGAAGAGATTAACAGTTCATTACTTGCGTTCAAAGTGTCCAGGCTGGGGCTTAAAGAAGGACAGGCCATAGGACGTCTCCTTAGTTCCATAAGAGAACTGGAAGGTCAGTTTCTCAGCTCGACCAAACATATTAGGCAGCTTCAGACCCAGCACCTGCAAGACAGAGCACAAGGTTTATTTATTACTCATGTGGAAAGAACACTAAAATCAGGGTCTCTACAAGTTAAATGTAAGACCTTTTTAAGACTACTTAGAACTTTAATGCTCGTTACACAACCTATTTCATGGTCACACTGGCAAAAATGAGTGACTCCTCAAACTTAAGAAAATGTATTTTGTTACTCCAATGCTTTGATTCCCACCGTTCCAAGTAACTTCTCACCAAAGGCCGACAAAGTTAGTAATAACTGGTTCCTACTTACAATATAAACTGTCAGGTTGGAACAGGTGTAACTGAGTAGACCGACATTACTTTCTTTGAAACTTGGACATTTAATAGACACATTTAAACACATTTATGGCAGTTTATGGCAACATAACTTAAGACCTATCATATCAAATGTAATACCTTTTAAAGACTTTTTTAAAGGAATTAAATGCAGATTTGTAAATTCAAGACTTTTAAGACTTTAAGATCCTGCAGGAATCCTGTAAAATGCAGTCATCCTTTTTTTGCTTGTTCTACCCAACATAATCACTACACTAATATAGACGTAGGTGGCATCCTCCTGTAAATCTCACATAAAAGTAAATATGAAATGTGAGGGTCGTGTGTATACGTTTGCTCACCATGCTGCCTTCATTGTTGCCGACCATGGTGTTATAGCTTCCTGTCAGGCGCTTTACCTCCGTCACCTCAAAAGTTACATCCAGACCATTGGGCAAAGCATCTGTACCTGAGGACAGTGACGGATCGTTTCTGACCTAATTATGTGTATTTTCAAGGTTCAGGCCAATAAAATTTTAATAAATTTAGCAGACAGAAATAAAACATCACAAAACCTGTTCCAAAAGAACACAGCTTGATATAACACATCAGAGTGAAGTTCTTATTGTTCGTGTCAGTGGTTTGTAGTTGTAGATGTGACCATAATGCGTTTCAGTCTGACTTAGTTACCTTCAGATGTATCGATAAGCACCTCCACCTCTTTAAAGATACCCAGGCGCAGCAGCTTCTGCCTGGCAATGTGAGACTTTTTCATCACCTGTGGTCAATGAATACATGGTAAATAATGAAACTAATCAAATCAGAGTAATGGTGCAAACTGTGTGGCACATCTGTGTCTTTAATACATACGTCAATGAGATTTTTAGCGTGGAAAACATCAGAGATCTCATAACCCAGCAGATCCTCTTTAGTTCTACCCAGACCCTGGATGTTGACATGTTGTACCACCACCTGCAACCAGAACACATGTAAAATGAATTAATCAACAATATCTAAAGCAGATACACAATACCTATCCAGACCAAACATACTGCTAACAATAACTATAAGATAACAAAATTCTGCTCACGTCTTTATTTTCAAGGATCTCTTGCTTGGCCTCCTGCTCTGGTTCTGGTGCCTCCACCAAGTCATCAGGGTTTACACTCAAGTCTCGGCCATGCATGGGAAGAGGATCCAGACTCTGCATCAAGAACAAGTACAACATTTGAATCGCTCATATACATATGCCCGCTAATCAACCCTACACCTTGAAGCCGTTTCCACAGATAACATCACCCGAGAAAAATGACAAGATTCTATGCGAACTTTGAGGCTTTGTTTGTCTTAACTAGACTTTAATGATTTCTAAGCTAGATAGATACAAACACATGACACAGGTGATGTTTCTGCAGTGTTATAAGTGCAGCTGTCATGGAGGGAAAGGGCAGGAAGTCAATGGGTGGAGCCATAGGAGAAAGTGTGGCATCCTGCAGCCAGTGAACTGTGCATGCTATGGTGAGTCTGTCCAGAATAGAAGGTGATGGGACCAGAGCACAGACAGTCAAGATGAATAGCAGTACTTCTTCTACAGGGACAGTTAGTTTACTTTAATCATTTTGGTTGATTTATTAAAGTTATAGTATAGAGTACAATAGAGAATATTAAGGCATGAGAGGCCTGTTACAGAATGAAATTTTCTGAACTAATTACACTGGAACTTTACAAAATATTTATATATTTGTGCACTTCATCAACCTGATAAAACCTGAACAAGACATATATGCACACACTTTATACTAGTTACATCATTCATATTTGGAAACACTGCCAAGTATTTTCAGCATATTCCTAAGTCGTAATTATACGGTTCAACATTACACGTTTCGGCTGTTTATACTTGCTTTCCTCCGCATTTTCCCCCATTATTCATCTTTTTGTGGCTTTGTGGAACAGAACATCGAGTACAAACGCTGGTCAATGTGCTGCCTTCAACACACACTGGACAGGGAGGTCATGGCAAAAAAAATGCACCGAAAAGCCAGCAGTCAAGAAGAAAAAAGGGTCTTACCTTAGCGTGGACAGTCCCCATGGTGACTACCTGCTTCTAATTTCCTCTTCAATCGGGGTTCAGTGCAATAAACACAGGGGAAAATTAGAAAATGACAGCGCCTACTTTCTCCAGTACCAAACCCCCTTCAAGGGAGACGCCATGACAGGTAGTGAGGTCTTGTGTTGTGTTCACGGACTCCTCGTTGGATACGTAATCTTCGTGATAATTCTTGATCGTACTTTTTCGCTTTTACATACGTATAGATAAGACTAAAAAAATAATAACAATCATACGTATACAACAATACAAATCACTCATAATTATTAAAAAAAAAAAAAAAACTTGAGCAGGACATTAACACATTTCCATCCGTAACATAGCTAGGCAGTCTTTTAGTAAAATAAGTATTTAATCTCACAATGTGTGGAAAAACTGGGCACAACAATGGCGCAACAATAACGCAGAGAGGAGGATTAATTGGCAATTAAAGGCGAGTGTTCGCATGTATTTTACACAGTGCCTCTACTGTCGCTCTGCACTGAAGCTAAAATGTCCTGACGGTCCTGCGAATGCACTTCTTCTACTATAACACGGGCCTAAATAAGGACAAAATAACAGGCAGCAGATGCACTCCGTGAAACAACGAACGATCAAATGAAAACAGCGAGAAAAAGGCTTCAGAATAGTAACGTTTTATAATTTCTAAAAATGTTTTGCTCTTAAATGCAGCACCGTGGCCTGTGCCTGTGATTGGTTAGAAATAGAATCATTAAAGTAGGCGTGGTGCGCAGTGACGTAGGATATCCAGTAGATGGCGGTGTTTGAGTATTTTTTTTTTAGCCTTTTACGCATGGACAATGTCACTTCCACAGAACACTAAGAGGCAGATTCTGCAGAAAACAATTCTATTCTGAATCTTAGTTTCGTCTTAAGATATAGTCACTAGTTTCCCGGCTAGTTTGTTGTAAGTGCTGCTGGCTGGGTTTTAAAATGACAGAAATATTCTTTGATACTGTGGCATAAACTGATAAACTGCCCAATATGAAAAAAATAAATAAAAAAAAATCATTGGATTATAATTGCAATAAGGTTTACAGGTCTACATTTGAGCAGTAAATGAGTTCTTCTGTAATGTATGCTCAGTGGATTATTCACTTAATCAATTTAAGTTTTATCTATTTTTTTTTTGTTTGTTTGTTTGTTTTTTTATTTTATTTATTTTTTGTTATGAATGAATGGTTTTCAATTAGCCTCAATCTAATCAAAATCATTTCAATATCCAGAAATTCTGGGCTATTGGTCTGATTACAGTAAATGATTAAGAAACGATTCGGTGTAATGGGTGTTTTAATATTAAACGGCGTAGTCCAAGTCCAAGTATGACTTGATAGTATCTAATAGGGTTCTGGGCTCGAAATTAAATTTTCTGCTTTGGGCCACTGGTCGAGAAATAAAAATAAAACATAAAATGAGCATAGTGAATTTAATCCTGCAAACATTTCTAGTGATTTTTTATTTTATTTTATTATTATTATTATTATTATTTATTTTACCTCTTCTATTGCGAGAAGTACCTAGGAAGCAAATAACAAAATAAATAATAGACTGAGTTTTTTGTTTGTTTGTTTGTTTGTTTGTTTGTTTGTTTGTTTAAATGTAGGATTAGACACTGTTGCCCATAAGGTTGGAATAAAATATGTTTACTTTTCATGAAATGATTATGACAGTGTGATCTATTCTTAAAAGATAAAATGTAAAAAAGGCAAATACTGCATGTTTTTGCTTTTGTAAATTTTGATAACTGCTTTATGAACATATAACCTACGTTAAAGCAGCGCGACATTTTATTATTCATTTATTTATTTATTTTTAACATGTAATTGATTATATCCTTTTAAGATCCAGCATTGGATTTTAGTCATGTAGGGGACAAGAGTTTCACAGCTTTACTTAAAATAAATAAATAAATAAACACGCTGCACTGCAAAGGACATTCCATTATAAAGAAATGAAAAAGTACCTATATCTGGGGAAAATAAATAAATAAATAAATAAAATAAGCTGTTGCATTATGGTATTTCCAATCAAGACAATTACAAACCAGAACGTTTACTTTCCTGGGTTTTTGGAGGATAAACACTGTTGCCCTTGTACCTCCTCTCATGAAATTATTGTGACAATGTGATTTCTTTTTGACATATAAAGTGTAACTGGGACTCAGTATGTAATCACTGAACCTGATCAAATGTGATACTGATGTAAATAGGAATTAAAAAAAAAAAAAAAGAGGAACGCGTCTGTAAACAAAATGATCCAAACTTCATGGACAACAGTGTATATTAGGAATGGTCGTATGGTGATGAATCCGTGATTTTTAGTGGTCCTCATGGGGTTGTAGGAAAACTTTTAAAATGAGGAACCCTGAGCATAATCCTAGGGAATAAAGCCGTTTTTATACCTGTGGGTGTGGAGTCCTTGAACGCGCTGAGGGGAACCCGTGGCACCATCATCATGACGCTGCTCGATGAACCCAAACTCTCTCTCACTCACTCTCTCTCTCTCTCTCTCTCTCTCTCTCTCTCTCTCTCTCTCTCTCTCTCTCTCTCTCTCGCTCTCTCTCTCTCTCTCTCTCTGCTACCGGCACAAACCAGCCAATCAGAGAGCTCCGAGCGGCCTCCTCTCTCCTGCTCTCTCTCTCTCTCTCCCTCCCCGCCGCGCTGCCAGTCCACCAAAAACGGTCCTCTTCCTCCTCCTCCTCCTCCTCTAGTATCGGAGACACACACGCACACATACACACACACACACACACTGTCCAAACCCCCAGAAAAGCCCCGCTGAATCCTCACACCGTCTGTCAGCATGGGGAGCGCTTGTTTTTCCCGGGACGTTTGTTTGTTTATCCTCCTCATAAATACTTGCAGGGTGATGGGGAATGTCGGACTCGCAGGTAAGAGCTCCCCTTTCCTCTCTGTCTTTGCTTTTTTTGTGAACTATTACATGCACTTTTAAGGTGGCTTCAGTTTTAGTCCAAGGTGGAAAAATTAAGAAAACATGAATAAAGATTTAATGATCATGCCATTGATGATGAACTTGCAGATTAAAAATAATAATAATAATTATAATGATAATAACAAGAGGAACCTATGCTCTCTTATTTGGCACCATTATAACACTATAGTCCACTGTCCGGTATTGTTATGTCTTATGATATTTTACAGCAGCATCATGATGCAAAATACATGTTTATTAAAGTCACTGGGATTTTTTTTAAGCACGAGTTACTTCAGGAATGTTTGCACCATGCTTGGAATTGCCCAGTGTCACTAAAGAAATTTCTGCGTAAAAACTCGTCACATCGAAAATCAGAGCGCACTTGACTTATTAGTGTCAAACTCCAGTTTATAGGCGCTGTTTTACTTCATATTTCTACCCTGAAAGGCTTTTGTGATAAATTCCCAGCCCACAAACTTCAGTGGAACTTCAGTTTCCTGCGCGTAAAGGTCAATTCCAATCGGAAACCACAGCTTGATCTCCAGGTTAAGCGCTCATTTTCTTTCATTCGGAGTGAGAGAGCTGACTGTTGTAATACTTCACAGTAGTTACACGTGTGGTTGAAATGGTGTAAATGATTTACGGTAGTTTAGAAAGTAGAGTCCGCTAGAAAGCATCTTGTCCATGGGTTTAGTGGCATAGAGCTGGAGGAGGAGAGGGTGTGTGTGTGTGTGTGTGTGTGTGTGTGTG